>CM074291.1:19690696-20290696 GCA_037194245.1 Opsariichthys bidens
TTTGACTCCATAATAAGGAGACTGTTACATTTATCACAAACTTATAACAGGATGTTGCTAATAACAGTGATTGAATGGTTACTTGTTTCTAATACACTGGTGTTCTAATACGCATTTTTTCCGACATGCCTGTCTCAGAATCGCTCTTTGTATTTAGAGATTCTTAAGATTTTTTTTCATAAATGGTTTGTCACAGAAGTTTCTTTATTGATAAACTGGCATTAATTACTAAGCTGACTATAGCTCTCAAGATAATAGCTAAAATACCAGATCAGATGTACCCATAATATCCATGCGCAGATATGAATAAACATGTCTGTTAATTCCAGCTGTGATTTTGCCGACAATATGGAGGTATCTGCAGACGTTGAATGCGGCGCCGTACTTTCTTGGCCTCAGCCTATCAGCGTTCAGTTTCAGTGGGCTTCTCACTGGTCCTTTGTTTGGCCATTGGTCAGATCGCACACTCAGCACCAAGAAAATCATCCTGTTCGCCAATGTCTTTGAAATAGTTGGTAAGTTTTGCACGTAATGCAGGCTACGCTTGCGACACTGGTGGCTTGTGGGTAACATTTCTTTCTGTCTGTTTTTAGGTAATTTTATGTATTTTATGGGATACTCCAAATGGTTATTGCTCTGCAGTCGTCTAGTTGCAGGTGAAGTTTTAATCTTCAAGATTTCAATCTTTAATCTGTAATTTCTTTATGGTTATGTGTGTATGGTGTTTGAACCAATTTCTGGTGTTCTAGGTATTGGCACTGGTGCTGGATCATCTATCTTTAGCTTCTTGACTAGAAATACGGCCCCTGAGGACCGTTCGACCGTTTTCGCCGCGGTCATGGCCTGCCGTCAGGCTGGGCTTCTCATTGGTAGGTGCAAAAGAACAATTAGGCAGCACTCGACATTAACGATTGTTTTTTGAAGGGGCGAGTGAAAGAGAATTTTTCTTGCCAGATTGGACAAGTAGCTTGAAACTTTGACAAAAAAATAACTGGGGAAGCATCGAATGAGAATGCCATTACATTCAGTGTAAACAGCGATTGATAAGGGATAGCGTATTTCTGCTGAGGTCTCTGTGAGAGAGACTTTAGTGGAGAAATCAAAACAAATAAGCATAACAGCACACAAGAAACTCACTGAAGAAACTTACAGTTGTGGCCAAAAGTTTTGAGAATTCCATAAATATTAGTTTTCACAAAGTTTGCTGCTAAACTGCTTTTAGATCTTTGTTTCAGTTGTTTCTGTGATGTACTGAAATATAATTACAAGCACTTCATACGTTTCAAAGGCTTTTATCGACAATTACATGACATTTATGCAAAGAGTCAGTATTTGCAGTGTTGGCCGTTCTTTTTCAGGACCTCTGCAATTCGACTGGGCATGATCTCAATCAACTTCTGGGCCAAATCCTGACGGATAGCAACCCATTCTTTCATAATCACTTCTTGGAGTTTGTCAGAATTAGTGGGTTTTTGTTTGTCCACCCGCCTCTTGAGGATTGACCACAAGTTCTCAATGGGATTAAGATCTGGGGAGTTTCCAGGCCATGGACCCAAAATTTCAACCTTCTGGTCCCCGACCCACTTAGTTATCACTTTTGCCATATGACACGGTGCTCCATCGTGCTGGAAAATGCATTGTTCTTCACCAAACTGTTGTTGGATTGTTGGAAGAAGTTGCCGTTGGAGGGTGTTTTGGTACCATTCTTTATTCATGGCTGTGTTTTTGGGCAGAATTGTGAGTGAGCCCACTCCCTTGGATGAGAAGCAACCCCACACATGAATGGTCTCAGGATGCTTTACTGTTGGCATGACACAGGACTGATGGTAGCGCTCACCTTTTCTTCTCCTGACAAGCCTTTTTCCAGATGCCCCAAACCATCGGAGAATATGACTTTGCCCCAGTCCTCAGCAGTCCATTCACGATACTTTCTGCAGAAGATCAATCTGTCCCTGATGTTTTTTTTGGAGAGAAGTGGCTTCTTTGCTGCCCTTCTTGACACCAGGCCATCTTCCAAAAGTCTTGGCCTCACTGTGCGTGCAGATGTGCTCACACCTGCCTGCTGCCATTCCTGAGCAAGCTCTGCACTGGTGGCACTCCGATCCCGCAGCTGAATCCTCTTTAGGAGACGATCCTGGCACTTGCTGGACTTTCTTGGACGCCCTGAAGCCTTCTTTACAAGAAATGAACCTCTTTCCTTGAAGTTGCTGATGATCCTATAAATTGTTGATTTAGGTGCAATCTTAGTAGCCACAATATCCTTGCCTGTGAAGCCATTTTTATGCAACGCAATGATGGCTGCACGCGTTTCTTTGCAGGTCACCATGGTTAACAATGGAAGAACAATGATTTCAAGCATCACCCTCCTTTTAACATGTCAAGTCTGCCATTCTAACCCAATCAGCCTGACATAATGATCTCCAGCCTTGTGCTCGTCAACATTCTCACCTGAGTTAACAAGACGATTACTGAAATGATCTCAGCAGGTCCTTTAATGACAGCAATGAAATGCAGTGGAAAGGTTTTTTTGGGATTAAGTTCATTTTCATGGCAAAGAAGGACTGTGCAATTCATCTGATCACTCTTCATAACATTCTGGAGTATATGCAAATTGCTATTATAAAAACTTAAGCAGCAACTTTTCCAATTTCCAATTTTTATGTAATTCTCAAAACTTTTGGCCACGACTGTACTTTGGTAAATTTAAAATGTTGAGTTTTTTTATTTATAAAATATGATATAGTTGAGGGGACCTATTATGCAAAATTCACTTTTATAAGGTGTTTGAACACAGATGTGTGTCCACAGAGTGTGTAAAAATCGACCCACTCCTTTTTTATAATTCCCATAAATCATAAACAGTCTCTCCAAATGCTCTGTTCCAGATTTCCCCTTACTCTTCTGTAAGAGTAGGGAAGCCTGCCCATGACTGTTTACGGTCTGCACTATTAGAATAGATATCGCCCTGTGAGCCGCAACACTCCACCATTTCTGTTTCTTCTCTGTAGCAGCTGTAAATGTACAATATCTGCCGCAAAAAACATTTACAAATGTTCTTATTTTGCATGTACGTACGAACGTTAGAGTCTCCTGGCATCTGAGGCACTGAGGACACTGTGGTTGAGTTTCATTTATGAAGGAAATGTGCTGAAGAAAGTCATTAGATGTTAGATATTTCAAATCAAATCATTTTACCGGTTTGATGATTTCGCTCAGATTTTGCTGCCTCTCGTTAAAACAGGAAGTAGCACAATGTGATAGGTAGCATTATTTGTGAAAACACTGGACTGCTTCAAAAACGTGGGTCAGTTCAACGCTGAAATGTATGCATTATCTAACAAAAAAAAAATATATATATATATATATCTGTTCAAAAGTTTGGCGTCAGTAAGAATTTTTCTTTTTCTTGTAATGACAGCACATTTTTGGTATTAATTTAGTGTTTTCTGCATGCTAACTTTTTTTGTTGTCTTCTAGGTCCTGCATTCAATATCTTTCTCCGACTCTGTAACTTCCAGGTCGGGCCTCTTACAGTGAATAAATACACTTCCCCAGGGGTAAGATACTGAAGCTTCCCAGTCTACATTGTTTTGAAGTACCTGTGGATGTTTTTGCAGACATACATGACCTGAATGGATTCATTGTGTTTCAGCTGTTCATGTGCCTGCTGTGGATCCTTCTTCAGTTTGTAGTCCTGTTCATGTACTGGGATTTCGGTCCTCAAGACGACAGGCGTCAGGGGGATGGAGTGGTGCGGGAAGAGGTAGAGGAGGAAGAAGAAGAGGACGAAGAGGTCAAACCTCTGGTTGGGCCCAATGAGCTCACTGGGTCATACGGGACGGTCACCAGTGTGCAGTCCAGAGCCTCTTCAATGGCCAATGGCGATGTCACTCATGCTTCTCCTCCACCTTCACCTCCTCCGCAGGATGTCAGCTCCAGTCCCTTCAAGAACTTCAGTGCCAGCAGAGGTGACAGCAAAATGACATATTCTCAAAATCAGAAATAATTACATTAACTAGAACAAGTCGACTGGTCTGTTTTAAAGTCAGCATGAAGCGGAAGTTGTGATGGTCTATTTAATACGTCCCTATTGTGAAATGGCTTTTCGAACAAGAACAAACGTTGATTATTCTTGTCGGACTCGATTTTGTCTATGTGGAATTGATTGGATGGTTGTGGTTTACTATCGGTGGATCTTACCCTCGAGCCAGTAAAGAGGGAGGGGAAGTTACTTCGATTCAAGATTATGAGGCACATGAATAATGATGAGCACTGATCAATCATTTAGAATAAAACAAAACAAAACAAGATCTGTCCATTTTGATTTCATGGTGGCTTTAAAGAAGGCTTGTTTGCTGAAAAGAAGACTTTTTCTATTTGAATTGGAATGAATGTTGATTTGGAACTTTAATTGAATTTGCCACAAGCTCCTCAAAATTTTGAATTGGAATTTGAATCCATTTTTAATTTTATTTGAACTGAAATTTGAATTGAATCTACCACACCCTCTACAGCAGTGTATCCCAGCTCTGATCCTAGAGGCACACCAACAGTGCACATTTTGAATGTTTCCCTTATCTGACCCATGCATTCTTCTAATAAGTCGAATCTGGTGTGTGATTTGGAAAATGTGTAGTATTAGTGTGCCTCCAAGAACAGGTTTGGGAAGCACTGTTCTACAGAATGTTCAAACTGGAATTTGAATGGATTAAACACTATTTCCGAGTTTACTGACTGTCTAATGTTGTACTGTAATTTTTAGTCTCTGTATGGGAATCAGCTTGGCTTAATAATATACATTGTGTGTTTCATTGTTTTGACTTTCAGAGTTTCTCCGTGAGGAGGTGGTTGTACTGTTGGCAGCTCAGTTTATCACACTGTTTAATCAGACCGCTCTGGAGGTAAACACGCACACACACACACACACACACAACTAACACACACATGTACACACACACACACACAAACACACCTGCAGAAGCAGGTTTGGTAAAATGCAGTTTAACAGTTGAGACGCTTTCAATCCACGTGTTGGAATTTAAATAGAATTGGCCGCATTGACCACGAAATGTTGAATTTGAAAAGTTTTGAATTTAAAAAAAAAATTCATCAGTAACTTAACTAATTATGCCATCTGCCACATCCACCAGCTGCGAGTGCCCTTACATGCCAGCAGAGGGCACTATTTCCACTGATACTACATATATCATGGACTCAGTCTCCCACAATGCTTTGAATGTCATCTGTGTAATTATGTGCAGCTGTTTCCCATTACCTCCTTATCCCTGTCTCTCTCTCTCTCTCTCTCTCCCAATATAACCCTGTTCTACTGGACAAGACTAGCAGAAAGTTCATGAGCGATCTCTATAGACCTTCCTTGGTTGACAGGGAGTTCATGAGCAATCTCTATGGTTGCAACAGGGCAGACATTAAAGTCAGGGAGCACAGAGAGTTCAGAAACTGTGCTTTCTGATGGCGTGCAAGGGCACTCGCAGCTGGTTGATGCGACACCACTTTGTTTTTAGTTTGTCCATAAAATGAAAGTTAATTTATTACATATAATGTAATACAAATAAATGAAATACTTTAAATGATTTTAATAAACATTTGTTTCTTCCTTGAATTCAAATTTTAATTCTAATTCTGCATCCAAGTTGTTGCCTAATTTCAAATTCAGTAATTCATTTAGAGAATAAAATGCATTTACATTTATAGCTAATGGCAATCACTTCCACTTCTTTTGAATGGCTGTTTATGAAGTGTAATATTTTATCTGATAACATTGTCCCTCTAGACCATGGTGACTCCTCTGACACAGAAGTTCTTTAACTTCGGCGAGTTGGAAAACAGCATCATGTACTGTGTCTGTGGCGTAGAGGTGATTGCTGGGTTCCTGTTTGTGCGCTGGTTAAGCAAGCGTGTGGCGGAGCGAGTGGTGCTGGCCATCGGCCTCATCCTCTGCAATATTTCCTGTGTCTGGTGCCTGATTTTCCTGGCCAATCCTCAGGGTAAGGACGAACGTACCTTTTTGGATATTGTGGTTATGAGCTGTAAAATCCCACATGCCCACAAATGTTTTTTTTGGTTTAGGTGGATTTGCATGGCAGCTGGCAGAGTTCATCATTGGTGTTTTCCTTCAGGTCCTGGGCCTTCCTTTTGTGGCAGTTGCCCAGGTTTCCCTCTTCTCCAAAATTACATCACAGAAGACACAAGGTCAGTACTAAGGACATAGTAGTAAAACATAAAATAAAAACTGAACGCATTACGATGAATTACCTCCGGCATTTGTCAACTTTTAGGCATGGCTTTTTCATCTTGACAAACTTTTTTTCTCGCTTACTAAGCAAACAATTACTAGACGATGGCCTTGTTTTGATCAAACCTTCGTTTGTTCTCAGGATTCAGTCAGGGGATTCGCCGCTCTGTCGGAGGACTGGCCACCATCCTTGGTCCTCTCTGGGCTGGTGGTTTGACCTCTGACCTTTATGTGATGATGGGGCTGATGATGGGTCTGCTTGCCCTACTTACCGTGAGTCCTAATGTACAGATGTCCTTGTTGGGTCACGTGAGAGTGTGAGAACACACAGTAGTAGAATTTCCACTGTCGGGTCAAAAGTGAGCGTGTTCGTGCAAGCAAGGGCCAGCCGCATTTCCACTGTTACTTCCGGGGCTTGATCGGGCCTCATCGAGGCTTTTTTTGGGGCTAACAGCCAGGGTTTTTGGCCTGCCAAATACTTTGGTCCAAAGGGGGCTAAATGAGGCTTGAGGAGTGGTTATGAACACACACCTGAGTCAGGAAAGGGTCTACCAGCTAACTTTGACATTTTAAACCATTTTTTCTGCTCAACTCACTTTCAGACACCAGCGAGTGTGTGAAATAAAGTATGATTGCTATCCGATGGGGATTCAGATCACTGTATGAGGCAGAAATATATTTATATGTGATGCTAAAGGCTACTTTTGCCAACCATTGCGATAAATGCGTACGTTTATGAAAAATACCAGAGACAGCTTGAAGAACAACGTAGACGAATCATATGATTATATAATCATGTTTATTTGGCTTCATGATTCATCAGTCATCATGTGCCTTTGTTGATACCCGACTAACGGCACATTCCAAACGGCATGTTTGCGCCCTTGAAGGGTACATCGTTTGTAGGGGTTTTCCAAACGAAAGCGATAAACTAACAAAGGGTATATGCGATAGCCACTTCAGGGAAGTCGTTTTATAATTTATGGTCTAAGAGAAAAGCTAGATGGCTGCAGAGTTCACGTTAACTTACAAACAGAACCATTCAAGTTGTTTTGTTATTTCACATGTTATGCATAAATAAGTTTCTTGCAATGTCCAAAGATATATCAAACGCATGACACACATCTTCACAATGCAGCATGGTGCCAATCTTTACATTTAATTAGTGTCATAAGAACAGCAGCTCAGCTGATGGGCACCGTGCTGCATTGTTCATGGGAACATCCCAGGTGAAGATAATTAAGAAATTACCTTGTCTTTCATCGCTCCATTTTCCAAGTGCATTCCAAATGTCTACATAATGGGATTCCCGCTTCAAGTGCTCTGCCCTTTAAAAGGAGTAGGGCACAGGGATTTAATGGAAAATAACTGGAAATTCTCACTCTGTCTGAAGAAATGTGAGATAAACATGATATTTTTTCAAGATTTTTCTAAATGTGTAAGCCTTTGGACTTAAAAGTCTTAATGGAGTTCATTCCTGTGATCGCAAATAAGTGGAAGCTGGTGCAACCGAATAGGTATGTGTTCTTTTTTTATGTGAAATGGTAAATACCAGTTTGATTCAGCATGACTGATGTGCACTCCTGACACAAATTAATAAATTGGGATCACTGTAACTTTTTTTTATAGTAAAACATAGGGGTGTCATGAATAGTCAATCATCTGCGCCGGGAACTTTGGAATTACTTGGATCAAAATGATCTTACAAAAATGGAATTTTAATCAAATTAGTCTTATATATCATTTGAAACATATATCACCACCACTGTGAGAAATCACATGAAATCTGAACACCAGTCAAATGAGGAAAGACAGCTGTCCATCACTGCGGTCATGAGCCAGCCTGTTTTTGTTATCAGACTGTGGAGCCAACTTTCATCCGAGCATTGATATTGATATTACTTTCTCAACATGAATAAAGGAAACAATATAAACATGATAACCAAAGGTGCATATGTGCACTCTCTACAATAATTGGCGCAGTCTGCTTTATTCGCTTTTTTCCCCCGTTTGGTCTGCTTCAGCTTAAATGTTTTTTTTTTATTTATAAATTTTTTTTTTACACATTGTTTGTTTTCTGCTAAAAGAAAGCCTCAGTATATATAACGCAAGCTTGTTGTGCATACTACCTAAAAAAATTTATTTTATTTATTTACTTATTTAACATGGAAGGTTCCATTGAGACACAATATCTCTTCAACCAGGGAGTCCTGGACAAGATAGGCAGCAAAGAACAAAATTACAAAGAAATGCATATCCCCACATAATAAACAAACATAAAACACAGTTTTCTAAAAACAATACAAATCCTAGTTAGTTATTAAAGCATGTACGCTCTTCTATATATATATACAGACTTTAAAATGTTTTTAAGCATGGCAAGAGATGGTAGATTGAAGTTCATTACATACATATGGAGCATAATTAGAAAATGCAGAACGACCTATCTCTGTGTGAAAGATCAGCATCTTAAGAGTTTCTGTTGATCTGGTATTACAAACTAGATGTATACTGTGGTAATTTATCCACTAAAGCTTTTAAAAAGAAAAATTAACATGTTTTTTTTCCCTTTAGCACAATGAAGTCCAATTTGTCATTTCATATTAATTACAGTGATGAGTGCGGACACTTGTGCCAGTAACAAATCGTGAAGCAGAATGATAAACCACATCCGATTTTTTTCAAAACATTCCAATACTGATAGAAAAGTACTTTCTATGACTTGAAGTCATCTTATCATTGAGCCAGATGCAACCCTTTCAGTCTGTGTGCCATTTAGTTTGAATCCTAAAATCATTTTAATGACAATCTGGACCATGTAAAAATCATGTATTTAGTTTTTGCTTTGTTTTTTTAGCATTCAAAATTAACTTTAAGTTACTAAGACAAATCTGAAATGAATTAAACTTTCTGTTAGAGTCCATTGCCACTTTTAAAGATGGAGCATAAGTTACAAAATTGATCCTTGAGGAACACCTATCTTCACTATTAAAGGAGCAGAAACATTATTATCTGTGGACACATTGAGTCCTTCCAGTCAAATAATTAGAGAACCATCACAACACTAAAACCTACACATTTAAACTGTTCATTTACCGCAGATTCAAACACTTTAGCTGTAACAGACAATCTCCAAATAGGCCAATAATTATCCAAAACAGTGGAATCTCCACCCTTGAGTAATGGCTGAATAATTGTTGATTTCCAAGAACCACTGCTTAAAATTAAATTAAAAATAGAGGCAATAGGTCTCGCTATTAAGTCTGCAGATACTTAAAAAAAAAAAAAAGGTTCTATTTGATCAGGGCCAGCAGACTTTTTGTAGTCAAGACATATCAAGGCTCGGTGATGACAAAGTTAATGATTAGATATGAAATAACGTCTTTTTTATTCGAGTATTCCTTTTTTTATGATCCCAAATATTTTAATACAATATTTTTGAAAAATGCCCATCACAAGTAAAACATTGGTCAAGTATTGATGCTGGAGTCTTAAGTCTTTCGTTCGCTTCTGTCATGCTCATTTAATTTGTGATCTAGCTGGTGAGATGGAGGCATGTTAAGGCTAGTGCTGCGGGGCTACTGGCCAGACAATGGAAACGCAGCTTGATTTTTGCCTCGCTGCTTGAGGTCTTGGGCTGTTGGCCCTCCGCGGCACATTGTTAGCCCTGGCTCGCGCTAGCCTGACAGTGGAAAATTGGCTATTGAAGACATTTGAACACCTCTTTGGTTAAACTATAACTCTTTATGAATGATTGACAGATCATGATGGTGGTGTCTTATGAGCGTCTGGTGGAGCCTGTAACTGTGGACAGTCCGACAGGCACTGAATCTGAAGACTGACACAGGTACTCAATCAATGAGATTCAGTCTGATGAATAGAAGTGTAGTATACAGTGGGTATATATATGTGTATATGTGTATATATATATATATATATATATATATATGTATGTATGTATGTGTATATATATAAAATTATATATATATATATATATATATATATATATATATATATATATAATTTAATATATGTGTATATATATGTATGTGTATATATATGTATATATATAATTTAATATATATGCATATATATGTATATATGTATGTGTTTATATGTGTGTGTGTGTATATATATATATATATATGTGTGTGTGTATATGTATATATGTATGTGTGTAAATATATATATATATACATACACACACATACATACATACATACATATATACATATATATATATATATATATACACATACATATGTATATATATATGTATATATGTATGTGTATATGTGTGTGTGTGTGTATATGTATATATATATGTGTGTAAATATATATATATATATATATATACATACACACACATACATACATACATACATATATACATATATATATACACATACATACATATATATATATATATATATACACATACATATATATATATATATATATATATACACACACACATACATACATACATACATACATATGTATATATTTTGAGCAGTATATACTTTATACGGCATACTTTTTTAACAGTATACAACCATAAATATTTAAATAGCTTTTTAAAGGGGACCTATTAAACAAAATTCACTTTTACATGGTGTTTGTAAAAAAAACTTCTATATACAAGCAGATTATTATTTAACAATGCTCTTTCTTTGTTTCTAGATTTGACATCAACTATAACATTCCGGTGAGCAAGCTGTTTACTGAAACATTTGACTCCAATAAATCTTTTGGAGAAAGTCTAGGAATGATTTAACGAACACATGCTGAACTTCCACCGGTGACGACTCGAGAGAATCTGCATTTACTGCAGGAGCAAAAATAAGTGGCAGGGAGTGGAGACTTCAGGAGTGTGGTAAGACCAAAATTACAAACAAAATGACAAAAGGAAACGAGCAGGGGGATGAAATAAATGAGGTGAATATTTGGATGTCTTCATCTTTGCTCTGTGCAGAGGTTGGATCAAGGAAAAGACTCTTTTTATAAATGTAAATTTCCTATGGAAATTGCAGTAGATCAAATGTTTTATGATTTGGAACTAACAGGCCACATTCCAAGGGAAGATCCATTTATGCGAGTCATGATGTTTTTATAGCGATGAAGAGATTAATGTGTCAAGTTTAGGACAATATATATTTTGGGCTATGTTGCTGATTGATGATTGAATAAAAGAAAATAGTATTACTAGGGATGCTCTGATCAGGATTTTTACAGCCAATACGATTACCGATTTTTTTTTTTTTTTTTTTTTTTTTTTTTAATTTTTTTTTTTGTCATCATGATCATCAAGCTTTATTACATTATCAAGTAATTGTTAAGCTTTCTGCTGAATGTCCGCATCTTCTCTTCTGTGTCATTCTCCAACGCTGTTAACGTTCAGCGCTTCCAGGTTCGAAGTCAGAACGGCTGCTCATTGGCCGATGTTGTTCACGTGGACAGCACGACACATGCTGACACATGAGCTGGCCGATAACGAGTCGCTGCTTTGACGTAGAACAAGGAAGCGATGAACATAAACCGCGTAGGAGAATGACACAGAAGAGAAGATATTGTTGAATAAAATTATTTTTGTTTTTTGCACACAAAAAGGATTCTCGTCGCTTCATAACATTAAGGTCGAACCACTGCGGTCATGGTGTCTTTAGTACCTTTCTGGACCTTGAAAGTGGTGGTTGTCTATGGACGAGTCAGGTAGCTCTCGGATTTCATCAAAAAATATCTTGTTTTGTGTTCTGAAGATGAACGAAGGTCGTACGGGAGTGGAACGACATCAGGGCGAGTAATTAATGACAGAATTTTAATTTTCGGGTGAACTAACCCTTTATTTAACTTTTAATTTTGCAATGAGAAATTTGATAGGTCTTTAAAAACAGGGTTTATGCAAAATACTATCCATATTAGGATACTCTGGCTTATTAAAGCGCCTACAAGACTTAACATACATAAGGTGTAATTAAACATTGTCCAATATGTTACTGAACACAAAAACAAATAGAAACATTGCAACTCCTAAAGGAGTCTGAATGTGACTTTTATATGATCAGGAATATATTTCAGCAAGTGCTGAGTATTTGTGTCCTTCCTTCCTACATCCTATACTTAATTAGGTAGGGCAGAATTTTATTTATAAATTCAAGCTTTTCTGCATTTTGGGGAGTTAATCTATTCCTCTTTTCATCCAAAACATATGAACGGTACTGAATAGTCACTCACCATCAACACCCGAGCGCTAAACTTTCAAGCACTAGAAATAGAAATACAACATAAATTGTATAAAGTGATCAAATGTACAAAAACAGTGCGTAATCTTCACAAAAGGGATTTAGTTATGAGCAATACAAAGACGGCAGCAGCTTTATGAGCCTGCTTTCATTTTAACACCAAATGCACGGTTTACGTAGACATTCACTCGAGACATCAAATGACTGTTTACAAAGATACTCGCAAAGACAGGCATTTTGACACACAAGTGTGTGTATTTGAACGTCCAAGCCCAGTAAGATAAGCACTCGCGCCTTGTAGGAGCAGCAGCTTTGTGTGCGTGCATTCCAGGTGTGGGCGCCGGCTGCACTGAGAACTTGTTTCACTTGTTTCACTGCTTACCGCACGTGAATGGTTCCAAATCACTTGTTCTTAAATCGCAAGGTTTAAAAATGCATTGTAACTTGAGACCGTGTAATAACACTGGTGATGACATGCACTGTTAAAAAATTACTGTAAATTTTACAGTATGATACTGGCAGCAGGGTTGCCAGCCAGTTACTGTAAAATTTACAGTAGTGTTACTGTAATTTAATTTACAGAATTTCCCTGTATTCTCTGATTACAGTAAATAACTGTTTTTTAATTACGAAGGGTCAATTTACAGCAATATTCTGTAAATTTGAGTCAAACCAACATGTGACCCCAGAATGCATTGCAGTTTAAAGCAATATGCTGTATTATTAAAAAACAGCCAGCGGCTGTAAAATAATGCTGTAATTTTTACAGTAATTCACTGTTAAAAAATGACTGTAAATTTTACAGTATAATACTGGCAGCAGGGTTGCCAGCCAGTTACTGTAAAATTGACAGTAGTGTTACTGTAATTTAATTTACAGAATTTCCCTGTATTCTCTGATTACAGGAAATAACTGTATTTTTTTAAATTACGAAGAGTCAATTTACAGCAATATTCTGTAAATTTGAGTTAAACCAACATGTGACCCCAGAATGCATTGCAGTTTATAGCAATATGCTGTATTATTAAACAACAGCGAGCGGCTGTAAAATAATGCTGTAATTTTTACAGTAATTCACTGTTAGTCGGAGTTCCCCCGTGCACGCCCCGCAGCGGTTTTTTTTTAAATTAACTCAAATTTACTGTTACGTGCAATGTAATTACCATGACAAACTATACGTCATTAAAATGATCTAAAACTCAAGATTAAATTTTTAATCACTGCTTTACTCTCAATATCGTATAGTGAACGTAATTTGTTAATATGCGTCAGGAGTTATGAATGTGAAAAACGGAGTCGATACCTTTTCTTTGAAATATGAGCGTCAGCCACATCCACTTATAAAAAACTCCTGTGAGATCATCATCAAAACACTCGACAAAACAACATCCCGCTGCGCTTTTAGCTCAAATGCATGCACATTTGGAGAAATATTGATGGATTCTCATATGTTTATGTCTAATTTTTATACAGAGGAGTAATATTTACTCCTTTTTTACCAAAAAGCGCCGTTGTAATCACCACGAGCGCTGCACACTGTGATGTACTGTGTTTCTGATTCATACTTGCAGCAGGAGGGCGCTGCGTTGCACACTTAGTCCACAAATGACACACACGAGGAACAGGCACACCATGTGACCAGAAACTAACACAGTCTTCCAGAGATCGCTATAACATGCAGATAACGTATAATATAAACACTTTTGAAGACAATAAATACACGATTGTGACGATGTATGGTCTATGTGTCCTTCATGCCATGTCAGGTATTTTCAAAATACTTTATATTTATAATGCAATGCTAATCGCGATAGCTTTTCTCATTGTGCAGAATACTATAAAATAATGTATTTTCGGTCCGATTTTTAGACCCAGACCGACATCACATCACAGAAGTTTATTTAAAACACTCGACTTGCAATATAAAGTAAATTTGAAGCAAAAACTTAGTTTTAATCTCATAAAGTGTGATGTTTAGATGGTGTGCTAAGCTACATGCTAATACATGCACCTGTCGTGCTGCCACCTATCTGTTATAACAAATCATTTTCAAAAGTAAAACTCACTGAAATGATTCTTTTTTCCATGAAGGGCATTTGATACAGTTTCAGAGAAGGTGAAGTGAGAAGTTTGATGAAAGAAATGATGGGATTAAGTCTGCTTGAATAGAACATCGTCAGCATTTATAATAGAGACAAAAGAAATGAATAATTAGAGCCATAACCAGGCCGGAGAGGTGTGAATTGTGCAAATGGTGCATTGGAATTGATTGGGATAGTTTTGCAACACAAAACAATAGACAATACACTGAATGGGTGCTTGGAAGAAGGCTATAAACATTAGTTAGCATTTTAGAGTTTTCTCAAAATAAAATCACATGACATGATCTTATAAAACATTCAATAAAACTCAGAGTTTTAAACGCATCATCTTCAGATTTGAAACATAACATGGTCAGACATGTGGCTTCAGCTGGAGTGCATTTCCAGATAGCAGAGGGGCTGACATCAATTTTATTTTCATAAAGATTTTCCATAAAAATACATTTCTAATAACTGTACAAAATTTTGAAGCTATTTATAACTAGTTTTTTTCATTATGACAATTATTAATTATACCTTTACAATAAACTGCAAAGTGTCTGCTTTGAAATGAGACCATACTTATGCTTTTAGTGCAAAGGGTTCATGAACTGCATCTGTTTTAGTTTGGGTATGTCATTTCTTGAGATTTTTCAGAAAAGGGGTGGGAGGTAACAGGTTAAAAAATGACTGTAAATTTTACAGTATAATACTGGCAGCAGGGTTGCCAGCCAGTTACTGTAAAATTGACAGTAGTGTTACTGTAATTTAATTTACAGAATTTCCCTGTATTCTCTGATTACAGGAAATAACTGTATTTTTTTAAATTACGAAGAGTCAATTTACAGCAATATTCTGTAAATTTGAGTTAAACCAACATGTGACCCCAGAATGCATTGCAGTTTACAGCAATATGCTGTATTATTAAAAAACAGCCAGCGGCTGTAAAATAATGCTGTAATTTTTACAGTAATTCATTACAGTGTGAGTGCGGCGCTGAAGTCTGATGTCATCAATTTGCAATCGTTTGGTGCGATCTGCCTATTTTATTGATTTCCGTTCAAGTCATAGAATGTGATTATCGGCTGATCGATCGGAGCATCCCTAATTATTACTAATGCTTTTTTGAAATGATGAGCTTCAAGATTTATTTTTGATGCATTTTTATTTATCGTTTTGTATTTTTTGATTTCTGCTGCTTTCAAAAGTCATATTGTACCTCCTCAGGCCCAAAGTACCATGAGATATATAGATTATAATTGGGGGAAAAAATACCCCTTTATGAAAAGCCATGTTACATCCGAATTGTTTTGGGGTTGAATGTTAGATGATTGAATATGAGATTATTTGCCAGGTAAGAATAATATTTTTATAACAAGAAAATGATTTTTAAAATAAGATGACTTGATCTTGATCTGTATACATATAAAATGATGAAGAAGGATCAAATATTTTAGCATGATGGGGTTGAATAGAAAGTGACAAATTCTGCATCATCAAACTCTTATGAAATGTTAAAAAAAATAAGCAAAAAAGTGAAAGCACAATTTAATTTCAATAGAACAAAGTTTTTTGAATAATCCATTAAATTACAGCAGTACATCAGCTGTACACTAGAGGACATCCTTAACCCAGGTAAAACGATCAGCAACCTTTCAGAATGAGAAATACTGAGGTATTTCTTAATCCACAATGATTTCTTTACTCTCTTTTTCTCATCTGATTGGAAAATGCCAGTATTTGTTAGTGAAATTACACTGATCACTATTGTGCAACAACCTGTATTACTCTAATTAATGTGTTTGTAAGAACGACATAGTATTTATAATAGAACAAATGTACTTTGTTTTAACGTTTAATATATACGTGTCATAATGTGTGTCATGAATTTGCACAATTTAAGTGTGTGGCCAGACATAGCTTTATGTGGAGCCTACGATATTTTTATTTTTGAATGTATTATTAATTTTGGTTTTAGTGCAAATATATGTATTTTTGTGTTTTGAAAGTTGTGAATTTAACCTTTCGACGTATAATTCATTTACATTGGTCTCACTTTATTTTTGTGAGGTTTACATAATATCAGTTTATCTATTGTTCATTGATCTAAATATTATAGTACACACAATGCTCTTTGATAGATAGATTGAGCAATCAGTTCACACATTTTCTGTTTCATGCCGGAAATGATGGAATCCGTGTCATTCCATGTTTGACTCCTCATCTCCCTGATTGGGATCGTACAGGTGCTTGTTGACAAAGACAGGGTTTGATTTTGATTTCTTTCTTTGCACAGCGTTTTCTGTTATGTTTTCTCCCATGAAACCTATTTTTACCCCACGCCTCTTAATAAACTGACCTTGCCAAAGCGGCTACATTTGGATGATTCACTTCTGTTACAAATGATCATGTTTTCCAGCAAGATTTGGGAAATGCTCCGACACACGTTTTGCATTGCAGAATCTTTATTTTATTTCAAAATGTTTCTTTTTTTTTGACATTTAAAATCTCTAAATTTAATTTCCAGGATAAGATTATGATGTTAATCCCAGCTTTTGCTGTACATCTGCAAATAAAATGCAAAGTTCAGGAAAAAAAAGAAATGCATGGAAGACATTTCTTACTCATTATTTTTGTCCTGTTTTCCAGTAAAAATATCTATTCTCAAATAATACTTTTAAATCTAGATACATTTACTTGACATCAGATATTAAGTCTGATTTTCTGATAAATGCATCTGTTAAGTGAGTTTATGCTTAAAACAGCGTTGACAGAAAAATACACTTAATTCAAAGAGAAAATGAGTATTTTCTGATGCCATTGGCAGATATTTGTTCATGTTTTAAGCCTAAAACTTACTAAATTTGATGCATGTTTCAGTAAACAAGACTTGCATCAAGATACATGTAGTTGATAAGCAAAATGACTTAAAACATTAACAATTTTTAGATATTTACTGTAAAATTAAGACGAAAATACTGAGTAAAAGGAACTTCTTTTGCAGTGTGTAAAGTTGGAGCCACAATAATAGTATAGGATTGATATTTATAATTATCATCAAGCTTGTTTCACAACAGCATATTTTTTTCTGCTAAATCACTTGCCAAATTTAAATAGAATATTTAAGAATATTTTCAAAAACAAATATAAATATCCATTTTCCCATGAGACTAAAGCTCAAGAGAACTAAAATTCAGCATTAAATTTGTAAATTTCACCATGCCTAACAGTCATGGAAGTATCAAATTAGTTAAATATTGAAATGAAGTGTTATAATTTTACATGACAGATTTCTGTTTAATTCTTTAAATGCATGTTCAAATATTAAACAAATGTATGGGTAATTATTATTAATAAAGTAATATTTAGAAAATTCTCTGCAAGACTTTCCAGCTTCAAACAACAGGGTGCGCTGTGTTTCTGTATGAAGAAACCGTCACGCAATGCGAGTTGCTTAACGATGGGCGGAGCAAAGTTTTTTGGAGGGCGGGGCAGATTCGCTGCCCTTTCTGTGAACTCTGATTCTAGACCGAGGAGGGGGCTGGTTATGATGGAACAAAAATACGGCATGTTGGCAATGGTGAGGTATTTCGGTTATGTTTTAGAGAACCGACTCCTGGCCCGCAGGAGGGGTCTGACCGAACGATGAACCGACGATTGGGGTCAGAAGTTCAGAAAATGTCACGTCATAGCTGACGTGACAGTCTGTGATTAGTTTTGAACCCCCAAAAAAAACAGAATAAAAAAAAAAAAAAATCAGCCTTTATTCTTGCCCATGTAAATCTATGATACCAGACACATGAACTTCAGATGAACCTTGCTTAATTCTTTCATAGGGACAGAGAGAGTTTGTATTTGGGTTTGTTTGGGTTTATACTTTGTTTGAGATTCAACATTTAGAAAACACTGGCGCAATATCCGATTTTGTTAGCTCATCCGAGAACTGACCGAAGTTTGACCTCGCGCGCAAGCGACAAATTCGACTAGACTTCGCAAGTGTCACCGGGAGACCGCGCCGTGCCATTTTGTTGTTGTTTTTTTTCTGTTAACCTCTCAGTTTTCAATTTACGCACTTTCTAATGTCAAAAGCGCCACTGACTAAAACCTTAAAAATATATTGCCAAGTGCACAGCACTATGGGTTTTTGAGACATGTCTTTATTAAATATTAAGTTTATACAGTAGTGTTGGAAGATGCTTTTAAGAGTTGTAAATCAAGTGTCACTGCCTCAAAAAAAAAAAAAACTTTAAATAATCCAGCGTGACATTTACTGGAAGTGCGGTGACGTGCACTCGAGGACTGTAGTTGAATATTGTCCCTCGATAATGGATGTGAGATGCATACAAAGTCCAGCCGAAGCCTTCTCGAAATCACGATTTACAGTACCAGGAACATGCGAGAATGTCGAGTGGTCTTAACATTTTAGTGGGAAAAAGTCACGGTTGTTGTGAAGGCGCTTGGTGGAAATTGTTGAATTTGTTGAAAGAAAAGTGCATTGCAATTTTGTAATTTAATCTGCATATTAAAACCTGTTAACCCTCACCCCTTTTGAAGCACAAGTCTGAACTTAAATTGTAATTCATTAGTGCTTTGGAATACAAACCTAAGGTTGGTCTCTTTTTAAAGAAGACAGCCAGCGGATTAATGCAGAAGTGAAAATTGTTTCATTTTACTGTCAAGCAAATGTACTGAATTTTTTATTTTAAACATTTTGTATATTACAAAATAATATGGACTTTAAAATTGCTAGAAAATTAAAGCAGTATGTCTAACCAAGTTGAAGTTGATTTCTTAAAAAGTACCACTTCCATTGTAACAATGTCTAATGCCACATTTACACTAGTGCGTTTTTGTTTTAAAACAGCGTTTTACAATGAAATCAATCCTCGTCTACCCTTGCGTTTGCACAGCGTTTCAGAAACAATTTCCATCTACGCTACACGACCGAAAAAGCATGTCACATGACTGTTCATACACACTGGGCAAACTGTATTTATACTGTAAACAGTATTTAGAGTAGTTTTATTTTTCACAGTATTTTAACTGTACAATGGCTGGAAAGATTGCAGTCTCCATGTTATTGTCTACACTCCTCGTCAAGGATTGCACAGAGCGAAAGTGGGAAGCCACACCATGGTTTTCAAAAGTCTCTGTTTTGGTCCATTTACACTGAAAAGCAACCCCGCTGTTTTCAAACTAAAATCTGCAGTGTTTTTTGAAAGTTTGCAGCGTAGTGTAAACGACAGGTGTGTAACCGTAGCAAAAGTTTTGCGTTTTGAAACAAAAATGCACTCGTGTTAATGGGGCATAATTTCAAAACGGTTTCCGCAGGATAAATACCTAATTTGTAATGATTACTACAGTATGTGCTGGGGAAACGTGTAGTCAACAAGTGTGCCAAAAACAGGTTATGAAAACCTCTGTAATGCAAATTCAGAACCATAAAAAGGATTGTGGATATGTCGTACAAAAACATTCGACATTTTATAGGAAAACAAAAATCTCTAAAAGTCAAGAATCAATCAAGGGACAATTAATTGGATGAACCAAATCATTGAAAAGATCCAAGTCGAAAAACGATCCTGTCGCAATTCTAATATTGCAATAGCAGGCAATTTCTCAAAATGTTTTTTTCCCCCTCAATTTTACGAGTTTACATCTCGCAATTCTGACTTTTTTTCCCCCCTCAACAAACTCTAGTTATTGGCTTTAAATTCAAGCAAATCTATCATATTACTTTAGAAGACGTCTCACATGAGTACGGACTACTTATGATATTTTATTACAATATACTTTTATGAGGACATTCTTCAAAATAATAGTGTAGAAAAATATCCCCAAGTAAATCATGACAAAACTTTCCATTAATATGCTAATTAAATTCCAAAACAATTTTTAGTTTTAAAAGTTATTTACAAAAATAAAATAATATATAAACTCGCAATTCTGACTCTTTTCTTGCAACTTTTTAGCACACGATTCGGAGAAAAAAGTCGCAATTAACTTTTTAAATTTTTGGGGGTGAAAACAAGCAAACGTACAATAGCCATCGCAATGGTTACGTCGTTTGGATTTTTTTGTTTTGTTCTGTGTTTCTCAGAAGAAAGAAGATAATGCGTGTTTGGAAGGACAATAGTCTCCGCATCACTGCCGCAGATGTCTAATGAGTTCTACAATCTTTCAAAATGAAGCATAACCTCATCCTCTTGATTATGACAAGCGTCTTTATTTGTGCTTCTCTACTTTTGTCTCGTTTAATCAGTTTAGTTGGTATGACCAACAGGTGTCGAGGAGCAAAATCTCCCAAATGCTTTCCCAACAGCAGATACAAAAAGGCGGGTCGGCTGAATCAAATTCATTAGTCCACTCCATAGAAAACAAAAACAGTTTATCGAGAGTACAAACTTTCCTCGCCCCCCCCCCCCCCCCGTTGCATTCGCTTCAGTTTAGTGTCAGGACACCCCTCTGCCAATCCGATGGCCCCTGAGGTCCCCATCCTCCCCGTGGGTGTGGGGATTATCGCCCCATCTGTGTCACCAGCGCTGAGCCGCTGGGTCCTCTGCTTAGCAAGGCACCTACATTGTTAACCCTGATTAACTTGATGTGGCATTCAGTGGAGAAACAGTGTGAAAATCAAAGGCATGGCATGACCCACTGCCCTGCCGCTGACCCGAGCGCCGATTGGAGAGAGAGAGAGAGAAGCTCCTCAGCGAGAACACATCAAAACCAGATACTCACATGTTACTGAGTGGCTAAAAGGTCTGTTCTCAATGAATCATAACGTACATCATAAACACTTGCGTATATGGTTTTTCCTGAATTGCTATAAAATAAAATGTACAAATATATTGTGCATTTCATAGAATGTACAAGTGCATATTAATCTAGTTCCATGTTTAAGTGGTTTTATTGTCTGCTAGATAAAAATCATACGATCTCCTGGAAAAGCCCATTTCTCAACTTTTCTTTCTTTTTTTTTTCCGAATCACACCAAGCATAATCCGTAACAATGGTGGCGCTTGCCTTAGCAAGTATTACTAACTAGATGTATAAATTAAATTGACATTCTTTTTTTTTTTTTCAATGTAATGCACAGTATATTAATATATTTATTTGTATCATGATTAAGCTTCTAATGTGAAAATGCTTTAACAAAATGCAAAAAAAGAATGAATTAGCCACAGAGTAATGACCCGACACAACCCGCTTCCTGCTGGCACTCCTTTGAGCTAGTAATTAAGCTGCTATTGCTATTGAAAATCAACTTTCTCTGCATGCGGATGAGACTCTTTCAGTCTAACCAGTGATTATGGACTTCTCATTGTAAAACTCTGGGCTCTGTTCTGCTTGTGTTTTTAGGCTTGGACTCCGATAAAGAAAACTGTGATTTTGAAATGGTCAAACTATAAAATATAAACCCTCGGTTTTACAGACAAGGCTGAAGCCTATAGTCCCAGAGTAAAAGCTGCTTTAACTGAAAGCAAATTGCAAAAGCATGTCTTGTCAAATACGTCAGTGCCATTGTTTTGTCTCAAGATGCACACAGGTAATGTTTTTTTTTTTTCTAGGGCACATTTATCCAAGACCTGTCTGTGAAACCAGGCCATAATGTATTATGTATAACAACACTTATATAAAATAAATATATTTTATGATTATTAAATAACTCATTTATATTATTATTACAGTTATTTACTAATAAGCATTCTCATTTTCGACTTGGGCTCCGATATAAAGTTTTCTTTAACATTTTCTTTGTCAGAGTATCGAGCTGAAAATGAGAAGTGATATTATTATTAAACAATATCATATGTATAACACTTATAAAATGTATTATTTAGGTTACATAGTTTGATATTAAGTTTTCTTAAGCATTTTCCTTATATAACTATGGCCCAGTTTCACAGACAGGACTTAGATTAAGCCAGGATTAGGCCTTAGTTCAATTAAGAGATTTAAGCAGGTTTCATAAAACTACCCTAGAAAAAAACGAATCTTGAGACTAAACAATGGCACTGGCATTTTGCAAAATAATATTACAAAATATGTCAGTACAAAATGGGGAGATAGTAACAAAATATTTTTATAAAATAATTTATTTCATCGCCTGTCGCGATTGGTCGATATAATAATGATAATTAGTCGACGTCAATGTTTTAATCGACTGATTGTTTTAATTATTTCACCTTTTTAAATGTAGTTTTCACAGAGGTGGGAGTAAGTCACACATGTGCAAGTTAACCTTCAAGTCTCAAGCAAGTCCAAGTCAATTTTGTGAGAATCAAGTCAAGTCGTAGCTTAGGTCATACAAATATTTGATGATTTAAATGAATTTATATAATAAAATAAGTTAAAAATACAGTAGTTATGGACCATGGGAGCTTTATTTGCATCAAAAAAAATTGCGATATGCATTTCGACTCAAAAGGTGTCCACATACTGCTGACTTGTTAATACAATAAAAATCTAAAAATAAAACTGCATAGCCTAAAATGAAATTATGCCAAAATAAAAGCATGAAAAGTATTTTGGTACATCTGTTTTGATATTCCTCAAACATTGCAGACGGCCACGAAAACATATTAAACAAGTATAATGGTTACTATGATAATGGCATTCTTCAAACAGGCATCAACTTTATGGGACATAAACGCATCCAGAAGTTTGATCCTGTGGAGCCCCTAAAGGGACGTGGTGGTGGAAAAAATTGGGATGGGAGGAATTTTTAGAAAAAAAGATGTTTTCCTCGCAAATATGTTTGCGTTCCCACTCAAAGATATTATCATTCCCTTGCAAAAACTGTTGTGAGCTCGGACAAATCCTTCCTGTTTAATGTCTGTCTGGCTGGCAGTAGTGTTTATTAAGCTATTAAACTAAACGCTGTTAAAACACAAATGCAGATATTTCCAATCAAAGTAACCTAGATAACGAGCAACAACCCAATTTTCCTCAAATGTGCTTTATAATATATATTGCATTTGTCTCTATGAGCCGGCGGCGAGAAAAGTGCAAAATTCTGAAAAGTGCAAAACCCTTTTGCTCATTTTATAGTATGAAAAACACTCAATAACTTCACTGTAACACGTCACTGCTCTCCTGCTGGTGATACTGGAACACTCAGTTATGATTATTACGAAACAAAATCAATAACTTCACTGTTAATAGTAAAACATTTCATAAATTATAATGCCATCAAATGCAGTAAGCGATTATCATGCAAAAGCTGGTTGTAAGTACATAAACTGCAAAACATCATCTAAATTTGGTTACACTACAGTGTGCAACATTGAAGTTATTAATGACTATTTTTGTAGAAATGCTTTTCTGATTTTGCACTTTCAGATGGTCTTTCAGTCCAATTTATATATTATAAAGCTTGTTTGAGGAAAATCGGGTTGTTGTAGATCGTTATAACAAGGTTTAGCTCACGAGTTACTGATCCGGGATGTTCGAATCTGTGAAAATATTGCCAACTTTACTGAACTCCTTAAGCACTGACCTTATGTTATATTATTATTATATTATACATTATATTATACTGACCGCATTTCTTTATATTTGAGTCAAACAAGTTCAAGCTCTAAATGAGCCTCGCATTATTTGTGTGAATGAATCAGTCCCTCCAGAAAAAAGCGGAATTTTTTTGTTATTGTTGCGGGCAAAAATCCTTGATTTTGCGGCACGTTTTCTTAGAAAATGTGATGGAATATGCGGGATATTTTTGCAATTTTATGCGATGAAATTGCAGGAACTTGCAAAAATTGCGGTTTGGTGTCAAAAGAGGAAAAAAAGTGATTCCCCCAACACCCTGTTCTCACTAGGCTACTACCTTCATGTAAAGAATCATGTCTTATTACTTCCTATGATGAGCAAGCATACTAAATCACAGAATATTTAAATTCTCATTCTGTTTTATTTCAGACCTTAATCAACACATGGCTCAAACTTACAAAACATTGAGTCAAACAAGTTCTGTAGCTTTACAAAAGGAATATTCAACAACTTCTGTAAAAATGAATAAATAAAATAAAATGTGCTTCCTGTTTTCCAGAGGTAGCTATACAAAACAGACATCTTCTGTTAAATTAAGTGCTTCCAATGCACAAAGTGCAATCTTACTGCAACGTAATTTATTTTACATACTACTAATATACAGCGTCGCCTGTGGTCCAACACGCAGTTGCACGGAATGCAAAATAAGTTGCCCCCATTGTCATGTGACAAACCGGGAAACTGCTTCGCGCGATCTTTTGCGCTTATTTTTGTTGGCAAATGAGAATGGCTGGCTACGAAATCGCCTACTTCTCTACTATTGAGTAGGCGAAAAGCAGTAGGCGAGCGAATAAGTATGTCCGAAACCTTAGTAGTCATAAAAGAGTATTACCTCGGTGACATACTATTTCTCGCGAGATTGGGACGTACGTCTACTTAAAGTGCGTCCGAAATCGCCTACTTCTCTACTATATAGTAGGAGAAAAGCAGTCGGTGAGCGAATAAGTACACTGTTAAATATTACCTGTAAATTTTACAGTATAATACTGGCAGCAGGGTTGCCAGCCAGTTACTGCAATTTTTACAGTCCCATTACTATAATTTAATTTACAGAATTGTACTGTATTCTTTGATTAACAATTTTTTTTAATTAAATAAGTCACTTACCACCGTTGTAGACCACTCTCTCTCTTGCTGCTACCAGAATCTCAACCGTTGAAAATCCTACAATGCCTCTTTATGCTTGAAATTTACAGTAATATGCTGTAATTTTGAGTCAAACCGCCACGCCCCCCAGAATGCATTGCAGTTTACAGTAATATGCTGTATTATTAAGAATACAGCCATCTGCTGTAAAATATTGCTGTAATTTTTACAGCAATTCATTACAGTGTATGTCCGAAACCTTAGTAGTCATAAAAGAGTAGTCGAGAAGTTCCCGGATGGCCTACTGCTTCCGCCCAGATTCCTGAGCGCTTTTCGAAAAGTACTTTCTATCCCAGGAGGCCACGGGAGAGGATACGTCAATCAAACACGGAGGAGAAAGAGGCGTTTTCAAATGTGAGTATTGAAAACATTCCCTGTATTAAAATTTGCATTTGTTGAACTACTGTAAACTGTTGAAGTATTGAAGGTGTAAAGACAGTATAGTTGTGATTTTGCGGTAAAAACACGTTTTATTACGTACAGGGAGCTCTAGTAAGCTCACGTACATCACCAAAGTTTATTTACATGACTTCTGAACCATATACATCATAAACACGCTTACTAAATGTTTATTTAACATCTGACAGGGAAATATTCAATAAGTATTGCAGATGATGAGCACATCACAACATGAAATAGACATTTGAGTGTGTGTGTGCTATTATGTGGAATTCAACACGGCTTACATTACATGAATGTAAGTAATATAAATAAACAAATGTACAAGTAACTCGACATTAGTTATCTGTTTTATTTGACCGTTTGTACTGTTGATAAATGAAGGAACATTTGTATTGTACAAGAAGTCAGTTAACACGAGTGACTTGCTCAAGGACGCATTGGTGGTGACGCTGCAGAGATCGAACCAGCAATTATAAGCCTGATGACTGAAACGAATTTTTAAATGCAAGAAAAAGAGGGAAACAAAGAAGATTTAATTCACTTTTGCTTGTGGATGAAAATGTTTGCATATAAAATAAATTAACATATTCAAGAGATTGCGATTTTGGGTTTTTATAATAATAAAAAAAATATCTTTAAGGCTAAAACTGGGTCACATTAGGGTTGAAATATAAGAACTGAAATTAACTGCAAATTTATTGCTAAAATCACAAAATAAATGGGGAGCCGTTTCTTCAACAAGACCAGAAAATGAGCAAGTTTAATCAATATCCAGAGCTGGGTGGGTCACTTTTAAAATGTATTTCACTTCAGATTACAAAATAAATGATTTAAAAAGTAATTTGTAACGTATTTCGTTACATTACTCCAGTTTAGTAACTTAATCTAAATACTTTAGAATACTTTGAATACTAATAAGTGTGGAACAAACACAAAAATGGTCATTGCAAGTTTTTATCTCACAATTCTGACTTTTTCCCTCAGAATTGCGTGATATAAAGTTGCAATTGCGAGTTATAAAGTCAGAATTATGAGATATAAACTCACATACTAAATTCACAATTGCAAGAAAAAAAGTCTGTATTGCAAGTTCATATCTCCCAATTCTGACTTTATAACTTGCAGTTGTGAGTTTAAATCTCGCAATTCTGAGAAAAAGAAGTCAGAATTGTGAAATGCAAACTCACAATTGTGAGGGGGGAAAAAACAAATTGTGAGAAACAGTTGCAGTGACGAGTGAATTATAAAATGACTCACAAACAACTATCAGAAAACATGAAAACAGTCAAAAATATGAAACTTAACTCCGCTTTCTCAGACTGTCAAGAGTCAGAGAATCACCAATCGCTGTTTAAATGACATTAAAACTCAAAGTAATCACTTTGGTAATCTAAAACACTTTTCAGATGGAACTGTAATCTGATTACCACCCATTTAAATGTAACTGTAATGAAATACAGTGACGCAAATTTTGTATTTTAAATGCGTGACTAAGTTACTTGTATTTCGTTACTCCCCAACTCTGTCAATATCAAAATATTTACAGATAGATGACTTAAACCGTCACTCACATCTTTTAAATTGTTGCGCTTGCGACAACTTTGTAGGTCACATGATAACGTCAACATTGCGGATGATTTCCGGATCGCATTCATACTCAACGGGTGCTAAAAGAGTATGAATGAAATCTCGTTAAGTACCTACTCATTGAAATTAAGTACCTACTCACTGAGTAGGCGATTTCGGACGCAGCCAATGATTTGCGTGCTGTCATTTTTCAATTTTCTGCTAAATTATATGTGACTTTTTTTGCAACAAAAATACAGGGATTACGAAATCATGCATATTTGCATGCTGAAATCGGCAATTTATGCGGCGAAAGTGCGGCATATTTGAAAAAATGCGACCCCCACATAAATATGCGGACTTTGGCTGATTATGCATGAAATCAAGCGATCGCATAATCGCGTTTTTCTGGAGGGACTGAATAATGCACGGAGCTGACTGAAACTATTAAATAGGAAGGATGTGTCCAAGCTCACAACAGGTTTTGCAAGGGAACGATAATATCTTTGCGTGGGAATGCAAAAGATTTTTTTTTTTTTAAATTCCTCCCATTCCAATTTTTTCCCACTACCATGTCTCTGTAGGAATGACACAAACCTTGCACCAGTTTATCAGGTGGATTGTACATTATTAATCTGTGTGTGAGTGAGTGAGTGAGAGAGAGAGGATTTGATTGAGTGTGATTCATTAATATTTGTGAGTGTGTGTGTGTGTGTGAGTGAAAAGTGTATTGTTTGTTTGTGTATGCATGGTTGTGCTTGCAAGTTTGAGTTGTTTTGTTTTGTTTTGTTTGTGTATGCATGGTTGGGGTCGCCCGTCTGTATGATTTTTTTTCTTTGTGTGTATGTGTATACAATATATTTATGTGCATCCCAAAAACTATCCATAAGCTTTTCACTCAATGTCTAACACTGAAGACCAATTATTAGACACTGAAGCTGACATTTCCTCATAAACAGTGCATAACCATTAACAATACATTGCACTTACAAAAAAAAAAAAAAAAAAAAAAATGAACGTGATAATTTTCTGTTACCTTACCCACATGACGCGGATCTCACAGCTCTTTTCTTTCGCTTAAGACTTTATTTCTCATTCAAGGCTGCTCTAATGAGGATACTCGACAAAACGGACATTTTTGGCATTATTGTGTGTAATTTTTCGTTCAAGAGTGACAGAGAACTCATACTGGCGCGCGTCGTGTGTGACATCCGCGCGGTCTTTTTCTCTTTTGGCGCGCTTAAATGGTTTTGCGTGAATAAGAGCGAGATTACATATTGTAATGTTAGTCAAAGGATGACAAAATAACGGATGTTGTGTTAAAATTACGTTTACTATTTTTAACGCGTTAAACTGAAAAAAAAAAAAAATAATAATAATAATCGCATGCGTTAATACATTAACGTTGACAGCAATTTTTCTGTTTAATGAACGCAAAACCAAATCAAAGTTAACTCTTAACATGTTCAAAACGTTAAGTCTATCACAACTAGTACAACCTTTGACTAGCCAAGACAGATGAAAACAGCGGGTCTGACTTCATCACTTACAATTTTTGTGGGATTTGAATTGTCAAATGAAATTTGAAGTGGTGGTGTTTGTATCACATATCTTCATGTTGCAGGCCTTGCACACTGCTGTTCTTCTCTTCTTAGCACCGTTTTACACATAATCCCTGTAACGTTACCCGAACTTAATTATTCTTGGCGTAGCGTCTGTTCAGTCACGACTGCGCATGCTCTCACGTTAGATCTCTCTGCTTGCCTGCTGCATCACGTGGTTAGGTTGGCGCGTTCAAAAACAGATATTTATTAAACAAAAGACTTTTCGAATCATTTCACTCAAGTCCGAGTCAAATCTCAAGTCACGAATATAAGGTCAAAGTCAAGTCTTTTATTAATTTTTGTCAAGCAAGTCTCAAGTCCTAATATTTGCGACTTAAGTCTGATTCGAGTCCAATCATGTGACTCGAGTCCCCTACCTAAGTTTTCACACTTTGACTAAAATAACAACTGTTTCCTCCACACCACATATTTATTTATTTAATTTAATAACTGTTTTTGCAGTATTGTAAGGGTGGGTTTAGGGTTGGGGTAGGTGTAGATGTTATTAAAACACAATTTTATAAGTAGCACATTTAATTTACTGTTATTTATCCTGAGGTTTTGCCACACGTTATACTAACATAACGGCATACATGACATAATGAATAGCATTAAAAAATACAAATTTATATACAATATGTACAGAGTCAATAAATACTATTTACTATATCAAAAGATTTTGCCAAGTTAAAAGAACATTAGGTATGTTTTTTTTTCCACTCTGAATGTTACATTTAGGCCTATATAATTTAGTTGTATTTATTTTTCTCTCAGTTGTTGGCAAAGCCATGTGACTGAATTCCTGCAAAAGAAGGACTGCTCACCACAAGCTTTTTCTGCTTTTACTGGTAGTGTCCTGAATGCCGAAGTTGAAAGTTAAATAAAATGTTTTTAAGAAAAACTGTTGATTTTTTGGTGGAAAATTAGTCGATAGATTAATCAATTAATCAATAAATTAGTCAACTGATTAATCAATTAATCGATAAATCGATAAATTAGTCGATAGATTGATCGATATAAAAATAGTCAGTAGTGGCAGCTCTAATAAGTGCAATGCATATGATATTATTATTATATGTAATTATGATAATCATTCTATCTTTTTGCTTATAGAACACTCTAAAGAGAACTTTATTCTTAAATAAAATTTGTGAACAATTTGTTTGTTATTAAAGAGCCATTTTATTTGATTAATGTCATCATTATTATTTAATAATTATTATTATTAAAATAAATATTAATGTTGATGTTAAATAATTTAGTTTAAATGTTTACTTTAGGTGAATTAATATACATTTTAATAAATTGTTAATGATCAACATTGTTATTAATATTGAATTTATGCAATATTGCTACTGTTATTGTGCTTAAATATGGTATGGGTTCAAAAAATCACAATAATAATTATTATTTCAATATTAAAACAATCAAAAAAAAAAATTAAATATAAATATACCAGTAGCAAAAATCCAACATTATGAACCAATTTATCTCCATGTATGTGTGAACTGTATCAAAGAGCTGCAATGAAAGCTCACTGCTTGCTGAAAGAGAGATTTGATCAGATTGGAGAGGCAAAGTAAGCAGAAGTTTCGATTCGGGCCCTTAAGGAGCTTGGCCTGCCTCTCGAGACATGTTCGTATTACAAAGCGCTGACCCGGGAGTAAATGCCCAGGACAGAGGCAGTTTGATTTGATCAGGCTGTGCTGTGTTAAATCATTCATTAAATCCAATTAGCTGAGGTGCTTTTAATCGGCCGAGAGAGAAGCGCTTGAGATAACAATGTGCGCTCTTTAAAATAACACATTCAAATACTAAACTTCATTGTTTTTTTAGGCAAAATGAATAAGATAAGAAGTAAGCTACTACAGTATTTATAGAGTAATTCAGTACATGCACAAGATGCTCTTTGGAACATTCTCAAATTTTTCAATTCAACTTCTCATAATGTAATGCTAGTAATATAATTTGTAATAAAAAAAAGAGTAGTATTAAATTAGAATTGAAGTGGTCTTGGCCACTTTGTTAGTGTTTTAATGAACAGATCCGTTCCATCCGACCAGAGATGGATATCTTTGTGCAGTCAATATTTTTTCTTTTCTGCTTAATATAAATGGAAAAAGGATCACTCTGAGAGATCCGACCCACTTTTTGGTCTAATCTGTGCTGATGGAAATCAATTATTCAGCAAGGATGATGTTGTAGTTGTGTGGAATATATATATATATTTTTTTAAATAAACACCGTAAATAAATACCTGTAGGGGCATTAATGTTAAGTGGTCCAGTATTTAAGCAGAAAGAAATTACATTTTATCTTTATAAAATATATTTCAAGATGGAACATAAGACAGATTTTTTTTCATTTGTTCCTAATGCTGTTAGAACATGTAGTGAAACGTTGAGATCAATATTTAAAATGCTAATATTTGAAACAACAGTGATGCATTTTAAGAAGCAGCACATATTTTGATATGATTTGTGGATATATTTCCATGTTTCAATTTTAATGTTAATAATTTCAAGTTATTTAATAAGTTTAAGTTTTTAAGTTTCTATGTTAAGTTTTCAACTTTATTTTTAATTTAAACTACTACCATCTTTACTTTTTTATTTTTATTTATTTTTTTTTATTTTTTTTTACATGTTTTTCTTGGGAGTATAGACAAAATATCTATAAAAACCATAACCATAAATGCTATAACAAAAGGGACATTTTTTATTAAAATAAGACATATTAAACTGGAGGAACATTTGAAATGAACACAATTTAATCTCATATAATATTAATATTAAATAAGTAATATTTGTATTAGGTTTGTGAATTCTTGCATTAAGGTTTACAGCATACAGTTTTAAAAGACAGACAAAACATTTGAAAAACAAAATATAAATATCTATATCTGTAAAATACTAGACAAGATTTGCTAAGCCCTTATTTGACTTAACTATTTAACTATGCTATGCTGAAATATAAAGATTCTGGAAATATATTTAAAGAATACAAACTCTTTTGCACGATCCACAAAAATCGTATGCACCAAAAGTAAATCTAATAAATTTAGCTGTTTTATTTGATTTGATTTGATTTTTGATGTGTATTCAAAAACAACTAAAATTTTTTATTAAGGTGCAATAACAATCAATACATAAATCTTTTTTAAAAATACTGTAAAAATAATATCATCATTTTTTTTGTAATTTATTTAGCATTCAATATATCATTTACAACAACTGTTTAAAAATTGTCAAATGTTTTGAGATATTAATGTTCAGTAATGCAAATTTGTAAGATTATGCTTAACTATACAGTCATTTGATACTTTTATTTAAAAATATACGGATTTATAATTGCAAACCATGATACAATGACTCAATACAGTTGCTCACAGATAGTTTTATTTGAATACATTTAATTATTTTACATTCAATAATTATGAATGGTCAAATGAAGTTGTAAAGTTTACTACTAACTTGCAACAAGTTATGCTCATTCTTTTGTCTTTGTAAACGTACTAAAGAGTTGTGTATTTAAATAAAAACAAATAAATATAAAATTAAGATGTTAAGTTGCAGTATTTCCATGTTGTTATTCATGTCCCACTTTCAGCAGTGCATGGTCTATATCCAAAATGAATGAATGACCATTCAAAGAAGTTATTGTAGTGTCAGCTTCATGATATTTAACTATGTACAGATTAGATGTCTTAGGATGACTGCCTGTACATCTATACCTTCAAGCGTGATTGCTGAATTCTATAGAAATATGATAGCCCACCTTTCTGCTTATACAGTGTGAAAAGATTATTTATTTATTTATTTTTGGAAGAGGCATTAAAGGACTGAAAATAAAAACAAAGAATGAAACTGGGCCAAGTACATAGCCTGGTGGCACCCCTAGAATAATTTTGTTACTGCTGATTTTTACACTTCATTGAAAAGCCTTTAGGCCTAGTGCACACCATCATGAATTCAGGTTTCTAAACTGTGATGTCTATGTAGATGTTTCTTTTTGAAAACATTACAGCAACATGCACTTTAAGGGCCACAGAAGTCAAGATTAAACTCTTGACCCTATATCAGTGATTTGGGTTTTAATACAGGAGAACCAAACTGCCGAAGTCAGTGAAATCATTGCATGAGGAGCTGCCTTGGTGACTCAAACTTACTTAAGGGCAAGAGCTTGGAAACATAACGTGGATTGGTGCCCTAATTACATCAACATGTGAGCGAGTCCCCTTTGAGTCACTGGGGCTATGCCAGCTATGAGGCTCTCTCTTGTTCTTGCTCTCGATCCAGCCATATCCTGTCTTTATTGCCTGTATTTAGGAATTGTCACTGTCACATCCTCTTTTTTTGTATGCTGAGTGTACGATCTGTAAGCAGATTAATGTTTCATGTTTAAGCCATCAAAATTCATAATCTTTGTATGTCAAAATGGGGATCAGAAATTAACCAGGACCGGGGGCAAAAGTGCCACAGATGTGACAGTAAAATGCCCTAGATATTTAAAATATGCCCGGAGTGAACTCCTCTGTTTCCGTCACGTGTCTGGCACTTTCCATGAATAGCATACAAAAATAATGCCTGAAATGCAACAAATGGTCAGTGAAAAGAGGTGCACGACCTTCAGAAATGTTGAATGAAGAAGTTAAGCTAAATTACTGAAGAAAAAAGTAATGAAAGTTGCAATAAATAAAAGTTAAAAATTTAGGTAAGGTTCATTAGTTAAACATTAATATATGTATAATATATTTTAATATACACGAACCAACCATGAGTTACGATACATTTGTTACTGTATTTACTAATCTTAACGTTAGTTAATGAAAATACAGCAGTTCATTGTTTGTTCATGTTAGTTCACAGTGCATTAACGAATGTTAACAAGATTTTATTAATGTATTAGTAAATGTTGAAATTAACATTAACAAATATTAATAAATGCTGTAGGAGTGCAGTTCATTATTAGTTCACTAGTTAACCAATGAACCTTATTGTAAAGTGTTACCAAAATTTATTTTAAATGAAATGATTATTGAACTTATATTTCTCACATATTAGCATGACAGGTTATTTGCTAATAGTTTATCTAAAATTTAATACTCACAATAAAACAGGATTTGTGGTAACATTAAAGTTCATAACGTTATAGTTAACATGAACTAATTAACTGCATTTCTACAGCATTTATTAATCTGTTAATGTTAATTTCAGCATTTACTAGTGCATTATTAAAATCAAGAATTGTATTTTTTACCATTAATTCACTGTGAAAGTAACACAAACAAACAATGAACAGCTGTATTTTTATTAACTAACAGTAACAAAAACTTAATAAATACTGTAACAAATGTATTGCTCATGGTTAGTTCAAAAGGTTAACATAGTAATTAGGTAAACATTTTTATGCTGAAAATTAATTTCGGGAGAATTATCCAAATATTACTGTGTCGAACTGATCTAAACGAAACCTAGATATGGAATATTTGGATTTTTTAAAGCAAATTTTAAAGTTTTATACAAAATACAATACACATTAAAAACTAGAAAACTAGAATTGAATGTATTTCTTATATATTTCTTATATATATATATATATATATATATATATATATATATATATATATATAATTTTTTCCCCCCTTTTCTGTGTGCGCACTACTAAGCATCAGCCTTTGCTTCTGTCCACATTTATGCTGCAGGTCAGTTGTGTATGGCTGTATGTCATATGTCAATTACAGCACATTTACTTTCAAGATTCAACAAGCATGAGTAATCCAAGCTGTGGGGTAAAAGTGTGTGTGTGTGTTTCTAAAGTCCAGCTTGTGTCTCTCGTTCTCAAAATTCTCTTCATGTGCGGATTAATGTTTCATAAAAAGCAAGATTCCATGAACAGAGGTAAAACGAAGGTCATTCATTTAGCAGGAAAAAATGTTCAGCAGTATGTTGCTAGAGATTTGTGCTGTGACATCTACACATAATGACCAGCACAGAGTGGCCCATTTAAAAACTAAAAATAATACATCTGTGGATTTTATTTGTGTGTGTGTGTGTATGTATGTATGTATGTATGTATGTATGTATGTATGTATGTATGTATGTATGTGTGTATGTATGTATGTATGTATGTATATATATATATATATATATATATATATATATATATATATATATATATATATACGCAGTTACAAAATTACTGTAAATTTTACAGTATAATACTGGCAGCAGGGTTGCCAGCCAGTTACTGTAAAATTTACTGTAGTGTTACTGTAAATTAATTTACAGAATTTCCCTGTATTCTCTGATTACAGTAAATAACTGTATTTTTTAAATTACGAAGAGTCAATTTACAGCAATATTCTGTAAATTTGAGTCAAACCAACATGTGACCCCAGAATGCATCTATCTATCTATCTATCTATCTATCTATCTATCTATCTATCTATCTATCTATCTATCTATCTATCTATCTATCTATCTATCTATCTATCTATCTATCTATCTATCCTCTGTCTCTCCATCTATCTATGTCTGTCTGTCTGTCTATATTAAGTATTTGTCTTTTTTTTTAAAATATAGAACATGATTAACAATCTTCACTTTACTTTGAAGTAAAAGATCGCCATATTGTCAGTTTTTCTCAGGCTATATGAGTGTAATCTTGTAAAAAGCAAGCGGTTCACTTGGACTACTGAAGCATGACATTGACTGGAGAATCAATTCAGTATGTCTCTGCTGAAAGAACATTTCACCTTCTTCTGTTTGAATTTCTTCTGTTGAATTTTCAGTCCCAACCAACAAAAGTCCACAGACACTACAGTAACACTTACACACATCCAGCCAAACCTGGGTTTGCTTTGATCCATGCTGTCTGTCAGAAACCAAACTAGAGTAAAATAAAACATTCACATAAATACAGCCAGCCTGTCACAGTCTTCAAGATAATTGTTAGAGAAACCTGAAAATCTACAGGTTTTGTTTTTCATTTTCTACGTTGTTGCCAAATTTGTCTTTCAGGAAAACATGTTTCGGAAATGAAAGTCCGATTTAATGCTTAAGTACCATGCAATGCAATTCACTTGTTTCGGTTGACTATGAATACTCACCACTAGAGGGCAGCATGTGACCTACATTTTGCGTATTGACCAAGTTCATTTCGAAGCGCTATTGAACTGAAATGAATGCGAGTGAGAGCGATTGAGTGAATGATGACCTCTGGATGAACCACAGCTCCAGAGCGATTCAAGCACAAGTATTGGTGCTGATTAAATGCCACCACAAACCTGATCATTGAAAAAAAGAAATTGCACATTGGCGTGTGTGTGTGTGTGTGTGTGGTAGTATGATGGTTAGATGACTGATGTAGGCATGTAGGCTATAGGCATGTTTTGACAGGGGTTCGTGTCTGTCAAGCTCTTCAGCCTCTTTGAACTGGACCCTTCATTTACAGTCTCTGTGTTGAACAGGCATAGAACAGTAAATGAGGACCATTTGTGTCCACAACATTTCACAGAGAACACAAAAATCAGCTATTACTTTGTGTCTTGAATAGTGCCAATACCCTGTGAAAATCTTTACCTTTTGTCACATTACACCCTGGAAAATAAAATGAAGTCAAACTTTTTTTGAGCTGTACATAACCTTCATAATCAAAATGACGTTTTAAAACATTGTGGAGGATTATTAGAATCACAGGGTTGGGAAAGTCATCAGTACCCTGATTTAATAGTTCGTTGAGCCACCTTTTGCTTTAATTACAACCATTAATCTTCTCGGATACATCTGTACTAGCTTTGCACTCCTAGATTGCGGAATATTTGCCTTTTTTTCCTTGCAGAATTGCTCAAGCTCAGTTAAATTCCGTAATGAGCGGCAATGGACCGCTTTCTTCAAGTCCATCCATAGATTTTCTATATTTAAGTCATGGCGCTCACTTGGCAACTCAAGGACATTCACCTTCCTATCCTTCTGCCACTGCATTGTTCTTTTGGCGGTATGTTTTGGATCATTGTCGTTTTGGAAGGTGAATGACCTGCCCATCTTCTGCTGTCTAGCAGAGGGATGCAGGTTTTTCTCAAGAGTTTGGATGTACTTGGCAGCATCCATTTTCCCTTCAATCCTGACCAGTAACCGCTGAAGTGAAACAGTCCCACAACATAATGCTGCCACCACCATGCGTTGTAGGTGGTGTACTGTGTTTGCTTCTCTCCAAATATTGCACCTTTTGCCAGGTGTGTTTTTGCATAGCGCAAACGAGACTGACTGTGGCACTTTTTCTGGGAATTCTTCCTTTCAGTGCTATATCTGGCGAAAAGCACATCTGTCTATCTATCTGTCTTTCTGTCTGTTTCTGTTCATCATATTTCACAATTCCATCACATCAATTCCTTCACATTTTGACTGCTGATAGTCTACGAATACTTGCTGACAGACAGTTGCATTGAAGGCCGTTAAAATGCACATTATGCTCATGATAGAGATATTAGAATGAAAGAGAACGGGGACATTTCAAATTTCAAGAAACCCAGGTAGAAACACATAAAGGTGACTAGCTGTACTTTTTCTCCTGTTTCTCTTTTTGTTTTTGGAATCCAGCTTTTGGCTGCGGCATTTTTTGTTTGAGTTTGAAATGTTATGTTCCCAGTTTCAATTTAAGAAAATCCCAGCATATTAATTTGTACTTTTCCTTGAGATTGGCATTATATAAGTGCCGATAATTGTCTGCTAGAATGCACTTTAAAAGTCGCTATTCAAAAGTGAAATAGGCACGTATTTCAAAGGAAAAAACCTAGTGACTTTCATAGCAGATTCAATTAAGACAATTTAAACTTGGCCAGATTGTTTCCAAGAGCAGTCCCATTGCCCTGTACATTTTCTCATCTTTTCTTCCCCATCTCCTCCCTTTCAGTCCATAATGTGGGCCGGGAATTGTAGGCCCATTATTTTGAGCTAGCTAATTGGGTACAGATCCGAACTTTGGATCCAAAATGAGTGAGAATTCCACAGCCAAGCTTGTGCACTTCTGAGTCTCAAGAAAGCTCGTACAAAACACAGATCTTTTCACGCTCTACCACCGTACTCGCTCTAAAAACAAAAGGCTCTAGCCCCCTTGCCAAACCAATGTTAGTCTTTTGTCCAAGTTAATTAGACATTCATAATTGCCTGACAGTCCGTGTGGTTTGTTAAGATTGACACCGTGCTGGAAGTATGGTTGGGTTGGGATAGTGTGGCGGCAGTTTGATCTTTTCCTAAAGCAAGGTCACTAGGACACAAGAGCCTGCCGGTCGCTTTCAGCATGTCACGCTTAATAAGTCTTGTCAGTGGGCCTCCTGTTTTTGTATTTTTGAGGGATTCTGATTGGCCCTTGAGCTGGCAGCGTGTTTATTTTGGTATCGCTTGTTTTGACTTATCACAGGACACAATCTGCTGCATTTATAGTTTGTAATATTGTGAAAAAATATTGTAAAAAAATCAAGGCTCAGAGCGGAAGGGAGTCTGAAGAAAAGGTAGAACATCTGCACGCTTGTGTAATGTTCCCCTTGGAATTTTCATTGCACGCTGCTATCAGATAAGTAGGAGCTCCTGAAGGGACATGGTGATGGTGTTGATAAAAAATAAGATGAGAGAAAAACTATATATAATTCTATGCTATTACGTTCTCTAGAGAAACGTACGTTTTTACGGGGAATATGATACTTTTGTGAGAGAACACATTTTGTGGGCTAACAGAGTTACACGGGAATGTAATAGGCCTACTTTTGCGGAAAGAACACGTTTTGAGGGATATCGCACAGTTTCTTGGGGGAACAATACTTTTGTGGAAAGAACACGTTTTGAGGGATATCGCACAGTTTCTTGGGGGAACAATACTTTTGTGGAAAGAACACGTTTTGAGGGATATCGCACAGTTTCTTGGGACAACAATACTTTTGGGAAAGAACACGTTTTGAGGGATATCGCACAGATTCTTGGGGGAACAATACTTTTGTGGAAAGAACACGTTTTGAGGGATATCGCACAGTTTCTTGGGGGAACAATACTTTTGTGGAAAGAACACGTTTTGAGGGATATCGCACAGTTTCTTGGGGGAACAATACTTTTGTGGAAAGAACACGTTTTGAGGGATATCGCACAGTTTCTTGGGGGAACAATACTTTTGTGGAAAGAACACGTTTTGAGGGATATCGCACAGTTTCTTGGGGGAACAATACTTTCGGGAAAGAACACGTTTTGAGGGATATCGCACAGTTTCTTGGGTGAACAATACTTTTGTGGAAAGAACACGTTTTGAGGGATATCGCACAGTTTCTTGGGGGAACAATACTTTTGTGGAAAGAACACGTTTTGAGGGATATCGCACCGTTTCTTGGGACAACAATACTTTTGGGAAAGAACATGTTTTGAGGGATATTGCACAGTTTCTTGGGGGAACAATACTTTTGTGGAAAGAACACGTTTTGAGGGATATCGCACAGTTTCTTGGGGGAACAATACTTTTGTGGAAAGAACACGTTTTGAGGAATATCGCACAGTTTCTTGGGGGAACAATACTTTTGGGAAAGAACACGTTTTGAGGGATATTGCACAGTTTCTTGGGGGAACAATACTTTCGTGGAAAGAACACGTTTTGAGGGATATCGCACAGTTTCTTGGGGGAACAATACTTTTGTGGAAAGAACACGTTTTGAGGGATATCGCACAGTTTCTTGGGGGAACAATACTTTTGGGAAAGAACACGTTTTGAGGGATATCACACAGTTTCTTGGGGGAACAATACTTTCGGGAAAGAACACGTTTTGAGGGATATCGCACAGTTTCTTGGGGGAACAATACTTTTGGGAAAGAACACGTTTTGAGGGATATTGCACAGTTTCTTGGGGGAACAATACTTTTGTGGAAAGAACACGTTTTGAAAGATATCGCACAGTTTCTTGGGGGAACAATACTTTTGTGGAAAGAACACGTTTTGAGGGATATCGCACAGTTTCTTGGGGGAACAATACTTTTGGGAAAGAACACGTTTTGAGGGATATCACACAGTTTCTTGGGGGAACAATACTTTCGGGAAAGAACACGTTTTGAGGGATATCGCACAGTTTCTTGGGGGAACAATACTTTTGGGAAAGAACACGTTTTGAGGGATATTGCACAGTTTCTTGGGGGAACAATACTTTTGTGGAAAGAACACGTTTTGAAAGATATCGCACAGTTTCTTGGGACAACAATACTTTTGGGAAAGAACACGTTTTGAGGGATATTGCACAGTTTCTTGGGGGAACAATACTTTTGTGGAAAGAACACGTTTTGAAAGATATCGCACAGTTTCTTAGGGGAACAATACTTTCGGGAAAGAACACGTTTTGAGGGATATCGCACAGTTTCTTGGGGGAACAATACTTTTGGGAAAGAACACGTTTTGAGGGATATCGCACAGTTTCTTGGGGGAACAATACTTTTGTGGAAAGAACACGTTTTGAGGGATATCGCACAGTTTCTTGGGGGAACAATACTTTTGTGGAAAGAACACGTTTTGAGGGATATCGCACAGTTTCTTGGGGGAACAATACTTTTGTGGAAAGAACACGTTTTGAGGGATATCGCACAGTTTCTTGGGGGAACAATACTTTCGGGAAAGAACACGTTTTGAGGGATATCGCACAGTTTCTTGGGGGAACAATACTTTTGTGGAAAGAACACGTTTTGAGGGATATCGCACAGTTTCTTGGGGAACAATACTTTTGTGGAAAGAACACGTTTTGAGGGATATCGCACCGTTTCTTGGGACAACAATACTTTTGGGAAAGAACATGTTTTGAGGGATATTGCACAGTTTCTTGGGGGAACAATACTTTTGTGGAAAGAACATGTTTTGAGGGATATCGCACAGTTTCTTGGGGGAACAATACTTTTGTGGAAAGAACACGTTTTGAGGGATATCGCACAGTTTCTTGGGGGAACAATACTTTTGTGGAAAGAACACGTTTTGAGGGATATCGCACAGTTTCTTGGGGGAACAATACTGTTGGGAAAGAACACGTTTTGAGGGATATCACACAGTTTCTTGGGGGAACAATACTTTCGGGAAAGAACACGTTTTGAGGGATATCGCACAGTTTCTTGGGGGAACAATACTTTTGGGAAAGAACACGTTTTGAGGGATATTGCACAGTTTCTTGGGGGAACAATACTTTTGTGGAAAGAACACGTTTTGAAAGATATCGCACAGTTTCTTGGGGGAACAATACTTTTGTGGAAAGAACACGTTTTGAGGGATATCGCACAGTTTCTTGGGGGAACAATACTTTTGTGGAAAGAACACGTTTTGAGGGATATCGCACAGTTTCTTGGGGGAACAATACTTTTGTGGAAAGAACACGTTTTGAGGGATATCGCACAGTTTCTTGGGGGAACAATACTCTTGTGGAAAGAACACGTTTTGAGGGATATCGCACAGTTTCTTGGGGGAACAATACTTTTGTGGAAAGAACACGTTTTGAGGGATATCGCACAGTTTCTTGGGACAACAATACTTTTGTGGAAAGAACACGTTTTGAGGGATATCGCACAGTTTCTTGGGACAACAATACTTTTGTGGAAAGAACACGTTTTGAGGGATATCGCACAGTTTCTTGGGGGAACAATACTTTTGTGGAAAGAACACGTTTTGAGGGATATCGCACAGTTTCTTGGGGGAACAATACTTTTGTGGAAAGAACACGTTTTGAGGGATATCGCACAGTTTCTTGGGGGAACAATACTTTTGTGGAAAGAACATGTTTTGAAAGATATCGCACAGTTTCTTGGGTGAACAATACTTTTGTGGAAAGAACACGTTTTGAGGGATATCGCACAGTTTCTTGGGTGAACAATACTTTTGTGGAAAGAACACGTTTTGAGGGATATCGCACAGTTTCTTGGGGAACAATACTTTTGTGGAAAGAACACGTTTTGAGGGATATCGCACAGTTTCTTGGGGGAACAATACTCTTGTGGAAAGAACACGTTTTGAGGGATATCGCACAGTTTCTTGGGGGAACAATACTTTTGAGAGAGAACACGTTTTGCGGCACAACGTACAGTATCTCAAGGGAACATAATACTTTTACCAAAGAATCCGAATGTATTTGCGGGATATCGCACAGTTTCTAGGGGCAATGCGATACTTTTGCAAGAGAAAGCAAATGTTTTGCGATAAAACGCAAAGTTGGGAAAGCAGTAATTTTGTGAGAGAATGCAAAAGCATTTCCATCTCAATTTTTTTTCCATCACCATGTAGGGCTGTGCGATATGACGATGTATATCATTTCCACGAAATAAAATGTCTATTGTTAGACTTTTCCAAAATCGTATGTATCGCAGTATGTAAATATAATGCACTATTGACACTTTTATTGATCACAGAGTGATGAAATGCATGAATGAGACTATAAAGAGCAGGACGTGCTTGATGTTTAAAAAAGAGTTATAAGAGCAACATATCCAGATACGACTCTGTGCAGCGCGTGCGTATTGGCACACTTCCAAAACGCGTGCACAGAAACCCGCCTCTCTCAGAGGGCGATTGCGGATACTGGAAGACACGATTAGCCGGTAGAGATTTTGGACTGTCCTCTCTGTCACGGTTATGCCCACGTCAGGTTGCTACGCTGTGCGGTCATGAAAGCTTATCATTTGCATGAGTTTTGAAACATTGCGGTTTATAAACAAATGGTTTTAAACCGTTGAAGCGCAATTAGCAGCAAAAGACAAATCATTTCAGCATATGCACGTGCTCTCTGAGAGACTTTCTCAGCTGTTTCTGAGAGACGCGTGGCATGAAGCCACAGCTCGTAGAGCACGTGAAGACTGAACTGAGTGCTTTTTGCCGCCTAATTGGGATCGAATGGTAAATACACACCTATGTGTCAAAGTGACCATGTATTGGCAAGTAAACAGAGCCATTTATGTCTTAAATGAAGGTGCACTTGAGAAAGACGAAGCTTGTGTATAATCGGAGCAGTCAGTCTTAAAGGGACAGCATCCACATTTACCTGCTGTCATTATTAATGCCAATCGAACAACAAAAGAGAAAAATCTCTCATTGCTTGCTTTTGTAACTTTAATAAGAATAAGTTTACATTTAATTTACACAGTAAAGAGAACGGTTTATTTTTTAATGCATTTGATTGTACTTTGAAGTATGATTTCTAGTGCTTGAAGTTTTTCAGGTAGGTCTATTTCAACTGTGTCTTTGTTTTATTGTAGTTTGTTTTCTTTTCTCTTTCTTTATCACAATTGTGTTCAGTAAGCTTGAGAGTTTTTTAGGCTAATTATTTTTTTTAGTGGTATTAAAATTGGTGATAAGAATGATGACATTTCAATGGTATGAAAAATTTGGATGTTAAAATTGTATTTCAAGCAAAAATTACTATATCGTGATATAAGATTTTGGTCATATCGCCCAGTCCCATCACCATGTCCCCTTAAGGTTTTCATAAATAAGAAATGTGCCCCACAAATCAAATGTAGAAAATAACATGTCACCTTTCAGGAACTTTGGTAAGATTTCCGTTCAAATCGACAAAATTATATTTAATGTGAGGGTAAACTATAAAAAATTCAATCCTGCGACAGTCCGTCGTTCACTGATTCTCTCGCTCCCCCGTGATTCTGCACCCGTTCAACCGTTAGATTCAGCCAAACACAACATCCAATTGCCCTGAAAAGTGAGAGGGACTAAAACAACGTTTGTCCTGCTGGCACATCTAATCAAATTAACAATAAAGAAGAAGATGTCACATTGCCTTGTCCTGAGCGAGACGGAAGGGACAAGTTCTGATGGATTGTGGCCGCCTGTAGAGATCTACTGATAGCGGCCTGAGAAAAACAGGCTTGCACGTTAATCCTGCCAGGAAACTAGAGAGAAGAAGAAAGAGACCGTCTTCAGCCCTTTCGAATCTACAATAATAACTAGCCTGGCTCAACGCTGGTCCTAATCCAACCCAGGCCTCGGAACCCACTGAACAGGGACCTGTCTGGTTCCAGTTATAGGCCCGCTGGAGGTAGTGCAACAGATGGGACCTTATCTGTGGCTGGGATCACTGCTTGCCACACATTCTTAGACATCTCGGTAATGCCTCTGTTGTTAGCTAATGCTAACTTCACGTTGAATTACATGCCGAATTAACAAGGCGTTTCCAAACGTTTGCTCTTACTGTCGGACTTCAAACACCTTGGTAACATGCAAAATAGTTTCAGAACCACATACCTAAAGAGCTCTCACATCAAACATTTTATTCAATGATGTCTCGAGCATATGGCTTCAAATGAAATCTGAGGAATAGCAACACACTAAATGTAGCAAAACGTCACTCGGCTCTTAAGTTGTGCAGTTCGCAGGGTCCAAAAATAACAACCCCAAAGAGTTAAATGTGAGCAAAAATTGCTTTTCCAGTAATTCTATTTGGAATTGAAACTTCATACATGGTTTCAATCAAATTGGAAAAACAATAATCAAACCCTGGATTTAAATTAAAGACACACTAACCATACCAAAAACAACAGTGTTGCATCTCTTTTTTTATCTTCATTTGGGGGATTTTATCTGGAGGTATTTGCAGTTAACTGCAATTTATTAAATTCAATGGCATATCGTAGAATTAATTCAATTAGCATTTGGGTGACTTGTTTGTTTGTTTGTCTAATTAGTTTGTTTAGCGATTTGAAAGGAAAACAGTGACTTGAAAACACCTCTTTAAAGACAAACATATCAGGGTGATGCAACCTCCCTGATTTCATAAAGAAAAAGAAATCTTATTTTCTTATTAAAAATTTTGCCAGATCAAAGTTATGTGGTGCAACCAACATGTAAAACATTGAAAAAAAATCCTAAAACAAGAAATTACATCATAGAGAGGATCCATGCCAAGGCAAGGTAGTTCAAGCTGTAAAATGTCATGGGGTTCAACTCCCTAAAAAGTTCAAAATATTATTATAAATTAATGATATTTGTAAAATAAATAAATAAATGTTTTTACTTTTCTCGGTGGTTAAATAACATGACATTTTACAGTCATTACGTTAATTAAACTTTTCTTGAAAATGGTATAAAAGTTTTTTTTTTTTTTTAAAAACCATATGAAACCAACAGAATCAACCAACAGTGCAGCCTTGCAACATGGTTTTAAGTCAGATTTTTAAAGATTTTTCCTTTCCTTTAGAGTGGACATAGACTCATTTTAATCGATTTGACTGTTAAATAAAACATTATCCAAAATATATAAAATAAATATTTATGGACAGTACATTTTCTCAGATTAACTTCGGTGAATCTTTTAGTTATACCAGTGTTGACCTGTCCTCAGATTTACAGTATGGACACGCATGCATGTGCCAGTTTTGCATTGCCATCAAAACCAGCCACGGTAGAAACACAGAGATGTCCATTCGGCACGGAGCCATGAGCTTTCGTGAATATTCACCAGGTCATTACTCTTTCCTGACAGGGGTTTAAAGAAAGCTAAGCCAAAGGAGCCGCTACTTTGGCCCAGGTTACTGCTCTTGTCAGGGACCCAAAAAATTCGTTAGCAGGCCCTTAATAATAGAGAATTATTTTTACTTGTTATTAAATCCTGTCACTCACGGAAATACCTGGAATACCGTCTGTGTTGAAGCTCTTGGTGAGTGATGCCCCGCATAGGGTGAGGGAATGAATGGTGCTGTACAGCACGCACTGGATGAACGCCAACTGCTCCGCTGCAGGGGTGAGAAGTTCACACTGGGATGGTCCACCAGGCCGGACGCCACACAGAGATGCAAACTGCGAAGCGCTGACCCGCTTTGTCTGACAATATATGTATGTGTATATATATATATATATATATATATATATATATATATATATATATATATATATATATATATATATATATATATATATATATATAATGTCTGTGTATACATTTTAATTATATATGCATATTTAAATGATCAAGAACTAAGCACCAGATTAGCATATTAGAATAATTTTCACACTGAAGGCTGGAGTAATGATGCCGACTTGTAATACGCTATATTTCTATTAGTGCCGTCAAACGATTAATCGCGATTAATCACATCCAAAATAAAAGTTTGTGTTTGCAAAATATGTGTGTGAATTTATTATGAATAAACACACATGTATGTATATATTTAACAAAATTATGTATAAAATATTTACATTTATAATATAAGTTATATGCTACGGAGCCCCTAAAGGGACGTGGTGGTGGAAAAAAATGGGATGGGAGGAATTTTTTTTAAAGACATATTTTGCGTTCCCACGCAAAGATGTTTGCGTTCGCACGCAAAGATATTATCGTTCCCTTGCAAAACCTTCCTGTTTAATGTCTCTCTGGCTGGCATTTGTGTTTATTAAGTCAGCTCGAGCATTAATACACACAAATAATGCGCGACTCATTTAGAATTTGAACTTGTTTGACTCAAATATAAAGAAATGCAGTCAGTGCTTCAGGAGTTCAGTAAAGCTGGCAATATATTCACATATTCGAGCTTCCCGGATCAATAACTCGTGAATTAAACGTTGTTAAAACACAAATGCAGACATTTCCAATCAAAGTAACCTAGACAACGAGCTACAACAACCCAATTTTCCTCAAATGTGCTTTACAATATATAAATTTGTCTCTACAAGCTGGCGCGAGACAAGGGACCGTCTGAAAAGTGCAAAACTCAAGACACTTTTTCTCATTTATATATGAAAAACGCTCAATAACTTCACTGTAACACATCACTGCTCTCCTGCTGGTTGTACTAGAACACTTAGTTTGATAAAAAAAAAAAAAAAAAAAAAAAAAAAAATATATATATATATATATATATATATATATATATATATATATATATATATATATATATATATATATAAATTTTATGATTATTATGAAACAAAATCAATAACTTCACTGTTAATGGTAAAACATTTAATAACTTGTAATGCCATCAAATTCAGTAAGCAATTATCATGCTGGTCCATGCTGGTTGTGAGTATGTAAACTGCATAACATCATTTGTGTAAAGAAGGCCTTTTTGTGCTACTTAAGTGTTGTAGTGTAACCAGCAGGAGAGCAGTGATGTTTTAACTGAGTTTTGTTACACTACAGTGTGTAACACTGAAGTTATTAATGACTATTTTTGTAGAAATGCTTTTCTGATTTTGCACTTTTCAGACGGTCTCTTCTGACTTGTCTCACCGCCGCCTGCTAATAGAGACCAATTTATATATTATAAAGCTTGTTTGAGGAAAAATGAGCCGCGCATTATTTGTGTGTATTAATGCTCGAGCGGACTTAATAAACACTACTGCCAGCCAGAGGGACATTAAACAGGAAGGTTTTGTCCGAGCTCACAATAGGTTTTGCAAGGGAACGATAATATCTTTGCGTGCGAACGCAAAGTTTTGTGTGCGAACGCAAACATCTTTGCGAGGGAACGCAAAAGTTTTGCGTGGGAACGCAAAATATTTCTTAAAAAAAAATTCCTCCCATCCAATTTTTTTTTCCCACCACCACGTCCCTTTAGGGGCTCCAAATATGTACGTATACATGAAAATATTTCTTAAATAATTGCATGTATGTGTGTGTATATACACAGTGCACACAGTTATATTATGTAAAGTCTGTAAACACACAGTGCTGTCAAACGATTAATTGTTTGACGGAAATAATTTCTATATAACACACTTTTGTACGTCATTTCTGTCTTAAGGGTGAAATATGACGCAGACTTATTCTTGATATAAGGGTTAGCATATAACCCTTCTGACAAAAGCACAATGAAAAATTACATACAATTATTGGAAATTTGAGCAGTGAGAACAAAGGACACCAGTTGCAGGATTCGAGTGTTTTATCTTCATGTAATGCTGACACAGCTGAGAATGTGATTGTTTAGAGAGCAGCGGAGTAGCAATGTGCCGATAGCCATGTTGACTTGGACACTTCCATCATAAGAGCAGGTGTAGATAGTTGTCAAGGTGTTTCAAGCTTTCCTGTTGCTACTGTTGTTCTCTAATCAGTGCTGAGAAGAACTGCCAACATACACATACACAACAGTGGCATTCTGGACAAATGCCCATGAGGGCAAGGCAACCCAGAGAGAGCAACTGTGACATTGGCATGACACTTCTTAGAAAACGTATTCCACGAGGCACAATACCTTAATATGTCTCATAGTAATACCATGTAAATAGCTTGATATAACAAGTTGATTATTCTGTACATTGGTATACTGAAAAAAGAACATGGTAATACATTCTGGTTACTATACTACAGTACCGTTACCGTAAGTAACCATACATTTTGTAGTACAGTTTTGATTGATTTATTTTTTAAATCATTATTTCTTCTATATTGTAAAACACAACCCACTGAAATACTGTGGTCGGAATATTCTTTTGAAGACACACCAGCCAATAAGGCTGAGGCCTGTTTATGGTGATCAGTGGTCACGTTGGGTTATTGCGTGTAACCAGGCAATGTAAGAGGAGAGTTATTGTAACACTTCTGTCCCGCAGTGTGCAGCTGAGCTGGCAAGCGTCCAGCCAGCTGTCACTGTTTCTTTGTGGACAAGACCAATGGGACCAGTGCAAATCCTGGTGGAGACAGTGTGACGGTTAGACACTGACACACACACTGCAGCAGCAGTCTGCCTGATGCTAAACACCTTGAACTTACCGCAGACATGTTTAATTGACCAAGCAGGAAATTAAACAGGTTATAGGCTAATAAGCATTTTGGGTTGTAGGGGCTGGTAACTAGTAAAAAAACCAAAAACACTGCTATGTAAATATCGTGGAAGCTGCCAATAAACATTTTTATCCTTTCACCTGACACTACACAGAAGTGTACCGTTCAGCTAGTTTAATTCATATGTGGTGTGTTTTTTTTTAGTTGTCAATTTTCAGCTGAACAAAATTTGATTGCATTTTCCAAAAAGAGAAAATGACCAAAATTGACCAAAATAACGTTTGAAGCAAAAGTTACAGTGTTAAATATTTTACATGATTTATATTTGTAAACAATAAATGTATAGCTATGCTACTGTACAAAGCACATACTTTGATCATTCCCTAAATAACGAAATTAAGTACATGGAATTTGTATTGCAGGTGTAGATAGATATTAATTAGTCAACTCATTATGAGGTGGAAAAATGTGCCTTGAGAGATGAGCAGGGTCTAGGTGACCAGAAGTGGTTGATTTAACAGCCTGAATATGGTGTATAGCTTGATGATTTATTGTAAGTAATGAGATATAGACTGGTGGCGGTTGTCTAAGCAGGAAAATGTGTAATGGATGTCCACTAAGGAGCCAGTGAACCCTTTGCAGCATTTCAGATGCACTAAATGGGATGTACAGGAGATGCAGATAGATGCTGTGCGCCACAGCAAGGAAAACCGTCAAATAGCTAAAAATGTTTATGTTTGAGCTGTAACTTTACCTCTGATGTTCAGATGAAAGCTGGGGTTCCACCACAAAGGAGAGTGTGAAGGTTTTGAAAAGTGACCACACAACATTGGTTGTTTACTGGCCACTGGGGATGGGAGGGAATATAATTGAAGAAATTCAGCCCTGCAGCATTTAGTTCACACTTTATTTAAACACACCTGAACCAGCTAATCTAGGTCCAGGCAAGTGTGTCTCGTTGGCCCTCCAGGAGCAGGATTGGACAACCTTGAAGTAGATAGTTTAGGTAAGAGGGTGTAAACCCAGAGGAAGTCCTAGCACAAAGCCCTCGGATTTGATGCAAATGGCTTCAGTTTAGCTCCTCAAATTCAGCACTGGATGGCTATTGTCCAGCAGAGTTTACTTCCATCCCTATTCATAAGCTCAATGCCAGAGTTACTAGGTGAGTTTGATCAAGGTTTGGTCAAAACTCTGAAGGGCAGATTTGAGGAACTCTTCTTTAGCCAGTAGAGAGGGGCCAAGAGGGGTGGGATGTGGGCTTTCTTGACCTGACTATGGAGTAATTGTGATGAATTGTATTTTTGTGAGATGGGAGTGTGATGGACTAGAGGTAAGGCAGGGGATAACATGATATTACTCATAGCAGAAAGGAGAGATTGGGTTCAGGAGGGCAGGTTGTTTGTGCTTTTTGATAAGATGTAGTATGTTCTTTTCTGAGAAGGTTTCAAATAAGGTTAACAGCACAGTGGGTGGCATCTCAATAGATATCATCAACAGTCTTGGAGAACGAGTTGTGAATGATGGCCACTTCACTCTTAAAGTGTGACTCATGTGGAAGCGATAAGTACGAATGGTGGAGTAGATTGACAGACAAGGAATGACAACATTTTCCCCTGAAACACTGTACTTACCCTCTTGATCTCAATTGCTCCCTTTGATCGTCTGCTTTGCCTGATCTTCTAATGTCAGTTCACCCTTTGCCTAGCGGAGGTAGTATCATTAGACTTGATTCTTGAGTCAAAACTGATTCTGGAATGGAAGTATAATTCCTGATTTGATGACTAAAGAAATCTTGCATCAAAGGATGTATTATGATGCAAGGTCTTTGGTTTCTGTTGGTTTCCTTCAATTTTTCACTGTGGTGAAATAGTTTAGAACAGAGGTGCTTCATCCTGTTCCTGAAAAAAAAAAAAGGTTAAAGGGCATCAAGTTCGAATAGGATGGTGGAATTCAGGGTAGAGGCAGGAGCATCTGCAGACATTTAAGAAAATTAGTCGGTTGAGTATCGCAAGATGATTGTTGAAGAGACGGAGGAGGGTGACATGGGCTGAAAGTTGACCAAGTGACCAAGAATGAGTGGAAGGACAAGGAGGTAGCCAGAGGGAGGCAGCAGGAATTAAATGAAGAAGTAGGTGTCTCTTGAAGGTGGGGGACTTTAGATTTTAGACAAAGGCAAGACTGGTTGCTTTTCTGCCTCTTTTATTATTCAAAGCAATTTACAACACAGTCAAGGTATGTATTTTATCATCACATGTGTTCCCTGGAACTCAAATCCATGACTTTGGCAAAGCTGGTACCATGCTCTGCCAGTTGAGCTACAGCAGGGGTCTCCTATAGGCTGTTCCTATCTAGAAAAGTGTAACTCCAATCCTAATTAACACACCACACACCAACTATTAAAGATATTCAGGATAAAACTTCCAAGCTAGTGTGTTTGGACTGGTTGGAGCTAAACTCTACAGGACATCGGCCATCCAAGAGCAGGATTGGACACCCCGTGTTACAGGATCCAAGAACCAAACTCTGTTACAAGAGGAGAGGGAGAGGGAGAGGGAGCATAACCCTGAAATGCTGAAGATGATCCAGTCTACTAGGATCTCTGAGAGTTGCATGGAGTTCAAAAGAGTTCAAAGAGACCATACTTCAAAGATGATGAAATGAGTGGAGGTGTGAAGATCACAAGAATAGTGAGGTTTTCAGGGGTTATCCAGGTCACATAATTTTGGCATTGCTTGAGAATGTGTGTCACCTTTACAATGAGGAAGAAGTTTGATGGGCTTTCAAATCTTAAAGGTCAGAAGTTGAAATATGCCTGTATCCAAGAAAGTCTTAAATAAGGTTAGTGGCAGTTAAGGTTAAATAGGTTAAAGGTTTAATAAGGTCAACATAAAATATTGTCAGAGGTCTTAGAGAATGAGTTGTGAATTATGGTCACCTCACTTCACTACACTTAGTGTGGATTAGGTTCCTATCAAGTACAAGTTATTATTTTCATTACATTCAAAATATTATTTACCAGGTTATTAATGAGAGTTTTTCTTTGGATTGTATAAGAACGGTTTAATTCAACCATATAGTAACAATGTTGTCCATCCAAGATACAGCTGAACGGCTAAGATTGTCTTTCTGGTCTTTCAGTCAACTCTCAAACTCTTGATACCGGACAGATGTGATTCCCACTGTTCTTCGTTTCTTAGGATTGTGTAGCTGTGTTTGTTCTATGAACAATATAGGAACGGCCTGGGGAATACTAGTAATGGCTTGTGCTGGCCTTCATCACTGTATGTCAAACTTCTGGCGCAATTACACTGCAATAAATATAAATGAGCGACAGATGACATGACAGTGTGACATATTTATTGGCTCAGACTCCTATACAAACTCCAGAGCTCCATTAGCACGCTCTTAGGATGCAGCCGGGCTTTTAAGACAGTCATGGAAGTGACATTCACCCTGACCTCTGCACTCATGTAGATTTGTTGAGATGGCGGTCACCCATGGGAAAGACTGTGACTCCATTAAGTGTTGCAATCAGGGTAATGCACTCAGATCTCTCTGTGTGTGTGTGAGGTAAAAAAAGACACATTAAGAGAGGAAAATTGCTTTTGAGTGTCCATCTGTATCTCATTTCTGGGTTCAAATACCTTAATGACAACGAATAAAGTTGACAAAGACTGTAGCAGTTGGTGTACTCGAAGCCGATTTTGATAAATAACATTTAAGATTGGTTAGTCTATGAGTCAGATAAGATGCATCAAAAGTACAATATACATTGTCATACCAATGCCCTAAATCGGCTTCATTTTATTCATACAAAATCTAATTTCTTTACAGGTTTTGTGAGATTAACCCTGTTAAACTGCACTTTATTGACAATATATGTTGACATTAATATTGAAATAACATTATCATTCTGAATGTACAACTGAAAACACAGTGGAGAGCAAGATTAACATTTTACATTAAGTTTTGTTGCAATTTTCTTCACAGTTTCACAAGGAATTCATCTTGGTAAGTCTCGGAGCAGCAGTCAGTAAGTGTATATATTAAACAACTCAAGTGAAGCTCACTGTAAGGTTTTCATTTCTGTTAACTGATGTGTTCATCTTAACTGACGCGGTCCTTTCATTAAAGATTAAAGGGGAGCAGTGAGCTAATGCATGGTAAACTCAGTGGCCTGGCCTCGGTGACCAATGCGTCATCGCTCAGCACCGCCACACAGCTAACGAGCGGCTGCTGTCAGTATAAATGAGAAAATTGATGACATAAATGGTCATATTTCTGCTGCTGATAGACAGGTGACCCTCGGCCCTCTGGGAATGACAGTTAACATGAGGCGAAGCAAAGAGACGGCCGATCCACATCATCTGCAGGTTATTAGCCTCTGTGTCTTACACACATACATTTTCTCCTTTCCTCCCTCCCTCCCTTTACATTTTCAACAAATCCAATTTAACTTGGAACACACTTTGCATCCCATTTAAAACATCACTTTTTTTTTTTTTTTTTTTTTAAACATAAATCCCATTTTTGTTTGGTACTGCAGTAAAAACTGCATGAAAATAAGGTCTGTAACTTACCTAAATTGATAATTTTTTCTGTCCCAACTTGTTTATGTTGATGTTGATGTTTTGACCTCAACTGTATGCAATTTTTTTTTGTTTAAATAATAATAAATCAAAGAATAATTTCATTAATATGACAATGTATTCATGCAATTGCTAAGACATTTTAATTTTTACACAAATTTTATAAAATTAAAAAATATATAATATTAATATTATATATATATATATAATATTAATCAGGGTTTAAAATGTATATATAACCTAATTATATTTATGAAACAGATAAATATACAGAGTTTCAAAATAAACAGAGTTTGTAAAGCAACCCCCTTTCACTCTCATACTGAAGATGAAAAAAAAAAAAAATTTTGTGAACTATTCATGGAAAGTGTCACTCATATATATACTTTTAAACCCTGCCCAGGGGGTAACCAAAACACAGCATTCATCTTCAAATCCATTTGCACTTCCCATCTCGTGCCCTTAACCAATTGTTTGCTTATTCTTGCTTTTTCGATTCTTGAATTTCACCTTGTCTTACCTGCATTAACGCTCCGCAGGAAGAGGATCAAACTCCACGTCTGTCAGGGCTGACTTTAAAAAGGGGTTTTATTTTTACTCTACAGACCTTCTGGATGACGTCACCATGGGATCTAATCCCATCAAAGGCAGACTGGAGTGGTCTGGAGATGGTGGACGAGGCTTTTTTTCATGCCGCCTGGAGAGTCAAACAAAGCACATATGGTGTTGAAGAGATGAGATGGATAAGACGCATGGTGGGGTATAGGCAAAGGCTTATGGGAAGGCAGTGCTGTTTGATTTTCAGGACAGGATGTAATAAATAGTCATCAAATAGTTCCCTTACAGTTCTACAGCACAGTTCCCCAACAATTCATCCGTAGAGAGAGAAATACCACTAATAATGTTTTAAAAAATAAGAAACATTGGCTCATTCTGTGATGGCTCCCAGGAATCTACTGAAAGATGAAATCAATGATTAATTATCAATAGGTAGAGAACAGGAAAGGAATCAATAATGAAAGTAAAGCATATGTAGAGAGCATCTTTTGGTGCGGTGGAATAGGAATCGTGTTGAGTGATGCAATAGACTGTCTGTAACCTGTCATACTTGATATTAGGTACAGCTCATAAAATGCTAAAGCTCTTTAAAAAAAACCATGGATTTCATTTAATCTTTTAAGAAGTGACTAGGTGAATTTTTAGGAAAAAGTTAATTTTCAAAAAAAAAAAAAATTAAAGTCATTGCCCCTTAACCATAATGAAAATAGCACTGCCTTGAGTGGTTTGTTGCTTTCGTGATATAATGAAATAAATAAAAATATCACTATAAACAATTCTAGAGTTCTACAGCTCACTACCCAAATTATAGGCCTGTTTAAATCATTTAGTCATCCATTAAGACTTTCTTTTCTATCTCCTGATATTTTGAAGAACATTTCAACCATGTTGGACCATACAATTAAACCTGGATCACTCACAAAAAAAGCAAAACACTGATATCTTATTTTCAACTGTGTGTATACAATTGGAACAGCATGAAGATTCGTTCATCACTTATTCAACAGGTGTTTGGAGTGAAAGGTCCTTTGCTTGACAGTTGTTCATGTATTGTATATTTTAGCCTGACTGAAACACTACTGATCAATCAGCATCTAGGAACGCAAATCTCCCTTTAATAATACTGTGTTTTTTTATATTTTAAATTCTATAGTACGACTACAATGGTCTCAGTCAAGTCACGTGTTAAGTAAACCACTTCCCACACAAGTCAACCTAGATTTCCCTTCTTTGTTCCATTTCACTTTCAGTGTCCTCCAGAACTCTTCCTTCTCAATGGCACATTGTTTATCCGCTCTTTGATTCATTTTACAGGCCAGATGTGACTGCTTGCAGTTAATTTGTTTTCTGTGCAACATATTTGCACAGAGCTCTGCTTGTGTGCGTGGGAAGCTTTTTGGCGACGGCCGCTGTCAGACCGGCCTCTAATGAATCCCATTAAATCATGCACTTTGTCATTATGCTGCCTTTAAGAGCCAGAAACTCACTTTGGCTTTACAAGTATGCAACCTCCATTGTGAGTGAATGCTACGTTGAGGAAAACAAACTACTTGACATTAGTGGACTCCTGCAATAGAAAAAGATATCCATCGAGTGTCTTCTCAGTTGGCAAACAGGGATTAGAAAGTTTGACACGCGAGACTGGTGCTGCCAAACTTTAAGTCGATGAGCACCTTCCAGCGTCTACGGCATACATAAACAACTGAAAGACCTGGATTCATCTCCATGTCATCTGCCAAGAAGGGAAACTTGTGTTTAAACAATGGCTCGGATGAAAAGGGTGGACTTTACACTGAGCAGACCAGCCCAATCAATCTTTTGGTCCACCACTTTCCAAAAAGCTTGTCTCGACTGTATCCTTGAAATGAAATCTGTAAAAAAAGACCAAAAGGAATAGAGTGCAGATAAATTCAATCAATTTTCTTGATTTCAAGAGCAGAGCAGGTATTTTTATTGGGTCCCCATCAATGCATAGATTTGATGAATGGTGATAGTGTGGACACTTCACACAAACAAATCCCTTGATCTCCAGTGTCCAGAAGTGTTTTGTTTCAGAGCATGGCATGCGGCCCAGGCGCCTATCCTTTGGCTGAAGATGGTGCGAATCCAATGGACCAAAGCGACAGTGATGACTAGATGGTAAACCTCAAAACTCTCAGACGATACACATTTGGTTGGGGTTAAGTCAGTGTTGGGGTTGCTCTCAGACTTAATGAACAAAATTCATGAATGATTCAAATCTCAGGAGACTTTTCATAAAATATAAATGAGAAAAGCTCTGTCCCAAATGTTACCCCTTAGGTCCAGCAGTGATTCCACACATAATGGCACATAGACTGTTAGTTAGCAGTTCACTGTGGAATCCCATGAACCAGAGCCGCAGTGCTCTCCACAGATGTTAAAACATGTTTAGCGAAAGAATTTTGCCAGACTGAGGGTTACCATGGTCATGTCCCGATTGCTGCTCTAAGGTCCTGCAGTCCTCCTCTGGGTCGACTTGTTAGTGACAAAGTGCCGCTCTCAGGTAATAACTGCTGCAAAAGAAGTCAGGTAATCTGCCCTTGAAGTCAGGTAATCTGTGAAGAGTAGGCTCAAGACTGAACACAGTTTAATGAAACTGCCAAACTTAAATAGGACACAAGACAGGTGGTACAAATTGACTTATGGTACTTTTCCACTGCATGGTACAGTTCAGTATGGCTCAATTTTTTATGCTTTTCCAATGCATGGGGTGGCTCGGTAAGGTACGGTATGGCTCGCTTAAGTAGTACCACCTTGGTGGAGGTTCCAAGCGTGCCGTACAAATACTAAATGTCATGCGTAAACACTGCAGATCACTGATTGTTCAGAGAGAATCGTCACTACTAGCATCATTGGATTTGAAAGATGAGACAACAAATCCAATAGATTTACATAGCATCACTGGCAGTATCATTGGTTCGTGTAACTTTTTTAAACGACTTACATTAAACAACTGTCGCACGCAACTTGAAAAAAAATGGCTGCATCGTCGTCAGTAGACAAGATACAGACTCGTTGGTAGCCTAGGAGTGGATCCACGGTAGTAGAGGCGGCGCAACTATACATTCAGTCTACAATCCCCCATTTTGAAGTGGTACTAAAATGCAGTGGAAAAGTAAAGCTAGCTGAGCTGATGCCGTGTCGAGTCATACTACAGTCGTGGACAAAAGTTTTGAGAATTACATAAATATTGGAAATTGGAAAAGTTGCTGCTTAAGTTTTTATAATAGCAATTTGCATATACTCCAGAATGTTATGAAGAGTGATCAGATGATTTGCACAGTCCTTCTTTGCAATGAAAATGAACTTAATCCCAAAAAAACCTTTCCACTGCATTTCATTGCTGTCATTAAAGGACCTGCTGAGATCATTTCAGTAATCGTCTTGTTAACTCAGGTGAGAATGTTGACGAGCACAAGGCTGGAGATCATTATGTCAGGCTGATTGGGTTAGAATGGCAGACTTGACATGTTAAAAGGAGGGTGAGGCTTGAAATCATTGTTCTTCCATTGTTAACCATGGTGACCTGCCGTGGTGCAGCCATCATTGCATTGCATAAAAATGGCTTCACAGGCAAGGATATTGTGGCTACTAAGATTGCACCTAAATCAACAATTTCTAGGATCATCAGCAACTTCAAGGAAAGAGGTTCAATTCTTGTAAAGAAGGCTTCAAGGCGTCCAAGAAAGTCCAGCAAGTGCCAGGATCGTCTCCTAAAGAGGATTCAGCTGTGGGATCGGAGTGCCACCAGTGCAGAGCTTGCTCAGGAATGGCAGCAGGCAGGTGTGAGCACATCTGCACGCACAGTGAGGCCAAGACTTTTGGAAGATGGCCTGGTGTCAAGAAGGGCAGCAAAGAAGCCACTTCTCTCCAAAAAAAACATCAGGGACAGATTGATCTTCTGCAGAAAGTATCGTGAATGGACTGCTGAGGACTGGGGAAAAGTCATATTCTCCGATGAAGCCCCTTTCCGATTTTTGGGGCATCTGGAAAAAGGCTTGTCAGGAGAAGAAAAGGTGAGCGCTACCATCAGTCCTGTTTCATGCCAACAGTAAAGCATCCTGAGACCATTCATGTGTGGGGTTGCTTCTCATCCAAGGGAGTGAGCTCCCTCACAATTCTGCCCAAAAACACAGCCATGAATAAAGAATGGTACCAAAACACCCTCCAACAGCAACTTCTTCCAACAATCCAACAACAGTTTGGTGAAGAACAATGCATTTTCCAGCATGATGGAGCACCGTGTCATAAGGCAAAAGTGATAACTAAGTGGCTCGGGGACCAGAATGGCCAACACTGCAAATATTGACTCTTTGCATAAATGTCATGTAATTGTCGATAAAAGCCTTTGAAACGTATGAAGTGCTTGTAATAATATTTCAGTACATCACAGAAACAACTGAAACAAAGATCTAAAAGCAGTTTAGCAGCAAACTTTGTGAAAACTAATATTTATGTAATTCTCAAAACTTTTGGCCACAACTGTACGTAGTGGAAAAGCGCCAATAATGAGCAGTCATAACTAGAGGTCACAGTATGTGGGGCCACCTATGGGAGAGTCTTCACAGTAGAGGGCAGGGACTGCTGCCTGCCATTGACATTTACATTTTTACATATTTGGCAGAAGCTTTTATCCAAAGCGACTTACAAAGGGAGCAATTAGGTGTTAGGTGCCTTGCTCAAAGGTGGAGAGAGTGCTGTTCATTCACAATCCCCACCTTCAATTCCTGCCGGCGTGGGAATCAAACCAGCAACCTTCAGGTTACAAGCCCGACTCCCTCACCATTAGGCCACGACTACCACTGACTGGGAGAGTCATTGCAAGAGGGAGAAGACAGTGCTCCCTAGTGGCTGGGAGAGTCCTCACAGTAGAGGGCAGGAAGTGCCACCCACCAACCAAACACCCCCTACTGTGTCACAATGTCCCTGATAGGTGGTAGGAGCAACTTTGAGCTAATTTTTGCAGAAAGGCTGCCTCAAGTTAGCAGAAAGTTCACAAATATGTACACACAACAGCTGCATGTGAGCGACTGCATTACAAAAACTCCCTGGAACGCTTGACATGTGGCCTTCTACCCCAGTACACACTTTCCAGTCCAATGTTAGCTTTTGGATGGACGATCAAACCGCTTCTAAATATTTTTGAGTGTTTTTCAACAGACAGATATCTAGAATAAGAGCCAGGATACAGAAAAATACCAGTCATCTCACTGGACTGTTTATCTTCTGACTCCACTGATCTTCTCTGCCTCCCCCAAATTCTCGACCTCCCAGAGATAGCAAATAGAGCTAGTGGGACACTGACGATATATCAGAACTGAGACATTTTCTCACAGTTTTCCCATTTCCCGTCTGTAATATGGGAAGACCCATTGGGCCATTTCTCACAGGTGCAAAATTGAACATATGATTCTGTATTTTCCTTAATTTCGTGATATTTGAGCTTCAGTAATTTTAGTGAAATTACAGCAGTGTCATTTTTTGGCTGAGGACTACAAAAAGCATTTATAAAGGAATGTTTGTTCTGTATTCATTTCTCTTGAAAGTATATTATAGTACATCATGAGAAGCAGTATCTCAAATTTAATAAAATCCAATAAGCCTTATATGTGTTCCTAAGTGGTCCAGAGTTACATCTACCAATCATCACCAATATGCAGTGACCCCAAAATATTGGCTTACTAAATATAAATGTCCTTAAATAAGGATAAATGAAGTCAGTTCCCCATCAAAAGGTTCCCAAGCAGAGTAAATAACACTAAATGCAAGTCACTTACAAGGAAAGAGGTTGAGCCAGATTTATGGCTAACATTTTAAGTTCTTCTAAAATCAATATTCTGGGTTACACAATATTTCAATGGTCCATTTTAGACACTCTTCTAACTATAAGTAACTTTGCAACAACATGTCAACTAACTCTTATTAGAGTATCAGTAGACTTTAGTAGACTGTTAGTAGACTATGAGTTAGTAGAATAAGTTGATGTGGTTGTAAACTTACTTATAGTCAGTAGAATGTCTTTTTGGGGAATCATCAAAATAAAGTGTTAGAAGATATAAAGCAGTCTACTAATATTCTAATGAGAGTTAGTTGACATGTAGTTGCAAAGTTACTCATGGTTAGTAGAATGGCTAAAGTGGACCATTGAAATAAAATGTTACCATATTCTGTCATAATTATATAAATATATAGTTATAGTTGGCCTAACTGGCCTATTACTATATGAAACAGCAAAGATGTTTATCAACAGGTTTTAAGAATGGTAATAGAGTATGAAGATTAACTTTCTGGAATCAGTGTTCTTCTAAGAAGCTTATTTATAAGCGGAACTATGTGTCACAGATACCAGGTGGTAAGGTTATTTTCAAAGTACTGTTACGTTCAAGTTTCATTCTTGTATTTCAGGTTTTTCAAGAAATTTCCTTCTGTAAAATCACAATTCATCATGCTTAGATTTAACAGCTGGATTTCTCGCTCTCTCTCTATTTTTAATTTATGTAATTTGAGATAACTTAATCCCAGGAAAGAGAAATGATTATGAGGGTGACAAAGGTTGAGGCAGTTATTTTTCATGTCTCTTGCAATGTGTTGCAATGAACAGTTTAAGTCGTAAGTAAATTACAAGTAAATACCAGTAAATAATATAATAAAAAAATAAGGTAATAACAAAATAAATAAGAAAGTAAATATTTGTATGCAATCTCTGTTGTATTACATTATTGGACTTTTCAAAATATGACATGTCCAAAGGCAATGACTGACTTGCAGCACTAATAAAATATATAAATAATATTTAAAATAATGATGTAAAATTAGACCATTAAACTTAAACTGTATTTTAGTAATGGTATTATATAATAGTAGTTAACTGAATTTAATAGTATTAAACTATAATACAAAGTTAAACATTAAGGTGTAAAATTCTGTATATTAAGGTAACCATTTTTTCACCATAATCTCTCAAAATAATTAACTCTGATAGTGTGGTCTCATGTGTTTGATAAGTCAAAGATCAAAGACTTCGTGTTTGCTCATTTCCTCCCCCTGTTCCTTTCTTTTTTTTTTTATTCATGTACTTAAAGGGTTAGTTCTCCCAAAAATGCAGTTTCTGTCATTAATTACTCACCCTCATGTTGTTCCAAACCCATAAGACCTTCATTCTACTTCGGAACACAAATTAAGATATTTTTGATTAAAGCCGAGGATTTTTGAACCACACATAGGCAGCAACGTCATTGCACATTTTGAGGTTCAGAAAGGTAGTAAAACATCATTAAAATAGTCCACACGACTACAGCGGTTCAGCCCTTTGATGTGTACGATCACACCGGTGTGATTAGAATGTTCAGTGTGTCATGTGATCAACCGCTAAATTCAAATGTGCTTTTGCGCCAAAAGCCGGTGACGGAAGTGCTCAGCGCTTGTCATATATCTCAAACATGCAGTATTACAACCACACAATGTTTATTTTAGGTTTCAGACATTTAAATTCAACTTTTGTTAAGTAATAACAAAATAATATATTTAGATTTTGTAAAATACACACTGATGTCTATGGAAGTGACAATAAAAATTCTTTCCACACTGTTAAAAAATTACTGTAAATTTTACAGTATAATACTGGCAGCAGGGTTGCCGGCCAGTTACTGTAAAATGTACAGTAGTGTTACTGTAATTTAATTTACAGAATTTCCCTGTATTCTCTGATTACAGTAAATAACGGTATTTTTTTAAATTACGAAGGGTCAATTTACAGCTATATTCTGTAAATTTGAGTCAAACCAACATGTGATCCCAGAATGCATTGCAGTTTACAGCAATATGCTGTATTATTAAAAAACAGCCAGCGGCTGTAAAATAATGCTGTAATTTTTACAGTAATTCTTTACAGTGCATTATAATCAGACAATGTGTTTTATTCATATCAGAAACACTTAGTGTAAGTAACTGTAAAGTTGACTCTATTCTTTTCCCAGTTCTCCATTCTCTTCCTTTCATGCGTTTCATATTTAGAATATCTAGTTAGTTTCTCCCTCTGTTTGCTCTAATCAAGCCCTCTGTTTCAGTTGGTCTCTTGTCTTGCGTTGATGTTATTTTAAGCTATGTTTGGCTGTTAATGTCTCCTGTTCAGGTTTTTCACTGTATTAAAAGTTCCGGTGACTCTTTAAAATGAGGTTTGTTAGTTAATGTATAAACTAACATGAACTAACCAGGAGGAATACATTTGTTACTGTATTTACTAATCTTCGTTAATGTTAGTTAATGAAAAAACAGTTGTTGTTCGTTGTTTGTTCATGTTAGTTCACAGTGCATTAACTAATGTTAACAAGATTTTAATAACGCATTAGTAAATATCGAAATTAACATTAACAAAGATTAATAAATGTTGTATGAGTGCAGTTCATGTTAACTAATGAACCTTACTGTAAAGTCTTATCAAAGTCCTATGCAAAGATTTCCTTCATCGTGCGATCCTTATCAACCACAGACCATAACATGAATACCCTTCTGGACCTCACGAGGTGCAATGACATTGCTGCCTATATATGTGTGGTTCACATTTGATCAAAAATATCTTAATTTGAGTTTCTAAGATAAACGAAGATCTTATGAACAGAAAGATGATGAACGAATGTCTTTGGGACAACACAAGGGTGGGTACTTATTGACAGAAATGTCATCTTTTGGTGTACTAACCCTTTAATAAGGACTTATATTTTATTTGAGGTGAAGAAAACAATAATTATACTTTATCTCAAAGGACTTAACTAGCTAAAAACGACAGTAATTAATTATTAACATTACCCCAAGTGTTTGCTTAATTTGTTGTGGCTTATGTGTGTGTGTGAAAATGATCTTTAATTATATTTAATGACTTAGTTTGTTCAAGTCTCAGAAATAGCAATGTTTTTATGAAGCTATTTATTTTCACAATCTAGAATATTCTCTAATCCTTCTCTATCCGGTTCGCATTCCTGCTCTACGTCAAACACACAATAGATCTCCTCAGCATTAGTCCGTTTGATGTCTGCCATGAAAAGGGAAGCCATCGCCCCTGTGTCACTCTTTTATTCTCTTGTTTTTACTTATTTATTTCAGGAATCTCACTCATCACTCTCTCTTTGAGCTGTCCCCCTAGTGCCCTTTCCCGAACAGAGCTTACGGTTTTCAATCAGCACTTCCCACTCACTGGGACCATCCGGTTCTCATGTGCCTGGGCCCAAGCGTCCTGACAATGGCTGGACGTGAGCAGAACACTGTGCCAGAGATTCTGAGAGCACATACTGTATGATTTAATTACACAGATGGCAGTGTGAACTTCCCTCGACATCCTGAGTGCGCTGGATTTTTACGGAAGAATTCACCAAGAAGGAGTTGTGCCTGCTGATAGTCTTGTTTATTTCCTTATGCTGTCAGCATTGTTTTAGCACCTGATCCACTAAAGGAATCATATGCAAATTATGAAACAGCCCAAAACTCATGCTAAATGGGAGAGGATGTAGCAGAAGTGTTCTGACATACTTTGCAGGTACTGAACAGCAGTACCACAATCAAGTCAATTCAACAGACAAGCTATTTAAAATGCTGAAAATTCCCCCTACTGTACAACACATCTAGATATGCTGTTCTCAATCATTAGATGAATTACTGCCGTCATAATAATAACTATATGTACACAAGATGCTGGCCATATTATCAAATACATAGGGGTGGGCTATACAGCACACCATTACATGCAGAAAAATGTCAACTGGTAGATTTTGAACTATCTCGTGACGTTGCTTTGTAGCGCCGTCATTAAAACTTATCATCTGCATGTGTGTTTTTTTTAAGCGTTGATGTTTACAAATAAGTTATATTAAACTGTTGAAGCAAAAAAAGCAGCAAACGTGAGTTCATTTCGTTATATGCGAAAGCCGCTACTCATAAAGCATGTGAGTAGTGAACTGAAAGTTCTTTTTGACAGACATTTATGTCTTAAGTGAACTTAAACAGTTGAGAAAGAAATTGCATGTGCATCAATCCATTCGGTCTTAAAGTAATAAGATTGTAGTAAATGCCTACAACATTCAAAAGTAGTACATATGTGAAGTTTGCCCCATGTTTTCTGGGTTAAACTTATTTTTAGTGTCTGCTAGACAAGGAATCCAAAATATCACATGGCCTACTGGAAACATGTGTACATCTAAATTGTGTTATTGAATTATTTTGTATTTATTTGTTTATATCTATATGCACAAGGTCTTTGCAAAAATAAATTCATTTGCCTTCATTGTTACATTAGTGCGCCAAATGTCTCATTCATCTTCTGACAGCACTCCTCTGGGAATACCAGAAGAGCATTTCCTTGAATATGAAGTCATCATGATATGTCAACATTTCTGTTGAGAACAAATGCATATGCATGTACCACACCATCACAAACAAGCACATTGAATACAGGCAAAATCAGATTACAAGTGCAGTGGTTCTCTGCAGAAAAAAAAAAAAAAAAAGATATAAACAAAAATGTATGCCTGTATCTTAAAAGGTCAGCTGTATGTTGACAGTCTGGAGCTGCTGTTATTATTATTCCATACTGTAAATCTCTCGCTTCACAAAATGCACTCTAACTATGAAAAACGGTAACGGCACCAGATGGTGCCGTTTTCCAAATGCAAAAGCACCACATATTAAGAAAATCTTCACTGTTTACACCACTGACAGACACTGTTTATCATAGTAAACAGCTGTCAGATAGAGCCTCGTTCTCAGCAGCCAGCAAACACGTGGCAGCCCATTAAGTTTGGTGAGCTGTGACAGATGGATTCATGGAAATTGCAGAAATGCTTTGCCATTCGGCAAAGAAATGTTCTGTATGGAAAAGCACTTATAGCTCATCCAAAAATTGAATCCAAGAAATTCTTTTGTTTTTGTCCATACAATTAAAGCCAGTGGGGTCCAAAACAACAAAAATATTGGACGCCCCTGACTGTCATTGTATGGTCAAAACAGACATTTTTTTCCCCAAAATATATTATTTTGCTTTCCGCATCAGAAAGAAAGTCACAAACAAAACAAAACACTGGACCCCATTGACTTTCATTGGACGGACAACAAGCAAAAGGTATATTTCAACAGCGAAACATCAGACCCCATTGACTTTCACTTTCACAAAACAAATAAAAAGAGGAAACATTATTTTTTTTCAAAATATCTTCTGTTTTCACATTTCGCTAATGAGCTCTTGCGTCCACTGTTGCCTCAAATGAAACTTAAAACAAATTCCATAGAATGGCCTGCATTATGTACCTCAAACACCACTCCCCCCCCAAAAGGAAGACATCATTTTAAAAGCCGAATGACATTTTTCATTTGGTACGTCATTTTGGTTTTAATGCCTTCGGTGAGTTTTGGTTCTGACTCGGCATGCCAAAAGAAATGCTGCAGGGTAACTCGGGACTGTTCTAAAAGTACGTTCTCACACCAGCCTGAAATGGTACACCATGTCTTAGAGCAGATTGTGTTATTTTTATTGGAGGAAATATGTGGACATCTGGATTAATTCCACCTTGTTTGAAGTGTGGCTGGCACATGGAGACTTCCTGGCTCTCTGTAATCGGAATGGAAGGTTGGGGTCATGTAACTCCACAAAGATAATAGAAATATATGAGTTTCCTGCCATCTGCCATATTCCACACCCTCAGTCATGAACCAGTCGCTGGCAAATCTATTCAAGGATCTATTCAACCTTGTGCATCCACTCCAGCGGCTTCTCCTAATTCTTCTAACTCTGAAGAAGTCCTACCAGCATCCCTTAAGTTACTCCATATGGAACTGTTTGTTTTGAAAATCCATCTCGCAGTTTGAGACGATCAGATTAGATTCAATTTAGCTGTACTTATTTGATTAAGCGTGCAATGACAAGGTTAAAAAGGTTGTGCTGACATTTGAGGTCAAGGTGGGCGCCGGTGCAAATACTTTCAATGAAAATTAATTCCTCACAAACAACTGCAGCTGTTCAGTAAAAAGGACCTAAAAGTGTTTTTCAATGCTTCTGGTTTAAGTGCCTCCACCCAGGATCGGCACTAGTAGGCAACATAAACAGGGCCCGTAGCAAATATGTATTTCACTATATCGAGTGTGAGGGTGTTTTGCACCCATTGAACACTGTAAGCACTCTTAGTGCTGACCAAAGTGCTGTACAATATGACATTGTATCAAACACAAACACAATATCAACAATATTGATTCATGAGGCTTTAAAACATGTAACATCAGGGAACAGCCTGATATATAATGGCAATCATTCCACAGGTTTGGTGAAATGCCACTGAAATGATAATGCACTTGTGGAACTCTTTGTAACACACAACTACACAAACCTGTTTTGTTGTTAAAGTCAATAAATAAATAAATAAATAATTGTTACTTTAGTTTTCACAGATGTTACTTTATCTCTCAAAATGCAAAAACTTTCTTTCACAGTTAACTCTGTTTATTTTTCTAATTGATTTTAATTGGGAATTTATATTTGATTATTGATTTAATATCTCATGAAAGTGATTTTTTTAAGTAATTGTGACTTATGTTAAAATGATTAAATATGTTAAAATTAATCAAATTAATTCTGAATTTATATTTCACCATTTGATTGTCTCATCATTTTATTTAACTTTATTTTTCTTTATTTCTTGAAATTCTTAATTCATATCTCATAACTGTGTTTTAATTCTATAATTGCAACTTTATTTCTCACGTGCGACTTTTTTTTTTTTTTTAGTAATTATTACTTTGTTTCCCTTATGTTTCCCTACATTTTTCCTAACTTTCACCTCACATCTAATAACTCATATTTTAGTTTGAGTTCCTAATATTTTATTTCTCTAAATTGCATCTTTATTTTTGTTCTGATTGTGAATTTATATCTTATAATTGTGAGCTCTTATATCTTCAGTTTTATTTAATTCCATTTTCGTTTTAACCTCTCTCACAATTACCTGTTTTTACTCTTTCTTTATATTTTTATTTTAAAAAGTGAACAAAAATATTCAAGTATGTGTTTGATTATTGAGGTTTGCAACAGATTAATACATAAAGTGTTATAACGATTTTCAGTGTTTATTTCATTTTCCTATTATTCACATGATAATATTACAGTTTTTACAATGAGGGGCCCCACAAACTCACACGCTGGCCTTGCCTCCACCCAGCAGAATAGAAAAAAACATATATAATAAATGAAAAGCAGAATTTCTTTGTGATCAGATGGCTCGGACTGAAGCCCTGACAGAGAATTATGGGATTTGCTTTATGATACAAAAATATGAGCGAGATCCCAAGAGCCACATGAAACTTTCACTTTAAATGTAAACTTGGAAGTCTTTCTTTTCCTTTCAAAACAAATAGGATATAGATTTTCTTACCTCACTAGTCTTTAACACACCTGACAAGAAGCCCGATTTTAATATATTTAATATAAAAAATATCCCAAGCCCAAAAACAACAGGCTCATTTGGACTCCACAGAGTAGAGACTTAGACTTGTGGTTTGGAATGAAAGCGGACAGGAAAGATTTCATTTTCTCTCTCTCTCTCTCTCTTTCTCTCTCTTTTTGCATTGTGCCGGAGCTTTTCCCAAAGACTGCTACAAATGACAATTACATTACAAGTTTGGGATTTCCGCTGCTTTTTGAAATCAGTAATTTGCTGCAATTTGTGCTTTTATCTGGCCAATAAAACATGCACAATGGCACTGGATATAATGGCTACATTGATAGAATTTGAGATTAGGACGGGCCCATTACATTCATGAATGCTTTAATGATTTGGCAAGCGCCGCTGTGTCTTGACTTCTGTCAGGGGGACATTTGGATTTTAACCCCGGTCAAAAATCGCACAGATACTCAGCAGCACATTGAGAACTGAATACTTCCCACACTTTATTTACCAGAGAGCCTTCCTGTGAAATTATTGTTTAGGTTTATATATTGATCTGTAGGGGGCGCTGCAGTATTTCTAATAGTCAAACTTAAATTTGAAATACCTGGATAAATGCAGACTGGCTGTTATGAGCACGTTTAGTGCATGTAGTAATCATTTTAAAAGAAAAAAAGTATAGTGTCTATTAGGTAAAAGTGCTATTAAAAGACGCCGTGGTGTTATCACTGAGGAACTATTATAGTTTTTTATAAATATTTCAAATTATTTTTATATCAGCTAATGTTAACAGACATACATACATCAACTAAGATGAATAAATGCTGTAGAATGTGTTGGTTAACTTTAGATCATGTTGGCTAATGTAGTTAAACCAAACCTGATTGTAAAGGGTAACCAGTTTTTTTTTGTTTTTTGTTTTTTTTTATGGGCGTAGTTTTAGTCAACTGTAATAACCCTGCGGTGATCACAATACAGTGTTACTTATTTGGACCACACATAGCAAACTTTGAAACTTTATGCCCAGTTAACCCTGTGAATAATCATCCCAGCATAGTCTACTTTTAATTTAATTAACATTTATGAGATCGTTTAATGTGTAATGTTCTTATTAATGGACATGGATAGTTAAATTCTGTCTTCCATATATTGCATAATGAATGGAGGAGATCAGTAGGTCATTTAGGAATGAAAGATGGTGGGACAGAATTATTCACTCTTATGTGAGCGCTAGCAGAGACGAGTGATTAGAAACGTGGATGGATGCCCAGATAAATGTTGGTTAAGCTATTATTCAGAATCAGAGGAATGCTGCGAAAGGTGTCGGGGACGGAATTAACACGTCGCACCTTCATAAATATGAGCTCTATAGTGGAATTATCAAACCTGTGTGGAATGTAGAAATGTACAAATTTGGAAAGTTCTACACATCCAGACCCTTGTGTGTTTGTTTATTAAGTGCTTCTGATTAATAAAACCATTTGGAATCTGACTCGACTGTGACATCTGGCCAACTGATTGTATTAGCCTACTATTTAACCTTCCCACAAACGAAAACACTGTTTGCTTGAGAGTCAAACTCGTAGTTTTGAGAACTTATTAATTTAATTCTGTTTTTGTATGCTGTGATGATTTGGCTTTGAGGTAATGGTTAGAAGTTAAAAAAGGAATAGTATTGTACATGTATTTTTAAATACAATAAAATGTTGACCTTTTTTTTAAATGCACTGAAAATGTATGAATGCATTTTATTTTTATTTGATTATATTTTAAGTGTCTTGCGTGAATCGAAAACATTTGCATTTAGATAGGCCTCTTTATTTTAGGCGAAATTATGTTTATTTTGTGTGAGATTTACTCCTTTAAAATGATTGAAATAGTTTTTTGAATTAAGTTTAGTGTACTTAAATTTACTCACGGAAGACTGAAAATTAATTAATTTTGTGTTCATTTAACTTCATCCATCCACTATCTTTCTAAGTATATTTATTCACAATCAATCCATGTAGATAACTTAAATATGTTAAATATAACTTCCTCAGAAAATTTCCATGGCATTTTTTTTTTTAAATAATCTTCAGATTATTACAAACTTTAAGGCCATTTTTGAAGTCAATTTTATTGAGTAGCACAGAGCCACAGACAAAAGATGATGCAGATGAGGCAGAACTTGCACACAGCACACAAGTTTGTAGAGATTTGATTTTGGATGTCATGTGTTGAAATATATATATATATATATACACACACACACACACACACACACACACATACACATATATATATATATATATATACAGGGTTGGGAAGTAATGTAATATAAGTAACTTAGTCACGTATTTAAAATACAAAATTTGAGTCACTGTATTTCATTACAGTTCCATTTTCAATGGGTGGTAATCAGATTACAGTTCCATCTGAAAAGTGTTTTAGATTACCAAAGTGATTACTTTGAGTTTTAATGTCATTTAAACAGCGATTGGTGATTCTCTGACACTGACAGTCTGAAAAAGCAGAGTTAAGTTTCATGTTTTTGACTGTTTTCGTGTTTTGTGAGAGTTGTTCGTGAGTCATTTTATAATTGTTAAAAAGGTCACTGCAACTTTTCTTCACCATTTGTTTTTTCCCTCACAATTGTGAGTTTGCATTTCACAATTCTGACTTCTTCTTCTCAGAATTACGAGATTTAAACTCACAATTCCAAGTTATAAAGTCAAAAATGGGAGATATAAACTTGCAATACTGACTTTTTTTCTTGCAATTGTGAATTTAGTATGTGAGTTAATTGTCATAATTATGACTTTTCTCAATATTGCGAGTTTATATCTCATAATTATGACTTTTTCTCAATATTTTCAGTTTATATCTCATATTTCTGACTTTTCTCAATATTTTTACTTTATATCTCATAATTCTGACTTTATAACTCACAATTGCAACTTTATATCACACAATTCTGAGGGAAAAAGTCAGAATTGTGAGATAAAAACTTGCAATGACCTTTTTTGTGTTTGTTCCACACTTATTAGTATTCAAAGTATTCTAAAGTATTTAGATGAAGTTACTAAACTTGAGTAATGTAACGAAATATGTTACAAATTACTTTTTAAAGCGTTTTAAAAGTAACCTACCCAGCCCTATATATATATATATATATATATATATATATATATATATATATGTGTGTGTGTGTGTGTATATATATATAATATGTAGTTTTGTGTGTTATGTTGTGAACACTCCGTAGGTCTCCAGTTAACTGGCTAACTCACATAGTGGTTCTGCTAATCAGCTGTGGGCCCACTATTGACTGAAATACGTCGATTAATGTCCTATTGTCACTGTGTGTAGCTGGTAAAGACCTCACAATGAAGGATATCCTTATATAGAACTTTTAATTAAGTAAGCCACATGAACAAGAGAATAACTTAGAGAAATAAACACCCAAAACAACATCAACTGAAGACAAGGGACTAACTGAAACAGGGCTTAAATACAAGGAGAACAGAGACCTAAACGAGAGTACTTAAGACACACCTGAAATGAGGACATAATCAAATCTAGGAAACTAACAGACAAGCAAATGAGGAGGACTCAACTAATCAACAGAACAGAAAGCTGACTAAGAAACTGAAGAGAGAAAGGAAATGAAAACTGATCAAAACAAACTATAAGCAGACATAACCCTGACATTCCTCAGCCCTCCCGGAAGAAAATGGGGAAAACTATCCACAGATTCTGTCTGGCCATGTTAGTTGCAAATTTCAAGCCTTCATAGCCTAGTCATATATAACCAGAATAAGGGTGAATTTAAAAAAAAAAAACAGCATTTTAGTGAGAGCACGTATACACAAACCACCCGCAATTCAGCTCAAACACTCGAATAAAGTTGCTGTCATTATTTTCAGGACATACATGCCTAATTTCCATGCAAAAGTTGTCTCTGCTTCCAATTAATTTCATTATGCCTTTACCTCCTGCAGAAAATATTTTAGCAGCAATTCATAAAATGAAGAAAAACTGTGTCATGATGGCACTGTCGACCTTATTTAGGCATTTAAAGGGTTCCGCCAAAAACAATGTCATTAATTACTCACCCTCATGTTGTTCCAAACCTGTAAGACTGTTGTTCATCTTCGGAACACAAATGAAGATATTCTTATGATATCTTATGTTTCGAATGTCCATGCAATTTTGACACTTCAAAAAAGTAAAGAGATTGTAAATCTAATCCAAATGAATTGAACGATTTAGTCCAAATTATCTGAAAAGACTTGATCACTTTATGAACAGCTTTGATTTAGGGTTTCATTCAAATATGAACATTGATCAGTGAACATAAACAGAAGCTCAACAGCACATGCTTCCACGTGCAAGAACAAGTCTCAAACTGTTACGTGTTGGATTACACACGAGAATGAACCTCATGGTTCTCGCACGTCAAGCAAACACGCTTGAGTTTCCGTTTATCGTAACTGACGTGTGCATGAAAAATGTTTGTGTGTGCCTAAATTCAAACTGTTCATCGAAATCAGAAAATATGGGCTAAGCCAGTTCATTTGGATTAGTTTTAAGATCTCTCAATGAACTTTTTGAAGCGTCAAAGTGGTAGTTTTGTAGACTGTCTATGGAGGGACAGAAATCGGTCAGATTTCATGAAAATATCTTCGCTTGTGTTCTGAAGATGAACGAAAGTCTTATTGGTTTGGAATGATGTGAGGGTGAGTAATTAATGACAGAATTTTCATTTTTGGGTGAACTAACACTATAAAAGTGTTATGATCAGCCACTTGGATCGGTACTGGTGTGATGGAAAATTTGGTGTAGAATAATTTGCACTTAATTACTAATAAATGGCAAGCGTAACACATTGAATTAAATGTGAAAGCTTCAAGTAGAAAGACTGAACTAATATTTATATAGTCCAATAATCTAGTTGTGACTCACTATACACTATGCACTTATACACTACGTTCTCAATTGTGTAGTGTATGAAAATCGGAGTCTGATAGCGGAGGGGGAGGGGCTAAGTAATTAAATCTGTGACAGTTGAGTGCAACATTCCACACTTTTGTGGAACTTTTCGTTTTTCGACATCCGGGAATTTAAAGTGCACTTTTTGGAGTTTTCAGTGTGAACTCATGACTCGGACTATTGATTTATGCATATTCCACTTACTTATATTGTGTGGGTTATTTTTACTGACACATAATTTTGCCAGTCTACCGTTTTGTTGCATCTTTATTTTAATTCATTGCTAATTTTTATTATTTATTTATTTATTTTTAAGTAAAATACATGATTTTTTTAATAATATGAGCCATTTGTTCATTAAGTAGAATCAAATGCATAACAGTTACATTATTAAAACAATCCATCAAAATAATACAATACAATGCACCGCAACGCTGAAAAGTCAAAACCGGCCAACAAGATGGGGAATTGTGCAATAAAATTGTTTTGAACATTGTCTCAGCCTCAGATGTCACACCCATGGATTCCTGGCTGAACGTCAGATGCATCTGGCACACTTAACTGGGAACACTTCAGGATTTTCGTAGTCGTCATCTAATTGATTGAGTTCTACATGATTACTGGGAGTAGTGTGTCGTGTTCTTTAACGGTTCACATGGAAACAAAGATGCTGTGACACCAAACTCCCTCATGAAAGAAGAATGCTATTGTGTTTATAGCTGTGATAATGAGCACTACTAAGGTTCAGCTAAATGCTGGATTTCCATGTCAAGTACGTAAAGTTTGAGGCATAGACTCATGTCCAAAAGTTTTACACACCGTTCTGTTATTTTAGGGACATCAACGTTACATTTTCACACCCCAAAACATGATGAGGAACAAAACAAACTGTTATTGGTTACTCTTCATGTCAGTCAGACGGCTTCCTGGCGGTCCTTATGGAGTCCAGAACTTCTGCCATCAGTCTGAGAGACTACATTAAACAGAACTTTTGGGATGTATTCACACTGTTACACTGATAATTCCTTTAGTAAAGTACAGAGTGCTAAAACAACAGAAACAGCATGTGCAAATAAACAATTCATTCTCCAGGTGCCTCTTGCCTTGAGTCCCCACCTTCTCACACCACCGTGCCAAGATTCCGTCATCAATCCAGCCAAGCCGCTCCACACGTAGCCTCCGGTTCGATGCCAGAAAAGGCCCTATTAACCTCTTGGCAAGCTTATATTGCTCTTAATAATTAAGCCCCCCTCACTACGCAGAAAAACCTGCTCCATTATTAACGAGATGGGGGCTCCTTTTTAGGTGAAAGCACCCGATTAATTATTCAGAATGAAAATCATAGTGAAGACACCTGTTACGCTGCCTGCGCTCTACTACACTTACACATGGGCTGAGGGAATCTTTCAGAAGTGTGCCAAACACAGATTAAAATGTTAATGTCGACAAACAGCACAAAAAGGATCTTCTGCTTTTCTTTTTTGGACTGGTTTCAAATGTTTCTACTAGACCACGGTGACATTTTTCTCGGAAATCTCATATTCATTCCCTCGTTTTAAGTAAATCGTGCACACAATACAATCATTTGTCCCCTTGATTTACTTGGCCATATTGTAATGATTTGTTCCCTTGTAGTTTAATCAAAACGAGGGAAAAAAAAAAATTGTTCAATGTGGCAACGATTTACTAAAACGAGTGAATTAATTCTTAATTCGTGCCACAATATGTATATTTTTTCCTCATGCCGTTTATGGCTCTGTAATTTTGCTAGTATTGAACTAAATTATTCTGTAAAATACTTTTCTGTCTTTCCAATCCAACATTTGGTCAGGCATGTGGCCAAATTGAGTCAACCCTGGTTTATCAGTGTGTGTTCACGTTCAGTCCAGATCAGAGAAGAATACTTTACTGGACATGAAAAGACACGAAAATAGTTTTACACAGACAGACCGTCATGTCGCCGTGTGGTTCCACCTGAAATATGACAATGACAGTAGCAAAGCTGCTCTTCGTACCATGGGCTCCTTCAGTTCAGTAGTCACTGACTGCGCTGATGCTGTGCTCTCCACATCTGACTGCTATAATGGGCCACGCTGCTTCCTCTGCCTGCACAGCGCTGCATGTTTGTGACAGTATAAAACAAAAGTCACTTCCCCTGAGACGAGGAAAGACTTTAACAAGAGTGTAAAAGGGATTTTGTGTGTGTGTGTGTGTGTGAGGTAACTTTCTTCCCATCACAGATGTCAGAGGATAGTTTAATGCAAAGAACTGAATCATTCATAAGATATGTCTTTTTTCTATCTACCAAGTTACTTTGTACTTTTCTACACAGACACGCACAGTCACACACACACACACATAATGGATTTTAAAAAAAGTATTAAAAAGAACATAAAAATACTTTTGTTCAGGTTATGTGTTAAATAGTGTAGCTTTTGCCAATGGCGCTGTAATTATTTATTTATTTTTATTTTTTTTGAATATCACAGAATTATCTTGTAGGTCTGGATGGTATGACCTAAAATCAAAATCTTGACTAATCATTTTACCTCGATTACAATTAATGAACTATTATTTTGTTTTTTTGCCCTCGGTTCACTGGCAAGGTTTGCATTATGTATTGTTCGTAACATTTCTTACAGGTTTCTGCTCAATGTAAATCAGATACAGATAAATTAGCACAGTACCAGTACATTTATTTGAATGTAATTCGCGAGAGCGATTGCGTGTGTGAATTAGTCATACCGTCTCTCTATTAATTGTGAAGCTGTGGGTTGAAGCTAGCTACTTCAAAGTTAGAAAGATAAATGCTATAACTTTTGAATTTCTGAGCTACTTTAGTGATAAATCACAGGACAGCGTTGATTGGTTGGTTGGTCGTTGGTTAATATACTTCCAATGGTCGAAAAATCGCTTAAATGTCTAAATTGGGGAGCCTTAAAACACATACAATTGACAAAGATTAATGAAGAAGCTTTTATGTATGTGTTGACACATGTTGAGTTTGCCTACGAGTTGCTTCCATGCCGCAGACTGGGAAAGTAAGTTAGAGGTTCTGAATTTTGGTTTCAATTACTTTTTGATTAATCTTTCAGTCTAGTTCAGTCATGAAACTCTAGATGGGACAGACTGATCTGCCGTCCTGCAAGAAATGACATCAATACTGCATGGCACAGGCTGATTGTCCTCTGCTGATTGCTTGCCCAACATTTAAGTTGTCTGGTTCACTGCTATTAGACTTCCCCTGGACTCCTCCACCTCCCCAGCTCCACCTGGAAAGATCTTCTGCAGGATTTATTTATGTTTATTTATGCAGCAGCAGCAGCAGAATATCTGACTTGCTCACAGCAGCTTGTCTGTGTATCTGTTGGCAGAATTCGAAATTCAAGACTGAAAGACTGAACGATTATCACTAAAAGCCTGCACTTTTTTCAGTCACTCAGAAAGCTAGACAATCAAAAACTCTGCAGATTAATTAACTTGAGTGTTCTGGTTTGTTAACATCTAAGGCCAGATTCACAAAACGATGAGAATAAAATTGTCTTAACTGCTGTTTTCTTATTATTTTAACTTTAAAAATGAAGATAAGAATATTGTGTATTCCCAAAAACATTTTTAAGAATGTTCTTATCTTTTTCCTTCAATTTGCTCTAAAGGAACTTAGGAAAAAAAAAAATTCTGAAAAGAATGTTCTTAAAAAATAATTATAAATAATCTCTTAAAGATAGGATAAACACCAACTTTTCTGTTAAATCCCAAAATGGCAAAATATTTAATAAATTTGTTGGATGTTTCAAATATTATGCTCAAGTACTAAAGTGATGCCAACGATCGAACATGAAACTATGAGTTTGATAAATTGTAAATTCTGCAACAATTCTACCAAAGCAAGTCAGACAGAAACCTTGTTTTAATATTAGAATTCACTCTATTCTCTCTAGACATAGATCTTTAAAAATAACTGTTACAAATTCATGAAGCATTCAAAAATACAACCCTATTTTTTGAACTCCCATCAAGCTATTTCTGATGAAAATAATGTCCATGTTTATTATGATTGTTATGGCTTTTTTGGTGTTTTTTGAAGTTGATCAGATAGTCTTTGGCATGAACCACCACACAATCCGATAACACCAATACCTGTCATTTTCTTTCTTAAGAAACATAAATGATTTTAAAACAATATTTTTTAACTTTAAAGAATTTTCCAAGAATGAAACATTCTGACAAACTTCTTAGAATTTATCTGAAGACCATTTTTAACTTCAAAATAAGATTTTTGCGAATCCTGGTTGGCCAAGGTATCAAGGTTTGAAAAATTAGCACGGTCCAGTTAGCCCCTGCTGGTAGCTGCTGGAACTGCACCATCTGGATCCAGCAACTGGCACGTTGATAAATGGGAATTTTATAGGTTTCTCCAGGAATAACAGACTTTTTTGGTTAAGTCAGGGAGTTAGAAAACTTCTGAAATTGTTCACAGCACCTTTAACAGTTTTTAAGTTTACAACAAATAGCGTTATAGCAAAATCTCTACTTTGTTGTCTTTGGTCAAATTGTTTTTATGTAACTTTACAGCGCTGCTTCCGTTGTTAGTGAGAATTTCTTTCGTAATTTTGTCTGGCTGAATCAGACAATGTTAGAAGACAATGGCAGAGTTAGTGTTAATAGCATCTGATTTGCACTTGGTGTAAATAGACACTTTTTTATTGTTTTATCAAGTGAAAATTTGAAATACTGCCCCTTTTATACTTTCAGTGGTAGTTACCATTTGTCACCATTTTTACCATTTGTAGTGTAGCAAGCTACTATTTCAAAAGGATTGTTTGACTGTAGTTGTAAAATCAACAGACTAGTTGCAAAGTACCGAAACTTATCCAGTAGCTTAGCTTGTGTTACAGATAATGCTAGCATAGGGATATTATTTTCAAATTTACACAACTTGTCAGGGCTAATTCTTTTCTCCTTTCTATCTGACCTAAACTCTGGGGCTTGTTTTGTTTGTTTAACATTCTCCGAGGCTTCATACTTGTTCCCATTAATAATTAATGTTGTGGAACCTGCAATATTCATAACTCTCAGAGCTCTGGGCACCTGAGATTTATTTTAGGATCCGTATTTGGGAGATAGAGGTGGTGAGGTTAACTATCTTATGTGTGAATGTAAGAAAAATGATGGACATATCGCATCATTATGATGCCGCACAGATCCACTGTCATTCTGAACTGACATTGTATAGGGGATTCATGAATGATGTATGGCGTGTGGAGTAAATTGGTTTAGTAGCAACCCAGTGTATCAGCTCTGTTACCCTATTTAACTCTGTTATCCTAGGTTGAAGAAAAATTAAAAATCCTATTTAATTTTTAACAGTTTTAATGCAAGTTTTACAGTGTTTTCTGAGAGAACCGATGCTGCTATATTCAGTCTTAGAGTCAAAGCAAAATGACTCCAGCATTATATTCCTGCATTAATACGCCTGCAATTTACATATGACATGTACAGTACTTGAACTGTGTGGGATGCAGACAGACGTTTGTATGATCTCATTGATATGATAGAGAGTTGTGAAGGTGACTCAATCGCAGTGGATTCCAGAGCACCTAAACCACAAACATAAACAACAATTCTATATGTTTTTGGTACATTTTCTGCCTGCGTTCTCTCTTTCCAGCATGCAAATCATGCAGACGTGGAAGGAATGTGGGAACACGGTTATGTATGCCTCCAATCGAAGAGACGCTGGCTAGCTATCTCTCTTTGGGCGAGGCATCCACTGTGAAGGCTGTGTCTCTGCCTCTGCCAGCTAAGCTGCGGCGTGTTAACAACGTCGCTGTTCTAACGTAGAACACAAAAGCGCTGCACTGTCTATACAACGTAAAGATAGGAGCGTAGGAGATTGATAGGAGATAGACTAACTTGTTGAATAAAGTCACTCTTTTTGTTTTATTGTTTCTAAAATGTATTCTCATTGTTTCATAACATTCAGGTTGAAACCACTATAGTCAGGTGGACTATTTTAACAATGTTTTTGCTACTTTTCTGGACCTTGAATGTGGTAATTATGTTGCTTTCTATGGGGGATAAAAAACCTCTCGGATTTCATCATGTTTCATCATGTTTTCATCATGTTTCATCATGTTCAATATATTAAAGGGTTAGTTAGTTCACAAAAAATTTTCAAAAATGAAAATTCTGTCATTAATTACCCACCCTCATGTCACCTCACCTGTAAGACATTCGTTCATCTTCGGAGCACAAATGAAGATTTGATTAAATTTTTGATGAAATCCGATGGCTAAGTGAGGCCTGGTAATTAACAATTTCAGCTGCCCAGAAGTGAATTAAAACATATTTAAAACAGTTCATGTGTGTACAGTGGTTCAACCTTAATATTATAGAGCTATGAGAATACTTTTTGTGTGCCAAAAAAAAAAATAAAAAAAAATAATGACTTTTCAATAACATATAGAGATGGCCGATTTCAAAACACTGCTTCGATGCTTTACGAACCTTTTGTTTCAAATCAGTGGTTCAGAATGCCAAAGTCATGGGATTTCGGTGAACGAGGGTTCGTTACGTCATAAGTGTTTCGCAATTTTAATAGTTCACATGATTTTGGCAGTTTGATATTGGAACCGAATCACTGATTCAAAACAAAAGATTTGTACAGCTTCGAAGCAGTGTTTTGTTGAAGCTGCTGCTCTGAATAGTGCCAGGTAGATCCATGCTTTGTGGGCTGGCCCTCACAGCTGGCCAATGGGTAAGTACTAGAGATAGTGGAGGTGGTGTGCTAAGCATTCCTGCCTTTGACCTCTCTGTAGGTGAGTGTAGATTAGAGCTGCAACTAACGATTATTTTTTCTGTCGACTAATTTAACGATTTTTTTTCGATTAGTCGACTACTCTAACGATTATTTTTATTAAGGTTTTTTTTATTAATCTAGTGATCTTTTTTTACGTAAGAAGTTAGAACTAATTTAGCAGTTCATTGAGGTGTAGAAACACTGGGACACGCAATTATACAATAATATGATTTGATTTTGATTAAAAATAAGCCACTTATGTGTGGTCGTCCAGTGGTAGACATTTGAACTTTAAAATGAAGAGTGTCAAAGACTTTCTATACAGTCTTAAAAGGAACTTTGATAGTGTTCAAGCCATTGAACAAACGTCTCCTGAACCGTGTGTTTTTCCTCTTGCGCTGTCTGTAATGCAGGGAGTCTTGTGATTGGTTCTCAAGCCAGCCAATCAGAATTTAGTAGCCTCATCTCTGAATGGCTGGAATTTTGACACATTGTAACGCTGGTTTGTGTTGATCAGGCGAGCGGTCGGCACTTAGCGAGCACGCAGGGCGGCTATCAGGAGCGCGAGCAACTGAAACCTTGCACGTGCGAAAGAGAACGTCCGCGCACATCCAAATAAACTTCTTTGAAATGCAAAACTGATTTTCGTTCGCTCTAAATATTTTCTTATTTGTGAGACGAAGATTTTCTCCTCAACTCAGTTCACGCTCGTGTGAAATGCCCTTTTGCACGCTCAAAATATGATCTTGCGCGCGTAAAAGTTTGGCAGAGATCGAATTCCATAGGTTGTACGTCATTTCGGTTCTGCAAAGGGAACAAAGGACCATTTTATTTGGCCTCTGTTTAAAGTATTCCCTTACTTTTGATAAGGTTTTTGATAGGTTTTTGTGATAGAATGGAACTTTCTCTGTTCCCAGGAGCAGAAGCCGCCATTACATGAAATGAATGTAAACAGTGTATTCGAAGTAATCGATGACGTCAACGCGTCGTTGCAGCACTAGTGTAGATCCACTTTTTTGCATCCCTATTCCTGGCCTCCTCTCAATAGAGAGTCATCTGGCCAAGGCCCGCCCCCCTTCTGCATTGGGGATAATGCAATTTGTTGTAGAGGCAGAATAGATGGGTTCTCCCCTTTTCTATTTGTGAATAGTAAATACTTTTTCTGCTGCCTGCATTTCAGAAGCTGAGCTACCGTTAGCCCTCATTAGGCTCCTCTTAAGGCTGCCGAAGTAGCGTTCAAGCACTTGGTTGATTGTGGGGGGCTTTTCTATGAAAGGCTGAGTATAGATATAATTTCATGTCATGTCAAGAAAGAGTCTTTGTGGTTGGCCTCCAACCTGTAGCTTTCTCAGGGTCAGGCAGATAGTACTCCCTTGTAGAACAAGGTGTCATCCTTTGCTTATGGCTCTGTCTTTCTTTGCCTGCACCATTGTGGCGCAGGTCGAGTGGTATTTGACCTTCACTGCTGGCTGATCATTTAGAAAGCTCCCTTGAAGCCCAGCATGGCCACGAGCTGACGCCCGGAGTAGTAGGCCCAGGTGAGCCTCCTCCAGGACATGTTGGCATAAGTTTTTTACTCCCCTTGCTTAAATGGTAAAATGTACTTTTACTGAGTACACTGCTTGTTAGCAATGTGATAGGTCCCAGGCTTAGGCGCTGTTTTATTAGTCTATCTCTGTTACTAGACTTGCTATAAGGCAGTAGGCCTTAGCGGGCCTCCCTTCAGAGTGAGCCTCCACCATGTTGGGCTCCTAGCAGCCGGGTAGCTGGCCTCGGCAGGCCTCCATGTGAACAGCAACCAGAAAATGGGTTTCTGGTAGCTAATTTGATCCTTCGCGAAACCCGGCCCCTGTTGCAATACCCGACAACCCATGCTCTCTCACACCACACATCATGCTCTCCCACAGTGAAAAATACATCGCAGAGCAAAGAGGACACTGATAACCTATGAAACAGTTTCATATTTAAAATATTGTCATTTTTTAAAGCAGTTTAAATAATAAATACCATACAGTGGCTCCTTAATGTGTCGTGACAGATCCCTCAAACGGCTCGTGAACCGTTCATTTCTTCACTCTAGTTAATTTATAGCATCAAATAAACATGAATATACATTAGAAGGAATGTTGTTTCAACCGCGGAAAGACGTGAGTAAGCACAATATTTCAATTTGACCAACGTTAATCTACTATAGGCTTCTCCCTGATGGCTTTGTCGGATAAGATGGCGGATTCGGCGTTATCATTTGTTAGATCGCCTGTCAATCAAACTGTTTGCGAAAGGTCAATTTGATTACCTCCAGATGGTAGACATGAGCAGACCTCTCTATGGTGAGCCCCACAAGGGTGTATGTTGTAGCAACAAGACACGCTCCGAGTGACTGGGTGTGCTCCCTGTGAGCGAATCCCCAGCACGTTGGGTATGTGATAGCTAGAAGTTTGCTGTCAGGTAGCAGGCCTTGATGTACCTCCCTGTGGGAAAACTCCTATGGTTTGGGGTTCTTAGCAGCTTGCAATCACTTGCTTTTGGATAAACAGGCCTCTTTGTGAGCGAGTCCCCTATAGTGCTGGCACTTTTTAGCAGCAAGACTTGCCTTTGGTTGTGGCTTTAGCAGGCCTCCCTGTGAGCAAGTCCCCCTCTGGTTGGGTACTGTTAGCAAGTCTAGCTAGCGAATTGTCTGGAAATCAGGTAGCTGGCTTTAGCAGGCCTCGCTGTGTGTTAGCAGGCCTCCCTGTGGGCGAGCCCCAGTGTTGCAGGCTCTAGACAGCTAGCTAGTCTTGCTACCAGGTAGCTGGCCTTAGCAGGCCACCCTGTGTTTTTAACAGGCCTCCCTGAGAGCAAGCCCCCTAATAAGTGGGTGCATGGCAGCTAGCAATCAATACATTTAGCCAGTGAACATTTGCCATGGAGATATTTGGCCTTACTAGGCCCCTCTGAAGGCAATTTCGCCACAGGATGGCTACAATATGGTGCCAGTCAAGACAAGGTAGTTGGCCACTATAAACCTCCCTGATGCGAGTCCTCGGTAGTGGTTGGCCTTTCTGGTCTCCATGAGACCGCACGCTACTAAGTGTTGCTGGCTTGGCTAACCTAGTTCACCTTCGTGTTCTAGCCTGTAGCCTGGTGAACCTAATAGGTTGAGCTTTTGCTCTCCTCATTTCCAGTGTAGGTTTGAGTACTTAGACCCCTAAGTCTGGTCAGAGGTTGAAAACTTCTCTCTAGGCCTCCCAGTTAGATCAGTCCTTAGGCTGTGAACATTCCCCTCGTGAGGGTTCCCTTTTGGAGTGCACGGCCTCCTTAGCGCCTTGAAACATAGGTGCTTTGTAGATCCTAGGATTGAGCAGAGTAACTCCTCTCGTTTTCAAAGGGCGTTAGCACTTTGCTGAGTTCTGCTCTTCAGGATGCCCATCTCTGAGTTTGTTTACTGCCCTTTCTACAGTGCCTCTTTCTGGATGTCTCTTTGTGAGTTTTCTGTGTCTAGAGACTGTTTCTGAGGAAACAGACAGGTTGTTGGCAGACTAGATTACCAGTATAGCTAGAAGCTGAGTCAGCCTTCCTGGTGGCATTCAGGGTTGACTTTGTTCCCCTGAGAAGTGCCTGGCTGGGGTGCCTTTGGGCCCCCTAGCCACGTCCCCTAGAAGGGACCCCTTCTGTTTAAGTTGTTGGTTCCTGTCCTTTGTGTGGCCTTGGCAGGCTTTCATATGTAAGATATGGTGAACTCCGGGAGCGCTGTCACTGACAGCCCATTGTGACCTGTAGGGTGAGTGAGTCTTGTGTTTCATTTAAATTTGCCTGATTCTGACAGTAGTCACTGCCATACGTTGGCATGCACTTCCCTCAGTATGGCGGCATGGGTATATCATTCCCCTAGCGCTCTGACGCAGCTCGAGTTCCCTTTCGAAAGGGAATATCTCAGGTTACACATGTACACATGGATCCCTGAGGACAGGAAACAATATGCTGTGTCTCTTAGCCATGCCTTGGGGCCCGCCTGCTTATAAGTCCCTTCAGAAGAAAAGCGGATGACATGTTATCTAGGCATCCCCTATACTTATGTGGGTTGCATTGTTATGATGTCATGGGCTGTCACCGGTCAAAATGATATTGGCAAGTTTGGATATGTGTTTCAGACACCGGTTCCTGTAGAGGTGGTTCCCCTAGCATTCTACAGTGTCTCATTCTCTGTTCTCAGGGAACCATGGTTACATGAGTAACCTGAGATGTTATGCATGTACGCACACCTTTCACCTAATTAGTTTTTATTACAATGAATTTGCATGGGTTCTGACTTACATGTATATATAGCAGAAAAGCACAGGCCTGTCATGATTGGTCAGTATAATCAACTGAGTCGATGCTGATAATTAATCAATGTCAAAATTTTAATCGACTGATCATTTTAATTATTTTACCTTTTAAATTTAGTTTTCACACTTTGACTAAAATAACAACTGTTTCCTCCACACCACTAGTGTGATAACGTTACGCGCATCACGTCAAAGTTTTCAAGGATTGTGGGTGAAGCAGAGTTGAGTGCAATGTCTAACGAGTTTGTAAGCAAAAGTTTTCAAAGTTGTCTAAAGTAAAGGAGTTCAGATTAGCTGATAATAAAAAGATGGTTTGTACACTATGATTTCGTTGGCATACCACAGCAGCACAAGCTCGATGCATGAACATCTGAAGAGGAATACAACGCTAGGAGCAATTCTGGATAATGGGCTGCTGGAAAAGGCAAAGCCTCAGCCACCGTAAGTGTTTTTGTCCATTAAATTAACTCATAATAGACGCGTATGCGGTGCGGGCACGCTTGTTTCATCCAGGTGCGCCTATGCCGTGGCGAGATGAAAGCATCTCAACTTTTCAGAATGCCTCAAGAGCCAACCGATCAGCTTCGGCCTCTCCGTTACAGCATCGAGGTCAGCAGATCAGAGCTGGACAGGGCTTTTATTTCTCATCTCCAAAAAAATATCTAGTAGAAAAGCTAATACAAGGGCTAGAAATCAATTAATTCTTTGATGATACTTTGTAGTCATTTTGGAGAGCACAGTTCATGGTTGCATAGCAAAGACAGACGCTACGGGAGCGCAAAAGTGCTTTGGAAAGAAGGAGAACTGAGTGTTTAGATGCAACGTGAATGGCCCCAAATACTTTTTGAAGTAAGAGAAGTCGTGGCAAAGTTGATAGTTAAATAAAATATTCTTAAGAAAAATTGTTAATTTTTGGTGGAAAAGATGATACAATTTTTTTTTTGGTCGATAGATTAATCAATTAATTGATAAATTAGTCTATAGATTAATTGATATAAAAATAGTCTTTAGTGGCAGCCCTAGTTTATATATGAGGTCCAGGGTATTCATTTATTATGCATGAAACCACATGTTAGGATTTTAAAACAGATATGGAAGCTTCAGTGTAGGTTCAACCAGGAAGACTCTAATGCCATGTAATTCATTGTTAAGAAAAGAAATAGATATAGCCAATCACAGCTTATATAAAAGCTCGATCTCACTCTCCCATCTGCTGCTCATAGGTGTCATGGCTGACGTTCCTCTTCATCCTCCCCACCACCACAGCTTACCTCAAGACTTGAACTAAGGACTGGGCTTACGCCAAAGAATCATGTGATACAATTATCCCTTGGATATATTTCTCACATTTGATTTAAATTCTTCACAAAATAAATCTATCCAAGTGTGCATCTGCCTATCAAGTCTTTCTGGTAGAACTAATTTTCTTTCAATTTATCACTGTCAGCTTTGTTTAAAAGTGTTATCAAGTACCTTTGGATCCATTAGGCCAAAAGCAAAAGAAAAGTCAGCAAGCAAGCTTCTTTTGATTAGATATCTTGAAATACATTTGATCTCTTCTCTTGCAAATCTAACAAAACTTATTAAAGGTTTAAAACAAGTTTAACTATTTTTCCTTAAAAAAAGGTAAGACTTTTTATTGCCATGTCAACCCTTGTGAAATATTAGAGCATTTTAAAAATAGAACTTATTATGGAAATAAAATAATTTATAAAAACATTCTTCAGTGCATTGAATGCCCTCTGAACTGAATGCATTGTGTAACAACACACCACACTGCAAAATACAGTTAGGACCCAGAACCAGGAGTTTATTCAAACATAAGGCACAGAGGTACTCAAGTAAGGTACTCAGGTAAGTATGCTGAACAGTGTAGAAGATAACGCAATCCAGGTATCTAACAAATAAGTATCGCAAGTAGATAACAGTAGGACCTTTCAAACAAATTAGGGATGAGTCAAAGTAATATAAATCCACAGACAGCAACCATAACAGCTTGTGGATAGCTGTAAATATGTACGTAAATATTCTGTCATTTCCTATTTTTTCCATGTTTTCTTTCTGTTGCATTCTAGGCAAGTGTTTTCCAGAGTCCAGCAAGAGACTAGGAGCCCATATAATGAGAATTCATCCAAGTAAAGAGCGGAAGGTGAGTCCATAGGAACTTTACGAAGGCCAGACAATGAGTGAGGTCCTTATAATACCGAGTTCACACTGCACGATTTTAGGCCTGCTGTTCACTCACAATCACAAAGACACCAGTTTACCAAAGACATGATCTGACATAATCGACGATGCATCGCAGACACCCATGAGATACTTGCTAAATATCTGGATCTGTCTGCGATTTAAAATCATCTTGTGTGTAATGTGTTCTGATTGAAAATGACATCGGCGATGACAGCCAATGAGAGCGCAAGATACAGGGCAGCAGGAAGTTCGAGGAGTTATAGACCAACCATTTCCTCCTCCATAATCTTTTTTCTTTTTCTCCTTTTCACAACAAATAAGCACATTCACAATTTGGATCACAAGCTTCTTGCGGACTAACATTTTTAATGATCCAGAACGCTGCTGCTCGTCTTGTCTTCAACGAGCCTAAGAGAGCCCACGTCACGCCCCTCTTCATCTCTCTGCACTGGCTACCCCTCGCTGCTCGCATCAAGTTCAAAGCGCTGATGCTTGCTTACAGATCCACCACAGGCTCTGCACCTTCCTACCTCCACACACTGCTACAACGCTACGTCCCCACCAGAAGCCTGCGATCACTAAAGGAGCGTAGGCTTGTGGTACCGTCACAGAGAGGCACAAAATCACTCTCCAGAACATTCTCCTTCACTGCTCCCTGCTGGTGGAATGATCTCCCTACTTTCATCAGGAACTCAGAATCCCTGGCAATATTCAAGAGACAGCTGAAAACTCATCTCTTCCGTGAACACTTGATCCCCTCATAAAAAAAAAAAAAAAAACCTTTCCTTCCCTTTTCCCTTCCTATTCTAGCTTATGGTACTGAGCAATGTATGAAACTTGTATTGTGAGCACTTCCTGTGTTATTTGCCAATTCATGAAGAATCGCTTGTTTGTTTTCCTCACTTGTAAGTCGCTTTGGATAAAAGCGTCTGCTAAATGACTAAATGTAAAATGTAAATGTAAAATGTAAATGTAATGTTTTAATTACAATTCCAGGTCCGGTTCGGTCTCACATTGCGTTATTTCCTTATCACTTCAATCGTGTTCGGTTGTGAAACGTTGTTTGCGGAACAGACAGAGGTGTCGGAGATTCTTCCAATAGTAAAATCATGTAATGCGAAACCCCCTGACATCGCTCCATTGCAATACGCAAGCAGCAACTTTAAATGTGCTGTTGTATGTTAGTCAACATAAGTGCACTTCAAAACTCAACAAAAGATTGTTAAAACATAATTATTTAATGTGTGTTATAAAAGTCATGAAAGTGTACTCTATTTACTTACACTTACGTGACATTCATTTCAGTAATATATTATCTTTAAAAAAAAAAAAAAAAAAAAAAACTTTTAAGATTTGAAGTACACTAAGTCAACATTAAGCACAGTTCTTTTTCCACAATGGAAAGCCTGATGACTTTTCTCTCCAGCCACGTTCATCAATACAAACAAAATGGCTGTCTGGAAGATTTTGTTGTTCACACACGGCAATATCTTCTTCTCAGGATGTTGAGCAGAACCTTCAGCTCGTCCCCACTGATCAATGGAGGGTGAGAAGTTCATTATCTCAGATAAATCTATACCCCGCTCAGGCAGCACGTCTCCACCCAGCTCCCTCTCGCCTTTTAATTGCTCCTCAGTCATCAGTCACTGCAGACAGGCCTCTTTCCTCCCTCCCCTCTTCTCATCCAGCTCTAACGACATGAAGGCTAATTTTACACCCAGCAATTGTTCCATTTAATTACTTACTGTCTTTCTGCTTCAACCTCAATCAATAATGCCCTTGTAGAAAAGGAACTTGTTTCTTTAAGTCTTTCATCGCCTGTAGTGCTTCTGTATCATCATTGGAAGGCTACAAATGCTCAACAAATAGAGCAGAAAGTGGCGTTATTATGTAGACGATGGCTCCACGTTCTAACAAAGACTGGGATGCTGGGTTGGATAATTGGTCCATGTGGGTGATGGATTACGGTTACCATCTCAAAAGTTCAAGTCGAGAAACTTGCTTCTGTACTCTGACGTAAAATGTAGGGAGGGACTGGACTGTTTCCATTAGGAACTGATTGGAAGGTTGTCAGATGATTGATGGGAAGGGTTAGAAGTAAGAGAGTCATGTCAGTCAATGAAAGTCATTTCAGGAGTCCATAGAGATGCATTGTTCAATTCTGATTTTAACATGCGCACTGTGGAGATTATGTTTGTATATTATATTATATTATATTATATTACACCATTGTTTTACACCATCAGCAATGATCACCGCACTCCACCCACTTGTTCACAATCTCCAGAGTTCTGATTCCTTGCACCTGCACACCTTCGTCAATGCAAGTCATGTCAAGTCACCTTTATTTATATAGTGCAAATTGTGTCAAAGTAGCTTTACAGTAATAATGGCCAAATAATTTTTGAAATAAAATAAAATAAAATAGTGCCATTGTTCAGCGTAAATAAATTCAGTATTGATTCATTCCGTTCTAAAAATCAATAGTTATTAAGTGTCCCCCACTAAGCAGGAAGGAACCCAAACTCCAACAGGTGACATCAGGTAACCAACAGGTGATAAAAATGTAGAAAAAACCCTTGGGAGAAACCAGGCTTAGTTGGGGGGGGGGGGGGGGGGGGGGGCAGTTCTCCTCTGGCCAACAGTGAACAGTGCTTGATTGATTCAGGGACAGTTACAGGTCATACATCCGATTTGGGATCGTCTAGTTGAAGATCGTGTTCATCACGCCAGTATGGGATGGTTTGTTCGGGATCTGTGCCACTGGCTGTTGTGTCAGTAAGGCCTTCACAAGGGATGACACAGACTAGTTGACACAGGCAGCGTTGTGTACGTGTAATCCTAATAAAATAGTTTTTTTCTTTCTTTTCTACCATAAATTCTACCATTTTTATGGTGTTTATAAACCTGCATTTAAATGGCACATAAAAACAAAACAAGTGGTGGCTGATTACATTACAAGCCAGTCATACAGTTATACATGGTTTTCCATCATTTTAATGTCTTTACTCAAAATTCAGGCACTGAGAGACTAGGGTCAGGCCATCTTCGCATTTCCCGTGTTCACGTGACTCTGCCACACTGGGATCATGAGCTGCTAGCAGGGTATTGCAGTAGAGAAGGACCATATGGATGGAGAATGATGGCACAACTACGGGTTCTCGGCGGCGCTAACGGTAAGAGAGCATAATTAGAATGAAATGACTCTACTGTGGCCCTGCATTCACCACACATCCCATCCACACAACTCATTTATCTTCATCTGCTTAGCGCTGCGTGCTGGCAGGACAAACACTTCTGATCTTTCCAATGCCTCTCTCTCCATCCATTCATCTGTCTTTCATATTTAACTCTCTCTCTCACTCTGTCATTCTGCTGTTTACCGTTTTATGGATGCCCCTTTTTCCTCTCCCATCAATGACTTCCTGTTGCCGCTCATTCATTTCCTGCACGTCCCGACTTTCACATTACTTTTTATTTCTCTCCCCATCGGCACCATCTCGACATCTTTCTCTCTCATCTCTCATCCACCAGAGGCTAACAGGAAGAGGAAATGCTGTTTGAAAGGAAAGAAAGAGCGAAGCCAGGCACAGAGGAGATCAGGGACATGATGAAGCAGGCTGGGATAGATGAAGACTGACTGTGAGAGAAAACACATACGCTTCAAGACTGAAAACTTCAGAACTGCCTTCACTTCAGACAGCAGCTGTAATGAAATGAGAATAATAATAATAATAATAATAATAATAATAATAATAATAATGGTGTTTCAAATAATCTCAAAACCCATATGGGATGCACTAAATACACAAATTAATTATTTAACCCTTAAATGTATGAATGTTTAACCAATCATTATTACATATTCGGGTTTTCAGCCAACTTTAGGAATAAAGGTGAATTGCACTTATTAAGTCATCAAAGATTCAATTATTGTTGCACAGAAAAAAGAAGAAAAAAATATATACTTACACTTATATATATATATATATTTACTATATACTTATACATAAACTATATATATAGTATAATATAATAAACATTTCTGAAATAAATGAAATTTCTTAATATTTCTACCTAAATTAAATGAGAAAACTCAAGATAAAAAAGCATATATATTCAATTTTAAGTTTCCAAGTTTTCAAACCTGTTACCAAAATGTGTAAATCTAAGCAAACAACAGTGAATGTACATTTAAGAATCTTTATTATTTATCTTAAAATGATTAAAATAACTTATTCAAATAATACGTTTTCAATTTATTGTAATATGAGACACAACAAAATATTTTAATGATCAAAAACCCTTTCTTTTTAATAATTAAAAAGAAATCATTTCTACAGATGAATTGAAAATCAATCTAAGAGATTAAAGGGTTAGCACACCCGAAAATGAAAATTATGTCATTAATTATTCACCCTTATGTTGTTGCACATCCGTAAGACTTTTGTTCATTTTCAGAACACAAATTAAGAATTTTTTTTATTGAAATCTGAGAAATTTCTGTCCCTCCATAGACAGCTATGAAGCTACCACTCTGATACTTCAAAAAGTCCATAAAGAGATCATACAACTAATCCATATGAATTGAACGGCTTAGTCAAAAAATTTCTGAAGTGGTACGAGCACTTTACTTTACTTAATTTCTGATTTAAAACCAATGACAGAATTTTCATTTTTGGGTGAACTATCCCTTTAAGCCAATGACATTGACAGTAAATTGATGTATACAGTCAAGAGGAGGTCAAAACCTCAAAAATCAGTTTGAAACAAGCTACAATGTTACTAGGTCCACATCCCGGAATCAATCCGGGGAAGTCTGGCACTTTGGCAATTTTATGACAATTTTCTGGGATCCATCTATGAGGCTTTTGAAAGTGTTGCAAACGGTTTTTGAAAGGTGGTTTTATTTCCATGTCTTAAAGTTTTCGAGTCATTTTTTGTTTTATTACGATGGTTGTCGTATGTACCGCACATTTTTAACACCACTCACTGGACATTTGACTTTGAAAGTGGCGCAAAATATTATTTTCAACGCATTCAAGTTTCGCAACATTTTCAAAGAGAAATATCCAGTGCGTGGCTCTAAAAGCATGTTCAGTTTTATTCTTCTTCAATCTGACAACGTTTTATATTGGTTGTTCTCCATATTGCACGCTTTTAGCCACACCTGCGACTTTGAAAGTGTTGCAAAACATGCAAGAAGAAACATAAAATCAGAATAAATGTCGTCACAGGCATGTTTTTCCAAGGAACCTGTGTTGTTTTCATACCAGGTTGATTTTTGTTAGCTAAATGAACTCTAACATAGTTCTTGCTAAAAACAGGTTATTTGCTTAATGTTTTTTATATTAACTTTAGAGTACACTGATGTGTACTGTATTCAAATACTTTAAGACAGATGGAGATTAAACCGTTTTCTAGACATCCCTTTGCAGTAAACTGAGGCATGTTTCTGGCCAGAAGAGCTTTGGACGTGATGTTAAGAGCAGCGGTAAGTAAAATCATATGACCTGTCCTGTTTGCATGACCACTCTTTGAGCCGGCATAGCCAGACATAAATAATGATAGCACAGCACTAATAAAAAAAAAAAAAAAAAAAATGCACAACTGCACAGCAATTCAACACTCAGCACACATGGCCATCAGATCAACAACTTGGACCTGATCCTCAAACAATCTTTCTTCAGTACACTCCCTGAACTCTGCTTGAAAAGGTTTACAGCTTTTCAATGGGGAAAGCACAGGCAAATTCACATATTGTTAGATAAACTTTATATACTAAAAAATGTATACACACAGATCTGTGGTGTGCGGTGGTGTTCTGAAGTCAAACATTTATTTTTAATTAATTAATGGTTCTGCTCAGTGTTGGGAAAAGTTCATTTTAAACGTAGTGAGCAACAAAGTAATATCACTAAAGAAGTTACTTAAGTTCTTTTTCTAGAAAGTATAAAGTAGTAAAAATATAAGTATAAAAAAGAAATAGTTCTATTTTTGGCCAATGTGTAAATGCAAAACGAAATACAAACCCAATGCAAAACTTATTTGAAAAAAAAATAAATAAATAAATTTCAGATATTTTGTTGAAAATTTAAAAGTAATTTGCCACTAGTTGAAAAAGCAATATGATTATATAACCTTAATATTGACACATTCAGTCACACGTTCAGATTAAAAAGAAGACAACAACAAGAATAACCAAAACTATCCTATTTTGTATTTTTACATTGCCAATGCTATAGTTGTTCTATTTATTAAAACAAAGTATGTTTCATATCAAGTTTTCTCATCTTTGAGTTAATTGAGCATTAATATTACATTTTGCTTTTAAATGGCGGACGATTACATCTCTGTTTTCCCCAGTGCTAATATACATAAATTAACTAGACTAATAACTATTGATCTTTGCAACGGAATGAATCAATACAAGTATATAGAATAAGCTGCATTATTTACCAATTATTATTGTAAAGCTGCTTTGACACAATTTGCATTGTAAAAAGTGCTAAATAAGTAAAGCTGACTTGACTTCTTGACCTGGGTGTACTAGACAGCAACTTTGAAAATCCTGTTTTAAATGTTACAAAAACAGCTTTCTTCCACCTCAGAAACATTGCTAAGCTACGAAACGTTACCTGTTTCTGATGCAGAAAAGTTAGTTCATGCATTCATGACATCTAGACTAGATTACTGTAATGCATTACTAGCTGGCTGTCCTGCATCCTCAATAAACAAGCCAGTTAGTCCAAAACGCAGCTGCTAGAGTTAAGAAAATATGACCATATAACACCAATTTTATCATCTCTACACTGGTTACCTATTAAGTTCCGTATCGATTATTAAATATTGCTACTGACCTATAAGGCCCTAAATGGTTTAGCTCCTGTGTATTTAACCGATCTTCTATCGCCCTACAATCCTTCACATTCTTTAAGATCACAAAACTCTGGACTTCTGGTTGTACCTTGGATATTGAAGTCTATTAAAGCAGGGATAGCATTTACACATTTGGCTCCTAAACTCTGCAATAGCCTTCCTGATAATGTTCAGGGCTCAGACTTAATCTCCCAGTTTAAATCTTGAATAAAGACACATCTCCAAGCACTCACATAATGCATCTTATATCAAATCAATTGCACATGACTATCTTTGCTTAATGCTATGAACAGCAGCTACGCTAATTATTCTCCATTTGCTCTCTGTTTTCCGTCTCGATGTGACTGTGAAGAGTTCATCTACTTCAGTTCGGATCCAGCCTCTTATGAAGACTTCAGCTGACCAATACCTATGAAGAGACGGAGCCAGACTTCAGATGACGCAAACTCTGGATCAACATGCACGTTCCAAAAATTGTTCTAAATCCTAATTATTGTTAACATGTATTCATTACTTTCACGAGCTCATTGTTTCTACCTTTAAATTAATCTGCTAACAGTGACTGTAATTATTGAAAGTTATTAGTAAAAATGTAAAAACTTTGTTAACTAAGTGCGTGATTATATATGTACATGTACATATGGACATGCATTCCCTGTCAAGCTTTTTTGAAACAATATGTATTGTGAACTAAATGTGAATTGAATTAATATTTAAAAAAAAACAATCCCACATGAGACCAAAATTCATTCAAAGAGTTTGTTTTTCCTACAAATTTTTCTTTTCTTTATCATTTTATTGTTTCATTATCACACTGAAACTTGTGTCATTTTCTATCAGTTCATAACATAGCTAATCATTAAATGTTGATTATGTAAATTAATTGCAATTTGGACTCAAAAAGGCACCTTGGACTCTTGAAAAGGCACCTGTGGTGGCAGTTGGGGAGAGTGTAGAATTGAAAAACAGCCTTGGATACTGAAGAATAATTCATTAGGTGAAACTGGTTTAAGAATTATAGGTCTCTTCACCTTGTTGGTAATTGAATTAGCCGAATCTCTTAATAAATAAGCAGCCGGACAATAAATAATACATTTGGCTTTGTAAAGCAGACACTCAGCAGCTATAAAGTGCAGGGCAGAAGGTGTTAATTTATCGCCGGACCCCTGTGAGTTTCTCTAGTATTGGACTTCTCTTTTGCACGATGGGACTTGCTGCTGTGATTGATTTGAATGCTATTTAAGAATTGCTTGGAGTGAGATTTTCTCCGGATGCTCGGAGAAATAAAGCATTGCTGCAGATAATAAAAATGTGAATCGATTGCATTGTTGTCACCTAGAAATAATTGCCCAATCAAACACACCCTGAGGGTCTATTAAAGTGACGACGAGTTTGGCGTACTGCAAATCTTGGGTGTCCTGCACCCAACTGGTGATGACATGGACAGAGCCATTTGCATTAAGCTTGACCAACAATCATTTACTCATGTCCTTCCAAATTCATTTGATTTCCTTTCTTTTGTGGAACACAAAATAATATATTAGAATAAAGTCTCAGTTGTTCTTGATGGGCTCAAACAGTTTCAAGCTTGCGGCAATTGATAGACTAAATCTGGTGGGCTACAGCAAGGCCTACAATCTGGTTTACAGCAATTTTAGAGTTTGGGATGGTTAGTAAAGTGAAAGTGGTGACGTGTTGTCAAGTATGGTGACCCATACTCGAAATTGGTGCTCTGCATTTAACCCATCCCAAGTGCACACACACAGCAGTGAGTAGTGAACACACACACACACACACACCCGGAGCAGTGGGCAGCTATTGCGACAGCGCCCGGGGAGCAATTAGGGGTTATGTGTCTTGCTCAAGGGCACTTTAGTCGTGGTATCGAAGGTGGAGAGAGTGTTGTTTATTCACAATTCCCACCTTCAATTCCTGCCGGCGTGGGAATCGAACCCACAACCTTCTGATTACAACTCCCTCACCATTAGGCCACGACTACCCTAGTAAGGGTCTGCGATGAGGAATATTTCAAATTAAACATCAGTAAACCATTGACTGTCACATAAATGAGATGGACACAAATTCATTTCTAAAACTCTGTTCTAAAAGCTTTCCTTCACATCACAGAAATGTATTTTCTGTGCATGTGAATCAATAATAAACATTGGAGTACATTATACATCTGTGTACATTTATCATCAAAAGGTCTCTGTAAACATACTGTATGTTTGCTAATTTGATACAGCTTCTGTGTGGGATAAAATCCCTCTAGAACAATTTAACCATAATATAATTAATTCACAATACATATAAGCTGCGAATGCTCTGCATACCCAAGCTATTCGTGGACTCTGCAATTAATATTAACTCTATATTACTTTTAAATCCCTTGTTTGAGCTGTACCATAAAGCCTACATGATGAAATATTGGTAAGGCGTATGCAACCGTCCATTATTTATTTATTTGCCAAACGATCTACCAGTTACCGAGACTTCTGGGTAAGCTGATCTACAGCAGCTTTTGCGCCTTTGCTCTTTTGTTATGGAACGTCATCATTGTCCCGTGTTCTCATTGGTTTGCTGGCCAATGGAGGATTTCATGGGCAGGATAAGCTGTGAGCGGATCGCTCGCCCAAGAGGAAAAATGAGCTGCAGCTGCCAGATCTAGATCACCGGAAATCACATTAAAACAGTCTTAGTCATGATTTTTCGCCATTTGGTTTAGTCTAGCAAGTTTTGTATCAAATACATAATACACATGCATTTTTAAACGGTCCCACTGTAACAACCATAGGATGTTAATCGACAGATTGCAACTGATTTTTTAAAAGCATACTGATATTTTTATTTATAATAGCCTAATTATATTTATTACATTTACATTTTATTTTTTTATTTATAATAGGCTGCTAATACTAATTATACTAACTGATACGTTTGAAGGTGAAGTATGTCGTTTCTGTAACACTTTAGCGGACTTATAAAAATACAGCATATTTTGCAAATGCACTTTTCGCATTCCACGCCACTCTTTCAGGTTCTTGCGAGGCACGTCTCAACAGGCTACTCTCCATAAAAGGTCCAACGTATAATAAATACTTTTTGCTGTGTTGCTATGTGTTATGAGTAAGCAGCTGAGTAAACTAACTCTGTCTAGTCTGTCTAGTGTGACCCATCTAACGTAACTGCACAGTTTTTTACATGACGCAAAACCAAAGTGCCCTCCCTTTTTTTATTAGGATTTTGTCTACATTATTGTCTGGAAAAATAATGACTCGCTATTGCCAGTCAGAGGCAGGTGGTGTTAGAGGGAGCGCCCTCATCATTGTTGAGAGCGTTTGATTGGACAAAAACCTGAATCTCCAACATCAGCATATAGAAGACCGAAAGCTTCTAGACACGGACTAAAAGCCACAAAACCTTCATTTTGATTTTACAGGACAGGCAGACTGAAACAAATGCCTAAAAATGCAGAACAAATGCTATTGATAGTAGGCCTAAGTGTGAAATTACTGAAATGTTCAGGGTCAGTGGGGAACTGTGCAAACTGTTGCTCTGGCCCCTTTATAGTGGCGTTCCTTTTAATACAGCAGGGACGCTTTTCCAATGGCAAACCTCTTTCCTTTGATTTATGACAGTCTGCCACAGTCATAATCTCGGCACTTTTTCACTGGGTTTGGTCTCCGTTCTTTCGGCCCTGCCCATCTCACGTTCTCTTGCATACACACACACACCACACACACATCTTCCTCCCACTGGAGACTTATTCATCATTATTATTGCTCCGACAGGTCCATTACAAACACAGGCTGTTAGGAAACACACAGACAGAGAGAAACTTTTGGGGAAAACTAAAGCTGTTTGGCTTGGTGCAGTTTCCCATTAGCATCATGGCCAAAGTAATGCGTCCTCTGAGCCAGTCATATAAACTGTTGTGTATAAATCAATATCTAATGGTTTAATATTGCATATATGCTGACAGCGAGTAAATCATCACATGGCGTTCAGTCTGCAGCAGTAAACATTACAGATAATCGAAATTTAATTAACGTATTCTTAAATGAAAATACTTTTTTGATGCAGACTACGCTAAATTGTGGTCCTGTTACAGAGGAATACATTGACACAGAATGAAAATATCTATGGACTGTCAAATATATATATCTTGACTTAGGTCAAAGAGTGTATTTGAAAATAAAAAGTCCATTTTTTTCCTCCTAAAATGTATTCTCCGGTCCAAGTTTAATGTGCAGAGATAACTATGTGTCAGCTGACTTACAGCCGTATTGCACGGCTACTCGTGTGATATTGCGTTTATACAACAGTTCGACAGCGCCAGTGTGTAAAGAAATAAGAAATAACAACGTAGAGTCTTTAAAACCCTATCCTTCTGCCATGGATTCGAATCTCAAGATGACAGTTTGACAAAGGCTCTAATTCTAAAACTTTAGAACTGGTAACGGATGAATGTTGAGTCCATCCATTGAAACTTAGTGTATTTTATACAGTAAGAGAGAGAGAGAGAGAGAGCATTATCTGTGTCTGATTTAACATTCATTCTTCTGGTCGATGTCCATAATATTATATCCATTAGAAAAAGGAAACTTTTCGTAACAGCGCTAAAACGATGTCCTTGTTTACAAAAGTCCCTTTCAATTTAAAAGTCTCTTGCGACTGAATCATTCACCACCTAATGGTGTATTAATGTAACTTTCACTCAATCCATATTACACACTAATGGACCCTTTCTCAATACCAAATACAACATGTTATTTATATAAAATAATAGTTATAGAACAACAATATTTAAATGAACAACAATAGCCATTATACAGTTGTGTTCAAAATTATTCAACCCCCACTGAAATTGATTGTTTTGGCCGGTTTGACATTGATTTTGATCATTCAGTCATCCTGCTTACAATTAAATCAAAGAGGCACGTGTAGGTCAGACAAATATAACATAACATTTATAATGAAATAACCACAAATGTCTTTTCTCTGCTCACATCATTATCAGTTTTATTCAACCCCCAAGTGACATTCAATCTTAATACTTAGTACAACATCCTTTTACAGTTATAACAGCTTTTAAACGTGAAGCATAGCTTGACACAAGTGTCTTGCAGCGAGCTACGGGTATCTTCGCCCATTCATCATGGGCAAAAGCCTCCAGTTCAGTCACATTCTTAGGCTTGCGCACTGCAACTGCTTTCTTTAAGTCCCACCAGAGGTTCTCAATCGGATTTAAGTCTGGTGACTGCGATGGCCCTTTCAAAATGTTCCAGCCTTTAATCTGCAACCATGCTCTAGTGGACTTGGAGGTATGCTTGGGATCATTGTCCTGTTGAAAGGTCCAACGTCTCCCAAGCCTCAGGTTTGTGACGGACTGCATCACATTGTCCTCCAATATCTCCTGGTACTGAAGAGAATTCATGGTACCTTGCACACGCTGAAGCTTCCCAGTACCTGCAGAAGCAAAACAGCCCCAAAGCATGATTGACCCCCCGCTATGCTTCACAGTAGGCAAGATGTTCTTTTCTTCATAGGCCTTGTTCTTCCTCCTCCAAACATAGCGTTGATCCATGGGCCCAAACAGTTCTAATTTTGTTTCATCAGTCCACAGAACACTATCCCAAAACTTCTGTGGTTTGTCCACATGACTTTTGGCATACTGCAGTCGACTCTTCTTATTCTTTGGAGACAGCAAGGGGGTGCGCCTGGGAGTTCTGGCATGGAGGCCTTCATTACGCAGGGTGCGCCGTATTGTCTGAGCAGAAACTTCAGTACCTACATCTGACAAATCTTTTCTCAGTTCCTCAGCAGTCACACGGGGACTTTTCTCCACTCTACGCTTCAGGTAGCGCACAGCAGTCGAAGTCAGCATCTTCTTTCTGCCACGACCAGGTAGCGTTTCAACAGTGCCCTTTGCCTTGAATTTGCGAATGATGCTTCCTATGGTGTCTCTTGGTATGTTTAACATCTTTGCAATCTTCTTATAGCCATTGCCCTTCCTGTGAAGAGTAATCACCTCTTCTCTTGTCTTCCTGGACCATTCTCTTGACTTCACCATGTTTGTAACCACACCAGTAAATGTCTAGAAGGAGCTGAGTATCACAGTCATTTTAAAGCTGCCTAATTGGTGCTTATTAGGCTTTATTGCTGCTCCCTGACATCCACAGGTGCTTTCAATACCTGATTGAAAACACTTCAATGGACCTCTGTTCTTCAGAGTGGTAGTCTTTAAGGGGTTGAATAATTGTGTCAATGAAGAATTCACAAAAGAAACATTTACTACTGTATTACAAAACCAATTGATGTCATTTTAGTTGCATATGCTTCTTTAAGAAGTCCTTGTAGGATTTCATTCTGAATTCAATTACAAATGTACTCTAAATTCTCTAAAACCATTTACAGCATTGGGGGGTTGAATAATTTTGAACACAACTGTAAATGACAATGGGAAATAAACACAATTGTACAATTCAACGTACAAAAGCACCGCTCTACAAGATAGCCATAATATTAAATGATTAAATTTAACATCGCCCAATTCGTTTTTCTCAGGAACAAGCCATACATTAATAAGACCAAAATGCCTGTTTCATGTACCCAAAATGAATTATATCTCATGTTTAACTACTAAACAGCTAGCATCTCCGAAAACGTCTAAAAAAATTGTAAAATAGGCACTATGATTAAATATGAGTAACATATTATATTATAATATATATAAAACTACAATTTGTGGTACGGCAAGTGTAGTATTTATCAAAAACACTTTAAGCAGAGTGATACAAATGGTGAAAGGTTGTCACTAGAATATCGCATGGGTCTCAGCCAGGCAGATTCCAGAACCAGAAAGAATTGTTGTTTAAAATATAACATTTATTAAAATATAATATAATATAATACATTTTAAACATCAACATATTCAGTCCCTGTATAGCGAAAAAAGGCCTTTTGGTAATTAATACATTTGAAAACTTTGTGTATAAATTTAAGCAACAATGTTCTTAACTCGTCTCACTCTCACTAAAAAAAACAGAGTGTATTTTTCTCAGAGTGCATCAATATGCCCTGGAGATGCAAACACGGATCTCAGAACATTCAAGGATTCAGTATTAAAACAACTTCCTCCACCCTTTACGCACGAAAAGATGGCGATCCTGCAATCCTCGGCTGGTTGTTTGCATCACTTTTGGATGATATTTCACTTGTTGAACTTTGATGATTTGATTCAATTTCACCATTCAAAGAATGCAAATGACTTCACTTTTGTTAAACGTCCCATCTGGGTTTGATTTAGAAATAAATTACCTGTAAATGTGCAGCATTCGACTCTTGGCAAGAGGAGCATAGAGATCCAATTGCCAATTGCAGGCTATTAAATCAATATGATATTCCAAGAAAAACCAAGAACTCACCAAAGTATAAAAATACACAACAAAACAATGCAAGACAAAGGATATGGAAACCAGGAAAAAGAACTCTAAAAATATACAGGACACTAATAAAATAAGAAACATATGGAAACCATCAAGGGGAAAACAGGAAACAAGTCACAATCATGTTTAGTTCTGGTCTTGTAGTAGTTTTAGTTACAGGCTGTGTTCGAAATCGCCCTCTATTACCCTCATTCACTATTCCCTACATTACTCCACTATAGTTCACTTTAGGGAATGAATTAAAACGAGTAAGTGAATTTGGACACTGAGTGCGGCAGAAGGTCAGTCGCTTTTGTTTAGTTTGTGCTTGCTGTTTAATAATTGAAACTAGCAAACTCACAAATCCAGTAGTAATGAAAATATTGATCTTGAACTCTGTCGTGGAAACTAGCATATGTAAACTATAATTGAACAGTTTAATATTAATAATAATGATAATAATAATCAGTGCGATATTACGCTCTACCAACATTGGACCAACGGTTTGGAAATGGGTGGATGATTTAGCTGCGGCGCCACCTTCTGGTCAGACAGGAATTCATTCGGTGCACGACTCTCGCAGTGCATTTTGGGTATTCTTTAGCTATTGAGCATTCATCGGATGTACACTAGTTAATGCAGTGCAGAGTGGGATTGATTGAGTGCACTCGATAATGTCCACTATGGTTTTAAGTCTTCCTCAGTTAATTGTCTTTAATATTATGTAGCGTTATGTTGGATTGTTATGCTATTGCTCTTTTTGTTCATTAAAAGTCTTTCTGCATCACATATCCTCTGTGTGGATTATCGCTAAACAGCCAACCCATGACAATATTACACTGACCAAGTTTTAAATATACTAAATAGGGTAACACTTTATCTTAGTGTCATTGTTACATGTAGTTACTATAGCAATAACAGTCAATTATGCATAATTACATGCAACTAACCCTAAACTAAACCAAACCAAACACTAATCGGTAACACTTTATTTTACAGTGTCATTGTTACGTATGTTACATGTATTTACTGTAGTAATAACTAGAAATTATGCACAATTACATGCAATTAACCCTAAACCAAACCCTCATCCTAACCCTAACCCTATAGTAAGTACATCTAGTTAGTAGTCGTTACTGAGTACTTAAATGTATAATTGCACTGTAATACTGACACCTTAAAACAAAGTGTAACCCACTAATCTTACCCCTATTGTAAGTACATGTAGTTATAATACAGTGTAATTAAAGTGTGACAAAGATAGCTTAAAATAAAGTGTATCCCAAATTGCAACTTCATCATTACACATGTTATTTCAAATATACATAAATTAGGGTTACACTTTATTTTAAGGTGTCTTTTTTACACTGCAATGATACATTTAAGTACTGAGTAATATTAAGTAAGTACATGTAATCACTATAGATTTAGGGTTCGTTTAGGGTTAGTTGCGTGTAATTATGCATAATTTATAGTTAATACTATAGTAACAACATGTAACATATGTAACAATGACACTGTAAAGATTAGTTTATAAAACTACAGTCAGGATTCGCTAAAGACACGCAGTGAAAAATTAGCGATAAAAAGCATGGACAATATTTCGAAGATTTGCATATTCATTTGTTGAAGTTTTCCTTTCAAACACAAAATTTATGGGAGGAGAATATTTCAATGAATCATTAAAGGTGATTTACTGAGGTTTGCGCTACTCAATCGTCCGGTATTTGCGCCATTATTTCCCACCCATAGCTCTCAAAATGGTCTGTATTGTTTATTTTGCGTGTCGTCAGAAGATCAAGTACACAAATTTACACTCTCATCTGTGCTTTTTTGGAATTCCACTCTCCCACTAATTTGCCCTGTTTAGTAAATCTGGCTCTAAGTGAAAAATATTACATTGAGTTCACACAAGTACATTCTTTTAAAGTATGTTATATCTGTAAAAAAAAATTCTGCTTTATTGTTCTTCTTTTTCACAAGGGCATCTATAATGTAACCCCCCCCCCCCCCCCCCCCACCCCCAAAAAAAGGTGTTACTGACATGTAAACATAGATGGTCATGTGCTGATGCATTAAAACACAATTTCGTTTAGTTTTTTCCAGCCCAGTTTCAACAGATGTCTTTTTGGACTTGAGTTATACAAGTTAGTGTGCTTTCATACTAGATCACACTGTATCAGAAGATCAAAGAAAATTTGATTTTTTCATGATATGACCCCTTTAATAACTTGGCAGAATGATCTAAGCAATCTTATACTACATTTATAGGCTTCTTCTTGGTCTGTTTTCCTGCCTCTTATTACATGTCCCGCACTACCATTATCTCACAAATCGAGTGTGATGAGTCTGCACTCTCACATATGTCAAGCGAAGAGAATTCAGCAATGATGTCGTCTTGCCAAATACATCACTTCATTTCTGAATTGAACAAAAACAACAACAATGTAAATCATTGTCTAGAAACTGAGCAGAAAAGTAGCTGTTCAATACGCTATTAAGAGTGATAATTCTTTATACTATTTTGTTCAGTTTGTTTGGAATTTATGTTAATTATTCACAATTAAGAGATTTAATGCAGACCTGATGTCCAAGTCAATACATGAAATAGCTATTTACATAAGCCGTATAATATTTGAGAAGGCTCATGAATATTAATTATGCCATACTGGACTATCCAACAAAATCACCCAGCAACATTAGCATGACTGATTAATATTTATAAGTTACAGCCAGCCTGTTTGACACTTGAAAATGTATTCCGCACGGCAGTGATGTCGTCATCTAACAGTAGACACCAGCAGGGATGTTTGTGTCTAAGAAGTTTAGCATTTGCCTCGCGTTTTTAGATAGTTCGAATTCATTTGGAGTTTGTACATTATGGACTAGACTGAAACCAGCTTAAATTCAAGTCTTGGTTTGCATTCAATTTTTGGAAGTGCTGCGGCAAGCAGGAAACTTTTAAGAAGTGTTTTGGTCTATAGGTTCTATTCCTAGTGAGCTGCCTACTAAGCAGCAAGCACTTTCCACGAATAGGGTACAAAATAGATATTCTTTCAACCACTGGTCAGTGAAAGAAGGTGCTTTAACCTACAGAAAATGCTGAGTGTCACCCTCAGGAGGTCAAACTAAATATATAAGATGTTTTATGGTGTTAGCACTTTAACCAAAAGACAGAATGTCATTTTTGTCATTTTCTAGTGATAAAACGTAAAAAAAAAAAAAAAAAAAATCCCATAATTAAATAGGCAAGTAAAAACTGAATCATTTTAAGTAAAACTAAAAAGCTATGCAAGAAGTAGTATAGAGTTAGAATATAGAGATAGCAAATTTAGCATTTATTAAGTCATCTCATAGTTTGATCAATTTGCCAAAGAGTTAGAATTACACGTATGCTATTTCTTCAGTTTTACGATTTTATGAAATTATAAGGTTGGTTCACCTACAGGGGTTCAGGCTGCAGTGTTGCTGAGTGACTAAAAAAACATTATCAGCAACAACCAATGACGGAAATAATCGCAGTTAGATACCAAAATATTACATTGAAATAAGAAGCACATCAAAATACCAAATCAAAACTAGTTAGCAAGTCATTTATAATGAAAGAGTTCGATGACAATATATCTGTTTATGGTTACACTTAAAATGGGTACAAAATAGATGTATGAGATGATAAAATAATATACCGTTAATCGTACCCAGCATGTAAGTAAAAAGTTACATTTATGTTACTAAAAAGTTAATAAAAAGAGAGAGAGAGTGAAAGAGAACGACAGACAGACAGAGAGAGAGAGAGTCCCAAGGAAAAGAGCAGAGAATAAGAGAGCCAGAGTAACAGTTAAAATCCTCTTTTATCCCTTCCTTGACCATGTGACTGAAACCCAAATGTGAGACATTCAAACTGACCAGAAGTAAAACTTCTCCCTACTGTACTGAAGGTGTGACAATTCATTGACCCCCGATGGACAAACATCTTGGCCTACAGGCCTTGATCACTCTCAGCTCCTTTGTGTCCTCCAACTGGCCCTTGTAGAATGAGAGAGGGGGTTGAGACAGCAAAGCAAATGTCTTTGTTCATTTTAAAATACCTTTGAATATTTTCAGGGTTTCAAAATGTTAATATCTTGTAATGTTTGGAAATCATGTGGTAAAGGAGATGTACGCAAAATGTGGGACAAAGCTAAATATTATTTCTCTGTTCATTAAAATATGTCAATAAAAACCGTTTTTATTGCAATCATTTGAATTTAAGTTTAACATCTTATGCAAAAATAATGCCAAATATAATAGTATCCCATGGAGAAGGCAATGCCAGAATGCATTTTAACAAGCTCAGTGGAATAATTACAGCATATTGCTGTATTGTACAGTTGTGGCCATTAGTGATGTCTGAAGAGATTCTTTGTTTTTAATGACCCCACAAGTTTGATTAAACCTTCAAGATATTAGGAAAATACTTACATTTTGTAAATGTTTTAAATATAAGGGAAAAACAAAGCGCTAAACTTGGTTTAGGTATTTATCTGACACAATTGTTTGGCTACAGGTTATATTTTTACAATGCAAAAAACAACAATAATGATAATAATAATATAAAAAGCTACAAAATAATCAGTTATTAATATTCCATTGGTTCTCTCTTTTTACACAACATGAATACAAAATCTTGAAAACATTTTTGATAATATTTGAATAAATTCCTATAGGCCGGACATCACTTTTGGCCACTACTGTCTGTATCTTTAGTACACGTGATGATGATTATTGATGATTTGATGATCAACTGAAATTGCACGAACAACTATGTCAATCATACACTGGGTTGCCGATTCCCCCACATTACAATTTTCATTCTACATTTATTTGAGGAATTCTGCTTAAATGTCTCTTTAACGTCTCGTCTGTGAAGCCCAGTTTATTGATAACCTTAATTTCTTCTCTCAAAACAAATGGGATGCTCTCTTTTCCTGTCACGCATGGAAATGCATTCCTGTTATCAGCTGCGAAGAATTGGGCAAACATATCTATATCAAGAATTCTGAAATGCATAGGAATTACCATGACATAAGCGTTATAGACTTGAGATTGATTGATAGATGGAGAAAGAGAGAAAGGAAAGGCAGAGGTATTTGAAGTTTACATGAATGGTTTTTTGATGGATAGTGTTTGTACACAGACAATGAGCTGTCCTTGCCAAAGCTGTGAATGCATGACACGGAGCTTAGAAGGTGATAAGGGCTGAGGGAGAGGATGGTGTGGAAAGAGATAAGCTTACCGAGAGCGAGAGAGGGAGCGAATGAAACGAGTCGTCTGGTTGCTGTGAGCAGATATTGGGCAGTGGATGCCCTGATTTTGCATTAGGTATGGCAGGCTTTAGCCCTTTGCTCCAAATGGTTGAGAATGATAGCAAGGTTTTTTGAGCTACAGAAGCATGATCCATTGAAAAGATTTGTATTTGCAACACTTGTATGAATTTCCACATTTATCCCACATTCCACCTTTTGAGGTAAACATAATGTTGCACTAAAGTTTTGGAGCGTTGTGGTTGTATTTCCGTACCACATTTTTGAAACCGTTTATTACGGTTGGCTAAAATTAAGACATAATGTACATAAAATACATCATATTTGGTCACCCCCCCTCCCCCCCAAATATGATCTGAGCTGACTGCAACCAATACTTTGTCACATTTTGGATATTTATTTGATTTAAATTTTGTGTGGTTTAAGTAACATAAAAAAATAAAATAGCAACCTGAAACGTGCATGATCTGTTCTTGTTTAGTTTGTTTTCCCTGTACTGGTTTGCCTGCGTTTCCTAGTTAGGTTCTTTAAAGCTGCAGTACATAAGTTTTGCTTCATTGTCGCCATCTCTGTTTGAAACCTGCAATTGTAGCTATTTGCGGAATTCTCATCTTTACGTGGGTTGTATATTAGCACGGCTCCTCAGCACGGATGAATCTAATGTTTGGTGTCAGTCACCACATCGGTGTGGATACTGTACTTCTGAATCACAGATTCTTCATCTTGGAAGTAGTAAGAATTCAATAAGATTTCAAAATAAGAATTATCACCGGAAAATGTCATCTGAACAAGTAAGTAACATGTCTGCCACTAAGCATTACCATAAATCTCACTACCAATGATTAAATCTAACTATCGCTTAGTTCGGATCACATCAAACGGAGCAAATTATTATCATACTTCGTTCTCAAATTGTCAATGTTAACAACATCCGCATTGCATGACCGCGTATTTAGTGTGTATTGGCGTTACCTGTAGATTTCAGTTTCTGTAGCCACTCCGCAGTGACTACAGGTGAATCTCCAGTTGTCACTCATGATTGGCATTGAGACCTTTCTAGATTACAATCCACCATCAAAATGTTACGTTTAAGTTTGCAGCATCCTCCACATCCCACAACATACTAGCTCGTACTCTTCATGTAAACAGATGCGACATGATGACGCAAAGACTAACGGCGTTTCATTGCAATGAAGCTAACCCTAACCAAAACTTTGACACATTTTTGTTATATATTAATTTAAAATTATATGTGATTCACAGATCAAATTTTAATTTCATTGTGATGCAACCTTACTGCAACCAACACTTTGTCACGGTTTGATTATTTTGCAAATATTTGTGCTTTATAGAATGGTTTAAAAATGTTGTGATGTAACTTAACCAAAACTTTTGATAAATACTGTAAAAATGGTTTCAGACAGAGCGTTTTGTGGAATTTCAGCCCACTAGCTTCCACAATTCTTCCTAGAACATTCATCAGAGCAGTGAAATGTCACCTTACTCATGAAATTCTTTAACTACTCTCTTTCAGGATGTACTATAATTCCTGGGAGTGACCCAAAGGCCAAAGCTCATTAAATATTTATTTTCTATTCTATCTATCTAATTTATGTATCTATGAGTGTATCATACTTGAATGTACAAATGTGACAACAAGTCACACACATTATATGGGTTAAAATTATGCCTAACAAACCATATATCAATGGAAATCTTTTTATTCAGATTTTCAGATGGTGAAAAGTAACCACAAGAGGTCTATAATACCTGTAGAGAGCTAGCCGTTAGAATTTCCATTTAGCTCCATCTTTGCCTTTGGGCATTCAGTTCTGGACACAACTATTTGTGAGCCAATTACATGAATCGTAAATGACACGACAGTACTGGTTGGCAAGTCTGTTAAAAGAAAGGTTTAGTTCACTGGTTTACATCCATCCTCCAAGTCAGTTGATGTTGAAGGCTTCTATGCTGCAAGATTGTTGGCAGTAGTTCAATGTCAGATGTGTGAGAACTTCATAAGAGATGCCAGCTTTCATAAGCACTCACTTTGTCTTTGAAATCCAAGTGTTCTCCCAGGTGGACATGACTGGAAATCAAAGTTGGAGTGACAACAGTCTTCGCTCCTGACTTGAGGGCGGTGTGAGTGGATGCTGTGGAGAATTGAAGAAAGTTCTAGCTGGTGATAAAGTCTGTTTTATGTTGAGCACAGAACTTGTGGAAAAACCCTTATCAGAGTCCCGAGGTGTAGTCGGATTCACCGAAGAGAGTCACCCACGGGTCAGACAGCCGTCTGTCTATGAGGACTGGTTCATGGACAAATTAACAAATTGTGATTAAATGTGTCCGTACTTTATATGGATAGTTCACCCAAAACTTTTTCTCGCTTCATGTCGTTCCAAACCTGTGAGCTGACGAGCAGAGCTCTGAACAGGTTTAAGGAACGAAGACATAAACTGGAAAAGAACGGAATTTTAACAAGAACATCGAGTGTAATCATTCTGAACAGAAATTCTTATTTCAAACGACCATTAACCAGTAAACAACCTAATTTTATCGTTCTGTGTAAGATTTCAATTGGCAGTCCGCCAATCATGAATTTAAATAGTATGGCCTACGCAAATGTGACTACGCATCCAACGTGAATGAAATGCCTGCGCATCATTGGTAAGTCGCAAGGCAATGGCATCTCAGTGGTTTATCCGAGGACTTGTGACCATGACAGGTTATATTCAGTGTGTTGTGAAAGTAGCGAACATTGCAGGTTAGTGTAGAACCATTACTGGCACTAAGTGCATTGCTTTAAGTTTTTTAATCAACTTACAGGTTACAAAGTTAGCTATTAGTGTGCACTGAGTTTTTACTGTCATTTAATGTATTTGGCCGAAAGCTTGTGTTATAAAAAGCAAAGTTTTACACACAGGTGATACTGGCTATATGGCAAGAAAATACCAGACTAAAAGACACTCTTCTCCGCTCCTCTAATACATAAAACTCTAGCATTTACACACGGCGTCTTTTGACTGTACTTATTTAAAAAAACAAACCAACAACAACAAAAAGTTTTTTAATTTTCCCTTCCACTGCAAACAAGCAGAATCGGTCTCCAAAATGGGTGCAGGACTTCATTCACGATTGAGGCTTACCGACAGTTTGAGGATCCACTCGACTTACGAGATTTAGTCACAAGCCATATAAAGTTCAATTTAAAAAAAAAAAAAACCCAGTATGTTTTTTAATTAAATCATTTTTTGGAAAGATAATGCTACAGAAGGTACGCAAAACAGAAACGTTAATATACTGATTCTGCCCGGAGCGAACTAATTATTTTCCTCCTCATTTTTAAGCCTTGCTGACTCGACTTCTTCTGTGGAATACAAAAGTAGACAAGCTACTTTGATGAACTGTTTTTGCCCAAACTAGAAAAGTCGATCCAAAAGAGTACGTTATTGGACCTATTATCAAAATATCTTCTTTTTTTCCCACAGAAGAATGAAAGGCAATCTATTCCTTTACCCTTGTTCTGTGCTGAAAATCCTTGAATTTGGTGTTCCCAGTCAAAATAACCGGCTTTTTAAATTGCTTGTAATTCACTCTGCATGCCATGTTATCAAAAAAATATTGATTAAATCTTTTGTCAACTTGTTTTATTTCAGTTCACACAGGTTTTGCATTTTATTTTGCAACTGAATTATCATAGGCCTCATTGATGCAACTTACATGGATTTACTTAAAAAAATAAAAAAATAAATTAAAAAAAACTTTATTTTTCTTATAATATTGCAGCATCACCTCCTTTCTCACAGTCTGTTGTGATTGGTCTACTCTGCTCTGATTGGTCAGATGACCCAGTTTGCTGTGATTGTGATTGGTCTACTGCTTACACCGCATCAGAAACCAAACGACCATATCTGAATTTCAGCTCTTCCTCAGTGCTTGATTCACAGTGATACAAACAACAAAATGTATTGGTTTTACCATATCAATTCGAGCCACAGCCTTATCCTTTGGGACTGCATCAAAATGGATTTGTTTACACAGCACTGTGTCTTCTCAACATAACAACACAAACCAAACACTTCCAGTCTCAGATACAACTACATTGTCATAACTACAGGAAAGCAGCCATGAGCATACGCTGGAATTGTGCTTTTTTTTTTTTTTTTTTTTTTACAAACTTACATAGGTTCAAGTAGGAAGTAAAACTGGAATTGACACATTTTAGTCAGTTCAGAATTGGTTATTTCTTTTGGGAGACAATAACTCGATTTATTTTGCTATAGCTATATTATACACATGGAAGGGAATATCCAAAAAAGCATATATTACTTTAAATGCTAGTGTATTAGGTGAAAGTAGACCACACACACACACACACACACACACACACACACACACGGTCTGGGATTTCTCAGAGAACATGGCATAATTATTAATCAAAGACACCTCTGCACTAACCTGACTGCCCTGAGGCTCCATTAGATATTCAGGATCACTTCTCTGCTCACCTGTCTCCACCAGCACCTGTTCTTTCAGCTGAATCTTCATCAGTATTCATCTCACCCTCCTCTCTCTCCTCCTGTCTCGGGCCCCAGATGAGCTGTTGTTAAAAAAAGGAAGGAGAGATAAAAAAGAAAAAAAAGATTGGGTCCACCTTGTTTACTGCCATCTTCATGGTTCTTTAACGGGCGAATTTGTATCGAATCTAATCTCCATCTAATATCACTTCTCTGCCATAAAGTCATATAACTCAAGCACATAAAAGGCCCGAAGGGGTGGCGTATTGCTCCATCCGAGCCAAAATGACTTCCTCGTTGGCGCCTGTGATTGGCCGTCCTTTAGTCCCCAGTGTAAAATGTCTTATTCATCCACCTGCTGGATTGTCCCTTTCTCGGGATGGAAAATTGTAGCCTCTGATTTTCTTATATCACAGGTGTGCAATTGATTTGAGCATGACACCGAAGGTCATGCATAAACTTTCTACCTCACTTCTACTTTCATTATGCGACCCTGCGTTTCCTCTTCACGTCAATGCATTTACCTTGTGTCGGAGATAAAGCTTGTCGTTAAAGGCTCTCAAGGGTTGTTCCGACAGTTCTCCAGCTTGCTTGCATTTACCCTGTGCTTCTTTTCCCAGATTCTCCCAGATCCGTTCTTGACAGGTGTAGATGGGGCGGGAGGGGCGTCGTGTGAGCGGAAAAGGAGCTTTTTGGAATGCCGCTCAGGTTTTCAATTGGCATTTTAAAGTCTGCGCCTGACTCACCAAGACGACCGAGCGTCTTTGCATTTCCTCTGGAAAACGGGAGCAGAATGAGGCTACGGAACGGAATCTACTGTGAGAGGGAGGAGAGGATGATGGATGGCGGCTGTTAGATACAGTAATTGTGCTCAGGTAATTGCCCCTCCCTCGCCATAATACCCCTGAAACCTTCTCCATTTCCATAGCAGGAGAAACTATCAGCAATGCATTTCGCAGGCCGAGCAGAGTTCTTCTGCGAGCTGCAAGGAGACAACTATTTAGTTTGCCTGGCGAGTTTGACTATGCCTGACTGGTTTGTAGCCCTTGACATTTACAACATTACTGCGAAAGAAAGAGGCTGTAGAGTCTAAAAAACTTAAACAGCATTGTTCCCATAAACAAGTGTAATCATAACAACCTGTTGTAATTAGCTGATCTCTGATATATTGAGGGGATTATTCAAGGATTATTCTTACTTAACAATTTCTATAAAAGCTTCAGATCAGACTAGTCAAGATCAGGCACTTAATCTTAAACTTAAAAAATAATCATATTATTTATACAAAGGCAATGAAGAGGACACCTAACATGGAACTAGCTAAAGTGAGTCATTAACATTTTTTGTAAACCATGTTCTTTCATTTTTTTTTTATGATCATATTGATTTCAGTCAGTGAAAGATGACAAAATCTTTCATCGCAAAATATCATTCATTGATAACACTTCAAATTTGTGCTGTTGCTTTCCCTCCAAAAAATTGTCGCTTCCTGGCGGGAAGTAACTCGCAGGATTGAAAAGCGAAAATGTTTTGTTTACTGAATGCAAGAAATGATGTTTGGTTTGAAACATTTCAGTTAGGCTACTTTCACACAATGAGTCTTTGGGATTAACAACCATATTTACTTATATACTTATTGAAAAGCCTGTATGAACAAATAATCAAGTCCAATCCAAATTTCTCTTGCAATTCCTAGTTTTCATGTGATTTCACACCCTTTGGAATGCCTGGAGGGCAAAACAAGGCTGTCCTCCACTGCCTACCAGTTATTTTATCAGGTTTACTCCATGCTATTTTTTTCTGCTAATATTGATTGTGTAGGCTATAATATGTACAGGCAAGCAGATGAGCCCAGAATATGAATGCAACATGCTAAATTGCATGTTAAGAGTTTTCCCACAGAAAACCATTATACAGGACATGCTTCATGCATTAAGACAATGATACTGAAGGAATACAATTCAGTAAAAACTTTATTAATAAAACATACAATGTACAGAGAAGCATATGAACCTAGGGTATGGACACGATGCGCAAAGTTTCACAATAAGCCTTTTTTTCCCGCATAGAACTTTGCATGCTTAACATGCAATTTGGCGCTTTACATTTATTTCTGGTCACATTTGCTTTTTTGTATATAATATGCATCATCGGTAAAGTGTATTTACTGTGAATTTAATCCGAATTCAAAGTAAATATTCAACTTAATCTTTTAATTTCACTGTTTTGAGGCACTTTACGTGTTTTTCATGTTTGTTGCTATATTGCAAGTGCTCAAAACTTGAAGTTTGTTTTTATATGTTTACATCTGTTTGTTTTTATTTTGAAATCTAAATATTTATGGCTTGAAACCACAAACTGCCCTCCAGGTGCGATTCTCAAGAGTGCTATCAATAGACACTTTACTATCCCATGAGGCCACGGGAGAAAATTTGTGAATGCTAGTGAAGCAACAACATGGTGGATATATTACGTCTGAAATGTATTCATTCAACACACATTCATACTATGTAGAGTATAAATATTTTAACAGTCGCAAAGTAAATGTTGTACCTATAATGTAATTTATACATTTGTTTTTTGAGCAAATCTGTTGAATGACTCAGTAGTTGCTAGAGATCTTCATGGGTCCACTTAGATCCGAAAACCCAAAACTTTGGACTAGTGCCTCGGACATGGGTCGGGTTGGCTGTTAGTGGTATTGGGTCTCAGGTCCTGGGTAATTTAAAATAAATGTGCTTTGTCCAAATGGACCAAATTTTTGAGAAAGGCATTTAGAAAAGGAACAAACCTTTGTAATCTTGCACATAGAAATCTATCTTATAGCTATGAGATCCATCAAGAAAAGCCACTCGCTTACACTGAGTGTTCATGCATGTAAATTAGCCTTTTCGCAACTGAAAGCCAACTCAGAAATAACTTGTATCCATTGGACGGGCAATAATAGATAGTATAACTAACTAAATAAATGAAAGTAACGGAACAGCGGCCAAACCTGCCAGCATTTTTCCTGATCATACAGCTGAATTAATACATTAATACAATATATTCAGATAGCTACTTTAATCTCCTCATTGAACAAAACATTTCAGGATTCACACTCGTAAGCAATTGCTGCTGTAAATCCCAAAACGTGACTGAACGCAAGTCCTGATTTTGGCGAGTCAGACGCAGTGCTGGGTCAATATTTTGTTGATCCTGGCTAGAACAACATTCCTGTTCTAAAATTTAATCGTAACCATATCCATACCCCGAAACCTAACCCGATCCATGAGTTATCCCAAAAATCAGAGGGAAATGAGGTGAATAACACTGATGTAGAAGCACCTAATCCTGTCTTGTGAGCCTAAACTTGACAAACTTTAAACTTGACCCTCAAATCTGATGGTTTATTGGAATGTTGCTCCAGGATCAATAAAGATGTTAATGCAGGAAAACAGGTTCTGGACTATGAACACAGCCATGGTAAACACCTTTCCTAATTAGGCTTACACTGCATAAACCTTATCTTTTGTGATAAATAATATCATCAGGTAATATTTTACTTAAAGCAAATTAGTAAAATAAGAGAACAAATTCTAACAAATTTTTATTTGTGGACACAATATATACTTTTTAGTTTGCATGTTATGTGTGGGAATCTGTAAAAAAACATTTTCAGCAGATATGTAGTAAAAATTTAGTTTCCTCCACTGACCTCTACTTAAGACAAAATAGGTGTAATTGGGTACAGTTGAAGGTTTTTTTTCTTCTGTTAAACTGGTTAATATATATACCATATGGAACATTGTTTCTGTCACATAATAATAATAATAAAAAAAAATGCAATTCACCCCACAATTCTGAGTTTATAACTCGCAAGTCAAGTCACCTTTACTTTTATAACGCTTTTTCCAACGCAAATTGTGTCAAAGCAGCTTTACAGTAATAAACTGCAAATAATTTTTTGGCTGCACAGCAGCTCCCAAAGAAAATGGTACAAGTGTGGTTTTATATTCTGCAATTTGGACTTTTTTTCTCAGAATTGTGAGATAAAAAGATGCAATGACCTTTTTTCTTATTTTTTATTCAGTGGCAGAAACACATTTTCATGAACGCCACTCTGTTTAATCGGATCAATATTTTATAGAGATCAAACTCGGCTGAATTGATTGAGGTGTTTATATGAAAGCTTTTCAGCTTTTTAATCAGTATAATTTTTTGAAAGCTTTTCAGTCCATCAGCATCAATTATAAACACATTCTTTAATGTATCGCATAGCAAGAATGACTCAGGAATCATGTAAAAAAATGTTTTTGTTTGTTTCAATCCTAAACATAATTTACAAGACAGGCAGCACAGTACAATGCTTCTTTCCTAGCCGCTCAGATTTATTGACCTAGAAAGAAAGCCTAGAATGATGTCATGCTGTTTGCTGTAAATACTTTTTAAGGCCACTTCATACCGCTGTCCAATCTCACCCCGCAAGACCTCGAGATAAAGCAGGCCAATGTCATCCTTCAGCACTCAGTATAAAAGCGAGTCGTTTCTCACTGACACCACTCAAGTGATCTCATCAGGACCTCCAAGCATCCCAAACGCTAGACATCACTCTTTTTCTGGTGTTGTTGCTTTTCCTTTTAGTGAGATAAGTGTAAAGCTTCACCACCAGATTTCAGTCTCTGTTCTCTTATTTTGTTTTGTGATAAAATCCGGAATCAATTATTGCTTATTTGGTGTAGGGCTGACCGGTATGATTATATACAGAATGCTGTCCAGCAAATACCCTGCGAACATTTCCTATTCCCTATATAGTGCACTATATGCCATTCACCTGAAAATTCAGGACGGTATACATTCTAGAGAGCATTTGATTGGACAGAAAATCTGATGAGAAGCAGAATGTCATCAAAAGCATTGATAAAGATTGGCAGAAGTGAGAGACTAAGTTTTGAATGCTCTTCAATCTTCTAAATACAAATCTTGTCATTGTTTTGGAGCACACTAGCTTATGGATAACTAACATATTTATACTAAAAGCCAATCGATTCATATAGTAAAGAATCGGCTCAAAAAAGGATTTGTTCATGAATCGAATGATCTCAGAGTGAGTCTCAAGTAACAAAACAACAACAAATTTGGTTTTCTCATTGAAACAGTGGAGTACAAATTCTAATAGTATGTTTTAGAATGTAGTACAGTAAAAGTTTAGCAAAATGAAAGATTACACTTTATTTCGTTTTGGTTTCTTGCCGCTGTTGCCTTTGGCTTGCTTAAGTTGGGGACACTTGCTTGATATTCAGCAGTGTTTTTGATATGCCTGCATTGGAGCCGTTGTATGTGAACTGAGCTGAGCCGGACGATTGCGTCACTGTTTTCTGCAGTGCTGATATACATAAATTAACTAGACTAATAACTACTGATATTTGCAACGGAATGAATCAATAACATATAGAATAAGCTGGACAATGACACCATTTTCTTTGGGAGCTGCTGTGCAGCCAAAATTATTTACCAATTACTACTGTAAAGCTGCTTTGACACAATTTGCATTGTAAAAAGTGCTTTATAAGTAAAGCTGACTTGACTTGACATTTTAGACATTCTACTAACTATAAGTAACTTTGCAGCTACATGTCAACTTACTCTCATTAGAGTATCAGTAGACAAACTGTTGGTAGACAGTTACCTAATAGTTAGTAACACAAGTTAGCTGCTGAATTATATTAATGTGCTGTTGGCTAATTTACAGAGGCTTAGCAGATAATGCTACGTGATCTCATGAGAATATGTGTATATTTTTACATAAAGCGTTTTTCTACTACACATACATTTACTTATGTTTTCAGACACAAAAACGTACAATATTGATGAATTTATACAACTAAAACTTACCTAAAAAATACTTACGTATTAACAGCAATAAAACGTAAATCATTTACGAATCCAAGTGTGAATGTGCATGAATTTCCATGTATTAATATAAAAATTGTGGCATTTAATGTTTTGAGTCTGTTGAATTAAATTTATTGAATGCAGTTTACTCATCTACTTAATATGAAATGACTTTTGCTGCAGACTTGTTTTGGGTGATTACATAAATGTTAAACAGGACTACACTTTGAATTAGAATTTCAGTCATTTTTTAACAATTTTGTAATATTTAGTTTGTTTACGGTGAGACATAAAAAGGCGTTTTCTCTTATGCAGCGACTGACAACCATAACATACACCAATGCACAACATAATCACAGCATCTTTGGAATCTATATAGCATTTGGAACAGATCCAAATTCAGCCCTTTCTCCTTCAATCTTCTTCTTCATTCTTGGTTTTTGCCCCAATTAAATGAATGACACTGCTATCTGCCATAGACTCTAAGTGAAGCATGGCATTCACGGAATCCTATGCAAAGATTAATGTAGATTAAAGTGGATCACAAACAGTGTGAAGGAGCTGTGTAACATTAATGCAAACACTAAGAGCAAATGAGGTGAGACAAAAATCACAAGCTATTAGCAATTCTTTGAAGTGTACAGATACAGCGACCTATATATATCTATCTATATATATATATGTATGTGGGTGTGTGTGTGCGTGCGTGTGTGTGTGTGTAAAAATCATAGCATAAATTAGACAAGACAAAAAATAGTACCATTATGTATAAATACTTTACAATTTATTTTCATTGTTTATCTATTTGTTTACCCACAGTATAATAGAGAGAATGACATTTTTGGAATTACAGTTTGATGGAATCGAGCAAAACTGCCTAGTTTTAATGAAAACAATATTACCAAAAATGTTTTATTCTATTTTTCTTAATTTTGTTTTAATTTAAATTTGGACTGAAATATAAACTGGACATGTTATTGTTAGCTTTCATGAGATTCGGCCATATGACGGTGCAAAACCCATATTGAATGACAACTGATATTAAACCATACTCAATCAGTGGACAACATGAAACAGATGCTTGGGTTAACCAACTCAACACTGTGTCTCTTTTGTATGACATTTCTTGGAACAATGATGTCTATAAATGTGTTTTCCTTCCTATTTATTAAGAATAAACCATCAAAGTCCGCTCTCGTTATGATTCAAATTTGAAAGTTGCACCCTCAAGAAGCTCTACAACATGGTTTACGGCACTGATATCGAACATGAAGACAGCCTGCTGTTTAGCTGCTCTGTCTGGAGCAGGAGCAGAAAAGCCTCGAGGCCTTATGGACTTCCGCACATGAACGCACAAAGGCTCGCCTGCCTGGTGTGGGTCTTCGGGGATCTTTTGCCGAGTTCATTGAGTGAGTGTTGGTGAGGAACTCGTCATCATTCACTGTCTCCAGCGCCACCTGAGACCAGTCAGCCACCACCAGCGAGAGAATCAACAGAGATGTCGCATGAACCCATGGTGCATGAGCCAATACCGGAGACAAGGTTGGATGGTCACATCGCCCCAGAGCCCACCTCATCGCGAGGGTCTGACCAGGTGCATGAGCCGGCAACATCTACCATCGACGAGGGAGTTCTCGTGGAGCTTGAGGGCTGGGAGGAAAGCCCCGCACACAACTCCACCATGGTGGAAAAGACTTGCTTTTCTCATGGTAAATATTTTGAGGACTTAAAGGACATTTTTGATGCAGATCTGATTTTTTGTGGAGAGATTTATCCTAGTTCCCCAGTTTCTCCAATGTCTTCTGATTCTCCAGCGTTCCAAGTGTTTCCAGAATTCCCTCCCAGCCTCCTTCTCCCACCACCTCAGCCAGCCAGTCCCTCAACATCTCCTACATGCCATGCAGGGCTGTCTAGTGTCTTCAGGCCATCAGCTCCATCCTGCATAGAGGATCCCCTGTCTTCGACTCCAGCCTCTGTTCCCCCTCCTCTGCCTCAGCGCATAGAAGCTTCGGATCCACCTTGGCTCCTCCCTCCCTCAGCTCCACTGGAATCCACCAGTCATACGGCTTCTCCGGGCTCCCTTGTCTCTCTGGCTCTGCCTTGGTCAGTTGTCGACCTGCCCTCACCTTCGACTTCGTCTGGCTCCGCCTTCCCCCCGGCTGCGCCTTTGTCCTCAGTCCCACCGACTCAGCCTCTGCCCTCTGGACTCGGTCTCCAGCACCATCGGCTACACGTGGACACATCGGCTCCATATGGGTCTCCATTCTTGGCTGTATCTCCATTGGTTGTCCGCAGGGTGTCTACTTACCTTGCTTATCCCGAGGTTTACCAATTAGCGTGATTGGCTGGATCCGGGCCGTGTCCGGGTCGGACGGGGAACCTGCGCCTGTGTGTGGCAGCAATGTAGTCCTGTGGTGTCGGCGGAGACTGTGTGAACTAGCTCATCCTTTGTTAGGACCTCACCGACTCATCAGCCAGTGGCACATTTCCCAACAAACCGTCCCATACTAGCGTGATCAAAAAGATCTTAAACTAGATGGAACTAGATTAAATATTTTGACTGTTGCGATTACAAATCGGTTTAATGACCTGTAACTCTGCCTGAGTATCGGACAAGTGTTCACTGTTGGCCAGAGGAGAACTGGCCCCCCGACTAAGCCTGGTTTCTCCCGAGGTTTTTTTCTCCATTTGTTGGAGTTTTGGTTCCTTGCCGCTGTTGCCTTTGGCTTGCTTAAGTTGGGGACACTTGCTTGATATTCAGTAGTGTTTTTGATATGCCTGCATTGATGCCGTTGCATGCGAACTGAGCTGAGCCGGACGATTACGTCACTGTTTTCTGCAGTGCTGCTATACCTAAATTAAGTAGACTAATAACTACTGATATTTGCAACGGAATGAATCAATAATATATAGAATAAGCTGCACAATGACACAATTTTCTTATTAATGTAAAGCTGCTTTGCCACAATTTGCATTGTAAAAAGCGCTATATAAATAAAGATGACTTGACTTAAACTTGACTACCATCAAGTCGACTCCACCTAGGCTCCTCCCACCATCGACTCTGCCCTGGGGCCTCGTCCTGGCTGGTCTCAGGACCACCATCTGGCTTCTCTCTGGCTCCTGCCACCTTCCACACCTCCTTGGACAGTTTCTTGTTCCCCGGACCCCGGAATGTTACATGTATAGTTGTGTCGTCCCCCTTCATTGTGTATTTTGGTTTAGCCTGTGACCTAGTTTCTCCCCAGTCTGTCTGATTAGTAATGTTAATCACCTGTACCTTGTAAATCACTCCTCATGTGCTATTGTATATATTCTCCCTGTGTCTTTCAGTTCTTGTCTGATCTCGTCAATGTGTATGTGTGCTGATTTAAAGATCTTATTCCCAGTTATTCTTTTATAACAGTTGTTATTTATAACAGTACATAGTTTTCAGAAATGGTTATGGGTAGGTTTAGGGGTAGGATTAGTGGCTCAAAATATTGTTTTAATGTTATATATTTACTAAAATTGTAATTTTCCAACACATTCCTCTCCATTATGTTTTATTCTTTTAACATTCAGTATAAAATGGGTATGTTTAGGTACAGGATGGGGTTTAGGGATCTTACATTTATCTACAAATTATAAAAGGGAAATTGTACATATTTTTGAGACATGAAATATTCGTATTTCAATAAATACGTCAATATTTAGTTTTTAAGCACCTTTCTAAATGTACAAAAATGTACGTTTTGTGTCTTTGAAAGTTACGTATTTATACCTTCATATTAACAATAAGACCAGGCAGGATAATGCATAATGTAATTCAAATGCATTCAGAACTTATTAATTTAATAGTGTTACTTACAACTCAAATGTTTCATAATGTGAAGTTGTGTTTGCACTGATGCCAAACATATCATTTATTTGTTATGAATAATCTTATCTCTTGGTTTCGTTCCACCAAGTTGAAGTACATTATTCAGAACATTCAATTTGTAAAGTTAATTTAGTGAATTATCCAAAACAACCAAGTTGATTACTTAATACATAAACAAATGTTTTATCGAATTTCCTCCAAACAATATTCATATAAATAATGTCACCATAATACAAAAAGATTTATACCGCATAATGTACGATTTTATCATACCGCCCTCTCATGTTTTGATGTGTTATATTTGAACCGCAACTTCAGGCTCTAACAATATCTCTCACTATTTTATTTTATTTTTGTTGGAGCTTTATTTCCTGCAGTTTTATCTGCTTGGCTGTCTTAATATCCTTTCTGTTTGACATCAGTATGGCACCATTAGCCATAGAAAGAGGAGTAAATTACAACAGCTTGCAGTCAGCAAGTGTCAAAGCTCTTGGATACACCACTGTTTATTGATTCAATCATGCCATTATTAACGGTTGGTGGAAAAGGTGCCCAGGGTGCATTTCTTACAACTGAGCTATATTTTGTTAGCAGTGGCATATCATACTCTTGGAGCGATACATTTACTACACCTCTCCGGACTAACGCACCCATAGGGCAAACAAACACAGACATGCACACTGACAAAGATTCACAGAGTCATAGAGTTTGTCACTTCACCACGAAGCCACACAAACTCAATAACGCTCGACTTCTGAGGTCAATGGAAAAGCTGTCTACATCAGTCTTTCAAAGAATCTTAAACTGCATTTTGATGTTACCCAAGCATCCACTCCTTGGAGCTCGCTTTTCAAGTCTATTTCAGTGGCGTTTTACAGTTTATTTTTTCTCAACGCTGAAAAATTAAAATGAATAAATAAATTCAATACTGAATAGTCTTGAAAGAACAGTGTTACGTGCATCAAACAATATGCTCTCTAAAGTATATTGAATTGAACAACAGTTGAGTATATGAACACTAAAAGGTACATTTCAACCAAATCTGTCATAATTTACTGTCCCTTATGTCATTCCAAATTTGTCTGTTGTTATTTTGAAGATTGTTCACACGTAAAGGAATATGGCCAACTGTCATGGCACTTTGTTGTATTCTATTAAAGGGGCACTATGTGGTTTTTCGTCCACTAGAGGTCGCCTATTCAAAACAAAGGCGTAGCTTGATGGCGCAGTGGCAGTTTATGTTTCAGCTGGTCATGCCCAATAAACCCTCCTGAAGTACTATGAAACTGCTGTAATTTATAGCGTATAAATCATAGTATTTATACTGCACTTGACCAAGGCAAATTTAATGAACCTTTAAATGGCCGGAATCCATTACACATTGTTGCAACTGTGGGAGTTGACTGTTGTGCAACAGCTTTGCAGATGGATGGCTAGTCATTTTTGATGGGGCACTGCTTGATCGAATACACTGAATTAATCAATATGTGATTATTTTTTATATATATTAAATACACAAACTGGGCATGGGGCATTTTTGGGTGAAGTGCAAAACAGATGTCTTTTGGCATTGTTTGCATTTTCACAACATGCAAATGAAGTCTAAATGAAATGTCTAAATGAAGGCTAAAAGATTGCTAACAGCAGGCAAGTAGCAAAATGGAACACATACGTTTTGATTAACGGTGTTTTAACTGCCCATTAACGCCACAAAGGCTCAGGGAAAGAGCCTCCGTTACCTTGCAATCACTTTGATGTCAGTCAGCAATTACTGCGCCATTGAGAAGAGAGCAGCGTGTGTGTTTACTTAACAATTTAATGCCCTGTGATGCAAAAGATCCTTGTTGAGTCCCATATGCACTTTTCTATCCAGTCCAATGGAGAAAATTAATAGCAAAAAGTATAAATAAGCTCTGTGGCAAAGTCAACAAACAATAGCTAAACATATAGTTAGCAAAATTCTAAAAATGTAAAATTATAACTACTTCATTACACTAAGGGTACATTTACACAACAATGATGTACAATTTTTTTTTTTCCACATACAGATGACAGCGTTGTCAAAATGATCTCCGTTCACACAGTTCCGCGAAAACAATTAAAAACGCAGTATTATTCATGCCAGGCCAGTAGTTGGTGAGGTCACTTTGTAAAGAAACACTACGAGCTTTAGACTGAACACATAATACAAATGCACACGGCGTCACCGTTTTTACAAAGTTGCATTCTTGTAGTTTACATAGAGACAATAATGGTATCGGTTTGAAAAACGTACACTTTGAAAGCCGTTTTTAAAAATTTGTGTTTCAGGCACCCGAAATGTTGTTGTCGGGTAAATGAACGTCCAAAACGCATAACAGATTGCGTGCAAACAGTGCCTTTAGTCACGATCAAATTAGCAAGATTTCAGCAAAATTGTGTGGGGAAAATAGTCTGTATTGTCATTAATGAAGCACAGCTCACACAGAAGTTACTTTCAAATCAGACAGCTTTCTGTTCCCAGCTAGCTAAAATATTTTATTTAATTTTTGCTTACATTCCCATTCATTTATGAAAATATTATTTCTTTTAAATGTTTTGAAACCTCTTTTTGTCTCCTTTATTATAAGGGAACATACCAGTTTTTCGTGGCGCAAACATTATGGGAATGTTACTTATGAATGTTCTTAACATCTTAAAAAGTAGCAAGCAATTTAAAACTATTAGAAAAACATCCAACTGAAATGAACGATATATAAACAATGTTTTTGTGCCAAACAGGGGTGATTCTAGGATTTCAAGGGTTAGGATTAAGCCCCCAATTAAAGTATGATTAAAAAACCTTTAATATATTGTTTTTTTATAGCCTATAGGATGCGCAGTAATAATGCATTTAATGGGTTCTACAAAACCAAGTCAAGTCAACCCCCTGACTATTTATTTTATTTCAAATCATTTTAGCCAACCATTTCATATTCATTAATATTAATTTATAGACAAACCTTGCATAACTGTAATTGTCTAGATTAGAAGTATGTTTAATCTGTCCTATATTAAATCATTCCTTTTTTGTTTTCTATTAGAAAAAAAATATGTATCACATGAATCTATCAATTTGCCAGGTCTCTAACTCAAAGTGACATCATAAACTACAGATGCCTTTGCTTCAGGGATATAAATGTCACAATCAGCTGCTAGGTCATTATTATTTAGTAGAACGAAATAACTCCTCATGGTGTTTTACTGTCGCTGTCACTATCAATGCACTGTAAAAAAATATATATATTCATGATTTGTTATCACAACTTTTCACAAATCAGCTTAGGCTCACAAATGTTGATCAGATAGCATACTATTTCGAGATTCTGTTGAATAAACTAAACTAATAAATCTCTTTCTTTGTATCAACTCAAATTTTTGGTTGAAATGAACTCAAATTTTTAAGAAAACCATTCTTAAAGTTCAACCAACAAATAATGTGTGATTACAGAGTGATTGTGTTTTTGATCATTTCTGTGCATGATGTCAATCTAATGCCACACCCACAATAATATGTTTTAATAAAAAATTTAAAAAAAATCAAATGAAAATGACATTTTTTTAAAGCAACTCTACACATTCATTTTCACTGGAGGAAAACAACTGTAGTGTATTCTTGTTTCCACCAGTGAATAGAAAAAAAAAGTAGCACAATTCTGTTTTTTTTTTTTCTCTCAGAATTGCATGATATAAATTTGCAATGCTGACCTTTTATTGTGAGGTCATTAAGATCTATTTATCTATTTATTTATTTATTTTAATTTGTAAACAATACAATTCATGCATAAATTTCACAGCAAAAGTAGCAGAAATAAATGAAGGCATGTTGAAAAGTTTTAATGATTCATAAAAAAATAAATAAAATAGTTTAACACAAATCAACCCTGCCTCTGGGTCATAAAAATGTTTTCAGTATGATGCCCCCATGATGCTCTGTATCGTAAATTGTGCTTGATTTGGAAGGGCCTCTTTGCTGATAGCACCAAATAACCCTTATTTGTGGAAAATGAATTTGGATGTGTGTGTGCTGCTGCTGTCTGTCTGGCTGGGGTTATTGAAAGAGGGCAGATAGCAGATTCAGCCAGAAGGCAGGCTGGTGGCATTGAGCGTTAACCATCACAACATTATCAGAGCTGACACACCAGTTCTTCTGCACCTGCTTAGCCCAGATGTTCCAATAACACCCTACCAGATGTGAGACACCAGCTGACCACAGCTGATTATTGTGAATGAGGAGGGACCTGAGGAGGTGAAGTGGAATTTTGTGTACATCAGCCCTGGTCCAAAGCCTGCCAGCTGAGTGAGCTGCCAACACAAGCAGCATTGTGATACACCCCGTCCCAAATCTATACAGCACCATTATGCACTTTGAGTGAGTCAAAGCCCCTTATGATCAAGGGGGGAGAAAAAAAAAAATGTTTGCGCTCCCGCAAGACACTGCGTTCATTTGCAAAAGTTTTGCTCACCCCCATGAAACATTGCTCATGAATTTGCACAAAAACGGTCTTTGCAGAAAAACATTGCATTTGCATGGAAATGTTTTGCGCTCCCCCAAGAGGCTTTGTGTTTGATTGCAGAGAATGCAAAAATTATGATTCTTTTTAAATCTATAAATTTTTATTATTAATTTATTTAAAAATCCATTTTAATTAATAAATATTATTGACAGTTGGTTTAAATCCAGCAATGGGTTTGGAACCCATTCATGATTCATGAACCCATTCAGGCCTATAAAAGTAATATTTAGCTATTAAATGCATGAATGTTTGGCCAATTATTATTACATATTCAGGCCTTTAGCGACCCAGATCTATATCTAATATGGATGGATCTCTAACTTCCACAATAGTGATATTTTAATAACAATAACAAAAGAACAAAATAAAGCAGATTTCATTTGGAAATTGGAAAGCGTTGAATTTGAGCAGATGTTTTTACCATCATCTCTGTCCTCGTCAGGAATCATTTCCCCAGTACATTCAGCATCTGGCTCTTATTCGCCATCTGAACCATATTCTCAAAAATAAATGTTTTCACCATCTTCAAAATTAATATTTTGATCGCTGACAGCGTCTTCATCAGATCCACCATCAAGTGACACTAATATTTGATTCTGTACAGAACTTGCTGTGCAGAAAATCGCTGAGCCATTTCAAGTTTTGCTAATGATACTGTGTATTCTTTTTGTTTTATGCCCATGGTAGTTATGAGTGAAACATAGACACCTTGAGGAATAAAGGTGAATTGCACTTTTGAGTTGTCAGAGATTTAATTATTATTGCACAGAATGAAATATACTTACACTATTACATACCTTGGGTCACTAGCGACCCTATACAGTTTTTACAAACAATTATTTAGAAAAAATGCGGGGCACATGACATGCAAGAACAAAAATTAAATTGTGCGCACAATTTATTAATTCCTTTCCTTTTCTTTTTCCTGCATGTCATGTCCGGGCTCCATTGAAAACAGATATTCTTACCATATTTATTTTTTTCTTGTCCAACTTTAAAGGGTAGTGAATGATATCCGGGGTCTAAAGAACCGAGATATGCATTTAAAGACACAATATGTACGATTTTATATTCAAATATCAAAAAATACTTACACAGAGTTATATATTTTGTTCAGCTGCACACTTACATTATCCTAAATGTTTCCAAGAATTTGTTAATTCAGAGAAATTCACAATTTTAAATAGTGCCCATCCCTCCCTTGTCACTTGTCGCCTTTCAATGACATAATATCTGCGTTATCCCTGGTTTCCGCTTGTACTGCATAACAACCATGGCAACAGATGCGGACAGCTGCATGATGTCTTCAAACATTGACCATTGCAAGCAAACTTTGAGAGAAAAATGAGGATCAATATCAGTGTGGCATTGTTGAGATGGCGAGAGCTTTAACTCGACAGAAACAGCACTCTTGCATGTTATTAGACAATGTAAGCAAGTGTAGGTTATATAAGACTAATCAATATTATATAGCTCAACGTGATGAAACGTTAGAACATCATCAGTATGATATTCCAATGTTAATCTAACTTACTGTTAAGTTTCATACAGCCAACAAATTAATACATAGAGTAACATTACTTTCAACACACTCAAATGTAGTTTAGGATGATAGTGAAACATTAGACCAAGTGAAACAGCGCTGCATTACCTCACAGTTTTATTTAGTCAAATAAACTGATCTGAATGAGTATCATTTTAGCATTTGCGAGTAGTATGTTAGAATGAAATGTCCTCATTCCTTTATGTCCCCTGGGACTCACCCCCACAATTCTTCATACCACAGTCATGTTAAAAAACACGCATTCACTCATCCATAAGTTTATTTCCCCATTAACATAGTTAGGTCCATCAGAATGACTACAAGTTCAATGATTCCACCCTCATTCAACTGTGTCATCAATCTACGCCGTTGTTTTTGTTTTGAAGATTGTAGAAAAATACATATTGTGCCTTTAAGGCTTAATATTTTTCAGTATTAAAATACTCCAGCCTCACATTATTGTGCGCACTTGATCTTTTTTACACTTACCAGTACATCTGTAACGGGGGCCTTTTATGGGACGATATACTTGTCTGCATTCTAAATTCTTTCATTCTAAATAAGAACATCTACATATCATCGCTTATTATGAAACATTCTATTATTGTGCATAAATGAACATTCAAACGGGGGCCAGATTTCAGTCGCATACAGCTCTAAATGTTTTTTTAGAAAGATGAAAATTGCCTCCAAAGAAACTGACAGGAGGAGAAAATGACACCTTGACTTTATTTATTCCACTCAGCACTCAAGTGTTTGTGTGTGAGTGTGTGTGTGTGTGTTAACCCTCAAGCCTAAACACACACCGGGAGTCTGATGAAACACAATCTAGCCCAGCTTTTCTCCATGACATGCTCGGAGTGCCTTGCTTTCAGGTGCAGTACTTTGTTAGAACAGGTGTTTAATTGGAAAGCACATACACAAATAATAGAAGGCAGCCGTAGAGAATCGCTGTAAGTAGGTAGTCAGCACAAAAGAATGAGTAGGCTTGATCCGGGCTTTGTGCGCTGATTTAGGGAGATTAAGGTTTTGTCCTCATTGTTCGGCATAATGGGACGGAAATTTGCGTGTATCCAAACACTCTTGCCTGAATGCCTACTTCTATAATGTGTGCCAATGAAGTATAAGTCATGCGGTTGTATGGGATTAGGCAGTAAAAAGGAAGGGGAGGGAGATAAAGGTGTATCCAATAGGAAAAAGGTCGTCTGATATTTGTTTTCACTGTTTTATCTGAGAGACACACACCTCCGCTGGAGATAAACTTTTTCCCATCACTTCTGAAACCCTGCAATGCACTGATTAAAAAAAAAAAAAAAAAATATATATATATATATATATATATATATATATTGTGTGACAAGTAAAGTAAAGATAATTTTCTCTACAACTTTTTTTTTCTGTATGCAATTATTATTACCTCACCATAACACTGGCCCCGTATTCCATTGAAGGCCTCATACACTTAAAATGGAGGTCATAGCTCTAGAAAACAAGTCCCACCTCAACATGGATAATTTAACTTACAGATCAAATATTTATTGCTTTAACAAAAATATGACCTTAAGATTTTGCTTTCAAACCTTGAAGAACACTTGCCCTATTGACTTCCATTATAAGACCCCAAACACTGACAATAGAGTGCAACAGTCCTGTTTCTGAATGTAAAAAGTTCTTTTTTTCCGAAGGGAAATTGATTTTTAACAATAAGATGTAAACATTTTTAGACAGCCTTACTGTAAGTTACAAGGTTGCTAATCCATGGCTTCCTAATCAATGGCCGTCAACCCGCATTATTTCAACTTATATTTAAAATTACCATGTTCAACAGTGGAATTCATAGTAAAATAAATAAATAAATACATTACCCATGATGCAGTACAGAGAACTCCACCAATCAGAGAGTCTAAACAGGCAAAGTCAGAAAGTGCCAATAGAGCTCTTTAGTGCCACCCTAATATGAAGCACTGCGAAAGACTGTAAATTGAAAGTAATTGAGTCGCATCTCCAATGCTTAAATATTTGTGTGTGTGTGTGGTATATATATATATATATATATATATATATATATATATATATATATATATATAAATTTATTGTAAATATATTGTTTATATAGATAATCAACATTTTTAAATTAATAGTTTTATATTTGTTTTTAATTCGATTATGCGGTTTGCAATGTTTGTGGGTCCAACACTAAAGTTGTGAAGTACGTACACCTTTGTCTTTTTGTCTGATTTTCGCTTCCAATCAAAGCTTGTAATGTTGTGATTCACATCTTAGCTAGTTGGCTTGGTTAAAGGATTATAATGCTTTAATGTAGACCTTTTTAAAATCCCTATGGGAGAAATGAATGGAAAAATACCACTGGAACACCGCTGAAAAATTGTGTGGGCACTGTTGCACTTTATGGACATCAATGGTTCAAGTGGTCTAAGTGGATTATTAATAATGTAATTCTTGTTGGTGAGCAGGAATAGTGCTATATTAAACAGATTTTTTTTGAACAATTCACAACATTGTTATGACAAAAATATGAACTTCGAGGTTGAGAACTGGGAAAAAGAATTTTGTTCATGCCAGAGACTCAGTGGAAGGCAGTTTTGGAGAGGTCCATGCAGGGGAGGAGGAACAGAAGATGAAGTCCCAGCCAAAATCCAGCCAAGCCACACTGACAGTTTTAAACACTTCCATGGAGGAGCAGAGGACCACCGTAGCAGCACCAGCAGGCTTGAAGATGCCATGCAGACGAGCTAGGAGACCCAAGGTGGAGAAGATGACCGCTGCAACTGAGCAGATGGGTTCATAGAGTTTGTAAACAACCTCTCTGGTTGCTTTCAGACAGACAGTTCGTGAGCAACCTCTCTAGTCACATTGAAACAATCAGGTAGTTTGTGAAATGGAGTTGAGTCTTGGGCAGGACTGGATTCTGAGGCAGGGTCGTTGGTTAGAGAAGACTGTAGAGTTGACACTTGTATTTGAGTAAACTCAGAAACAAGCTCATTGGCTGGCGCAGGTTTTGAAGTAAACTCTAGGGTAAGAGTGGGCTCAAAAAATAAAATCATATATTGGAACGGGCTTAGAAAGAAACTCTTGGGTTGGAGCAGTCTCTGAAATAGACTCTCGAGCTAGAGCAGACTGTGAAACAGACCTTTGGACTAGAACGGGCTCTAGATTGGAGTCTTGGGCTGGAACGTGCTTGACTGGAGCAGGCTCTGAAATGGAATCTTAAACTGGAGCAGCCTAAAAAGCAACAAGCTCTGAAACAGATTCTTGGGCTGGAGCAGGCTCTGAATCTTGAACAAAAGCAGGCTCTGGAGTGGATTCTTAGACTGGAGTGAGCTTAGGAGTTGATCTTTTGCCAGTGATGGGAAACATCGTAACCACCTCCAAGACCCCCTTGCTCTACATTACAACCGAGAAGCCAGCTGCTCAAACAGATGTCATTGGTATGTCTTCTAGACTGAAAACCAGTCTCAAACACTCTGGAATGGCCACCCTGTCTTTAAACACAACGTCCATGATGACTGGAAACACAGATGGGTCATCCATGACAACTGAAGGCTCTGGCGTAATTCCCACATTGACTGGAGACTCATCCATGATGACTGGAGTTTGTGCTAGCCATGTTGACTGTAGAATCAGAAATCACAATAACTTGAGCCAACTGGTGATGATAGATCAGGTACTCAGTGCAACCCCAATGGTCCAGAGTTTTAATATCCAACACTTAACATGACGGTAAGGGGTAAGCCACGCAATTGCTAAAAATTTCAATGAATTCTGATTCGTGATATTTAAGTCCCACAGCTACAGTCTAAACAATCTGGGAAAACCCAGTAATCCCAAATATTTCCTGATGCAAAGCAGTTAATGCCTGACGCCTTGCTTTTAATTCCTCTTTAGTGGAAGGAAGAACAATATGAAAACTCATATCGTCAATGTCCAAAAAATATCAAAACTCACTTGCCGCTGGATCAGATAAGGATCAATTTTTTTTTTTTTTGTCACGACTGGGTACTGCTCAGAAACTAGTTTTAAGAAGATTCATGTGCAGTTTTATTTGTAAGAACAAAATCCAAAAACAGGCAAAGTTTTAAAACCACAAGTGATATGAAATAACAAAGTCATAAGAACAGTACTTGACAAAACCTCAATGACAAATGCAGAAACAAACACAATTTAAGTAGACAGACAATACAAATAAGAACCAGGTGAGGGCAATCAACCCAGATGAGAACTGGGCAAAAGGACTCTGGGAATGGAGTTCATGGCACAGACACAGTGAAAGGGAAGAGCACTCTCTAGTGAACAGACAGGAAAATACAAGTAGATGCAGAGGGCGCTTCTCAAACAGAAGGCTGCATCCTACCCGAGGCTGCGTCCTTCTTAGTTCAGTCCTTCAGTGGCTTGTCACCTCCAGTCCTCCTCAGCATTAAATGCTAGAATGAGATGGTCTAGTGAGCGCTCATGGCTACATCACACGTTTCCGCCCCCACTGTTACGGCACGAAAATACCTATAAAACTTACGAAAAAAAATACGTTGTACTACAAATCTTTATATTTTCTGGCTTTCTATGAATTCAATATAATGAATCACAGCCTTCTACAGTATCCCAGTTGCTTACATTATTGGCAGTTAGTGTTAGTGAGTAATTTACACCAAAAAGAAAGATAACATCTATGCTTTCAAACATTGTTTTTGTCTTACATTTCAAAATAAATTCAAACAAGGTCAATACCGAATCGTTTTCCATGAGTTTATTTGCATGAATTGGAATGTGTACGAAGGATTGTGGGTGACTGAAGGTTGAAGGATACATCCAAGCATCCTTCAAATTCATCTGAACTAAGGACACAAATCGAAGGCTGCCTTTCAAGGATCCTTCCAATTGAGATGGCCTTCAGTGACATTTGATGACATTGCAGCTGAGAAATGCAGCATTCGTAGGCTGCAGCATTCCGTTTGAGAAGCACCCAGAGACACTGGGAAATAGCGTTAATGGAAGTGTTGCGGTTTAAGGGGAAGGAGTGCCCTCTGTGGACAACTAGGGCACAACACTGAGAAAGAAAATTTCCAAAACACTTGCCACATTGAGTTATATAATGAGGGCTTATACACTGACTTTTGAAGTCAATGGAGTCGAGGTTATCTAATTATCTACGTGGATAATTACCAATGTAATTCTTTTATGATCTGTGTATTTTGCTTTTAAGCCTTCCAGAAGTCTCACCACAAAGAGTTCCATTATATTCCATTGTTACATAAAATAACAATGATAATCAATGGGGCAAGAGTTCTCTGTGGGTGAACTTTTGATTATGCATTAGTAATGCCCAATGTCACCTGTTGGTGAAGTCTGTAAATAGTGCTTTAGCAAGTGGTAGAAATTTGACTCTTTAACATGCAAGCCCCTACTGGAAGGTGTTGTGTTACACCAACTGCCTTGCCCACAAAAAAGTATTTTGTCATTGATGGTCATTAAAAATGGCTCAGGTTATTGACAAAGCGCCTCGCTGTATAACTAAATACCCATCAGTCTCAGCTGTATGTTTTAAACAGTGTGTATTTCAAGGTTTGCTGCTTGGCCCTTTGTACTTGCAGGAGGAACAATTTAAAATTATTTTCAAGGTAATTGACATTATAAATATAATTCATAGTGCTGAACTTGTATTCCTTTAATATAAGCAAATGTGCATAGAAAAAAAAAAGAATTTCGCTCATTTGATTTAGCGTTCTTAGATGAACATTTTCCCAACAGTCTTTTCTAAACCCCCTCAGCACCCATTCTTATTAACCCAAGGTTTCAGGAAGCATCAGAAGGCTCCACAACTCCAGATAACTCCAATCCCTCCAGGAGCGAGAAGTCAAGCTTCATATTAACGGCTTAGCCTCAACACACATTCATTTTCATTTATTATTATTATTATTTGTACATCCAGCCTGACTGTGAATTTTAATGGGCAGGAGGAAGGCAGGAGCTGTGCCAACATTTTCCATCCCAGTTCTGCCTGACTGCATGGCCTGATTAAAATGCAGCAAGGCTCTTGCTCCGGCAGGCTGAAACAGACATTCTGATAAAAACTGAGGGACCAAATATTCATGACGGTGGGGCTTTGCACTGGGCTTAGGAAGTGCAAAAAAGCCATTTCATCAGCACTGAGAAGGCCACCGCTGATGTTGTAGCGAGGAGATGCTAAAATCCTGTTATTTACATTTATTCATTTGGCTGACGCTAAAAGCTACTTACAGTGCAACTTATACATTTTTAATCATTGTGAGTTCTTTGAAGCTCAAACCTATGACCTTGGTGTTGCTTGTGTTATACGCTAGTGAAGCTACAGGAACAGCGTGTGCATTTACTTACTTTCTTGTGGTTGATGTCAAAGTCAACATAAAATTTCATTTGTGATCCATTTTACTTTTGTAACCTGACATATTTCAAGTAATGAACAAACAAACAAAATTATTCATTCATTGAATAGGTTTGCAAGAAATTTTAAAACATTTGTCACTCAAAACTCGCAAAACTTTTGTGATGGAAATAATATGAGATGAGAAGAACAAATACCAAGTTTACATTTACAGCGACTTACAAGTGAGGAAAACAAACAAGCGATTCTTCATGAATTGGCAAATAGCACAGGAAGTGCTCACAATACAAGATTCATACAAGCAATAATATCAGCCGCAAAAATAATTTACCACAACAGCAACATCCAACAGCAGCATTAATATCATCAGCAGCTGCAACAACAGTAATCTACAACTTTTTGACTTTTTGCTCAGAATTGTATGACATAAACTTTCAGTTGCAAGTTAAAAGTCTGAAATGTGAGATTATAAAGACACAATTACCTTTTTTAAAAAATTACGGTTATTTAGGTTAGTTCCAGTCCATGATTCTGATTGGTCAATATCTGTGTTTTATTCCTGACTATGACCCAATATTCCCCCAACTTCACCCAATGGTTCTGTGTATCACTGCAACACCCTTAGCAACAAAATCAACAGTTCCATGCATTATCTATTCATTCATTCATTCATTCATTTTCCACCGCTTATCCGGGGCCGGATCGCGGGGGCAGCAGTCTGAGCAGAGATTCCCAGACTTCTCTCTTCCTCCAGCTCTTCCGGGGGGACACCGAGGCGTTCCCAGGCCAGCCGAGAGACATAGTCTCTCCAGCGTGTCCTAGGTCTTCCCTGGGGCCTTCTCCCGGTGGGACATGCCCGGAACAGGAGGCATCCGAAACAGATGCCCGAGCCACCTCAGCTGACTCCTCTCGATGTGAAGGAGCAATGGATCTACTTTGAGCTCCTCCGGAGTGACCGAGCTCCTCACCTTATCTCTAAGGGAGCGTCCTGCCACCCTGCGGAGTAAGCTCATTTCGGCCGCCTGTATCCGGGATCTCATTCTTTCGGTCATGACCCAAAGCTCATGACCATAGGTGAGAGTAGGAACGTAGATTGACCGGTAAATCGAGAGCTTCGCCTTGCAGCTCAGCTCCTTCTTCACCACGACAGACCGGTACATCGACCGCATTACTGCAGAAGCTGTACCGATCCGTCTATCAACCTCACGCTCCTTCCTTCCCTCACTCGTGAACAAAACCCCAAGATACTTGAACTCCTCCACTTGAGGCAGGAGCTCTCCACCAACCTGCGGGAGGAACCATAAGGGGCCGGTGCATTGTGGATTGGGCACCAACCGAAGGCAGGGACCTCGGCAGCCCAATCCCCGGATACGGAATCTGGCTCTAGGGACATGCATTATCTATTTCAGCAAAAATTTACTGTTTATGTATTGAATTGTGGGTTCCTATTCTCTGTTTTTATTTGAGCTCCACAAGATGTGGCATGTTACACCTAGGAACATTCTCTTGCCATTTACTTTCAGTGTCAGGAACTTTTTTTTTTAGCTGAAGGGTAGCGTATAATGAATTTACTCCAAAAAAGTAACATATTAATGTATGTGTGTGTGTGTGTGTGTGTCAACCGTTTTTATAAAGTAATAATGTGGGTTTTTTTTTTGTTTGGTATATGTTAAATGTACTCATGATCAGCTCTGAAGATTTGCATGTTGCTTGGGCAAATCATATACCTTTCAAAAGATCCATGGTATGCATGTCAACAGGTTTCTACAAGATAAGTCACTCTGCAAATATAAAAAATAAGTAAAGAAATAAAAAGGAAAAAATATCTGGACATTTTCCTACTTGAACAAAGCTATGAAAAGATGCTAAACCTCTTCTACGATATGATCTCACTCGCTGGATGATCTACAGCACTTGTTCCTTTGCTCCTGGAAGTTCGTCTCCAAATGCGCTGCCAGTCTGAATTCTGAAATTGTGAAGGAGTCATAAACAAGATTGACTGCGGGACTCCATATTGATCTGGCTCCAATGTGCTCTGATGATTTGTAATATTGCCACTACCTGTGCTTCAGAAACGCTCGGTTCAGTGGCAAGGCAAATTATGATATGGTGCGAATCAATTTTTTTTCAAATTAAGCTTCCTCTTGTATGGTGGTCCAAATAGGGTGAGAGTGTGTCAGGGGGAAAAAGAAGATCTATTAAATTCTTTGTATCTGGCTGTGAATCAAGCCACAGTGAGGTATTTTTTTACGCATCGAAAAATTAGATTTGTGCAGTGAAACGCAACCTTCATTTTGATACTGGAGCAGATTCTGGTTTGTTTTAACAGGGAATGAGGAGTTCTACTTGTAATTCAGAGATAACAATGTGTGCCTCATTTAGCATAATCGCTGTTGAGCAGCCATGTCGTCTGCGGCGCGGGAGGCTGGCACCATGCTTGGCGAGACACTGGTTTTAGAGAAATGAGATGAGAAAGAAGCAAAGGTGGGAGGGTTCGAATGAAATCTCTTCTTAAAGATCGATGTGCTCCTAATGTTAACCATTCAGTGAGAGATTGAGATTAAATCCATAGCTAATACTTACTGATGTTTCTGCTATTGTTTCCCCACCTAAAAAAAAGAAATAACACTTCTTTGAGAATGATGTAATGAAAGACCTGGTTTTGGTTAGTTATCATACTTACATACATACATAAAAATACAAACAAAGCAGTCTGACAAAGTGTGTGAGCCAGTTCTTTCATCTGTGCCTGTTGGAATTTAGAAGGCGCTTGATGAAAAAGTCAATGATATCCTGCTTTTCTCCTGTTCCCAGTCTTTTCTCCTCCACTGGTTCTGATCAGTCTCAAGACTCACCCTCCCAAATAATAAAACACCTAAAAAAGGCATACCCAAAGTAAATTGCATGCTGTTCTTGCCATTTGCATGGTTTTGGTATGTATTTAAAAAAAATATTTTTTATTTATTTACTTACCGTATTTTCCGGACTATAAGCCGCAACTTTTTTCCCAAGCTTTGAACCTTGCGGCTTAAACAAAGACGCGGCTAATATATGGATTTTTCCCGCTCATGACAAAGACACGGAGAAATGCCTATGATGCATATCGTGTCTTTTGCGCGCGCATATTCATTATTTCCTATGTAGGCGCGCGGCAAGTTGTCTTTTTGCTCCGAGTCAATTCCTCACGCTGCTGTTTCCAGCGTCTTCTCATCGACTCATGAAGACCAAGCTCCCGTGCAGCAGCTCTATTTCCTTTTCCAACAGCCAGATCAATCGCCTTCAACTTGAGAGCAGCATCATATGCATTTCTCCGTGTCTTTGTCATGATGAGGGTGACAAAACGACTACCGTAATCAGAATGATGCGAAGTTTGAGCGCGCTCGATTCAATCTAAACAGTAAACATGCCGCCAAAAAACTGAGCATATCACAGAATGTGAACGAACATTCGCGGCAGATCTGACTGAAAGCCAAAACAAGAGTTTAATTAAAGCTTGTGTAAAGTTCATTTGTTTCAATGTACCTGTAGACACCTGCGGCTTATAGACGTGTGCGGCTTATTTACGTTCAAAACAATTTTTTTTTTTTAATTCAGTGGGTGCGGCTTATATTCAGGTGCGCTCAATAGTCCGGAAATTACGGTATCTCTTGTCGGCCAAGGAGCCCCTTCCTGAACTTCATCAGTCTTTCAGATCTTGAATCTGCCTTGGGCTTCCTGTTCACCAGCTTCACCCTGGAGTGTCGACCCTCTGGCTCCACCATGAAACTTCGAGCCGTCTACTTGATCAGTCTGCTTCTCCTTGGACCCTCGTCCATCCTATTTCACGAGACTTTCTCATCCCTCCAGTTTCGCCTTGGTCAGCCATTGCTTTGCCTTTAACATGGACTTCCGTCTGTGACTTGTACCCACTCCTTTGGCTCCATAAGGCTCCTCCTTACTCTGGGTTGCACCGACTCTACCTCAGCGCTTAGGCACCCAAGATCTTCTGTGTCGCCCGGTCTCTTGGGCTACGTCCACCAGCCTCCCTGGCTCCTATGTATATGGATTTTTGAAGACACGTTTACAATTGTAATTGTACAACTGAAATATGTCTCTTCTGCAAACAAAGGCTGGATTTATTTAATCAAAAAATGCAGTAAAAACAGTAATATTGTAAAATAGTATTTCATTTTAAAATAGCCGTTCTATGCGATTATATTGTAACATCTACAATATATACCACATTGAGTGTTTTTCAGCATCATTACTCCAGTCTTCAGAGTCACATGATCCTTCAGAAATCATTCTAATATGATGATTTGAAGCTCAAGAAACATTTCTTATTATTATCAATCTTGGAATAAGTTATGCTGCTTCATGTTTTTGTGGAAACCACAAAATACCATTCAAACATTTGTGGTAAGATTAAAATTTTTTATTTTTATTAATCAAGGATGCATTAAATTCATCAAACAGTGACAATAAATGCAAATAAATGCTGTTTGTTGAACTTTCTATTCATCAAAGAATCCAGAAAAAAAGAAATGTATCATGGTTTCCACAACAATTTTAAGCAACTGTTTTCAACACAGATATGCATAATAATCTGAAATATTTCTTAAGCACCAAATCAGCATATTAGAATGATTTCTGAAGGATCATGTGACACTGAATACAGCTTTCATCACAGGATTACTTAGAATACTCAGTAGCTGAATTACTTACATTCACAGGCATTGCTGTGAGCATGTAAGACATGCTGCCGCTGCTGTACATGTAACACCCAAGAATTACCATTTGATAATGATTACAAAACCTTTATACTCTTATTTCATAAATGAACCCTATTAGGAGTGATAGCATCTCATCCATAGCTACTCGCAGAGATACAAACAATATACCATTTGCTGCTGCATGGACACAACTGCATAACACTCCAGCTTATGCTTAGTAAATCACTTCAGACTATAAAGATGACTAGTTTAACCACATGATTGTCCTTTTAGTGAGACAAAGACACAACCAGCATCTGAATCAACCACACATATGCATAGCTCTTGGAAGAAAATGAATGTGTCATTAAAGTTATGCCGCTAAATTTGATGAATGCCATTTACAGCGCAATTGCTAATATCACTTTAACTGTTTTCATATCCATGCTAACAGTGTTAGCATTGTGGCATTGACATACAATCGACCGCTGCTGCAGCATAAACAAATCCAGTAAACACTTATATGCTCCATTGATACACTTGTGCACTGTTGATATGATGCTAGTTAAAACAGTTCTAACATAAAGCTAGTTAAACCTTGTAAAGATTGCTCCATTTAGAAATAAATAACCGGACCTCACAATATGCGCAGAGATGGTGAATAAATCATCAATCACTTATCTTAGATGTTGATTCCAGCACTGCATACTGCTAACAGCAGACACTGCCGGTATTTGTTTGAATGCTGAGCAACAGCTCATTGGCTGCTCAGCTGTGCTATGTAGAGAATGATGTGATCGCTATCAAACGAGTTTGACCTATCAGTCAGAAACTGTACACATACAATTACATACATACATATACAGTAAATACTGTATATGAGGCTGTGAAATGTCCTGCATGGCAAGAATGAACCATTAACGTTGAGAGCCATTTTGGAGAAGTTCTGGATTTTGCCATGAGAAACGTGTAGGCAAAACTGACAAGAGGGGCAACTGGGGCATAGACAAAGAGGGGCAGTATTTGGCAGACTGTAATCAAAAGCAGCACTAAGAGGATAGGACATGCCAGAGTGGAGGATACTTCTTAAGATCCATGGAAGAAAGAACAAAAGGACATTCCTATCCGAGGGAATACCGGAGTGTGGGATCGCTCAAAAACCCACCAGGACCTTGAATTGAGGAAAAATCAAAAGCAGAAAATCCCCTCACTGTGACAAAGCATCCAAAGACAATGCAGGGTTTTGGAAGTCAGGGGAAGATATAAGATAAAAACATAAAAGATCAGTATTGTTGCTGAACTTCCACTCACACATTCAAGAAAATTCTGACACTTGCACTCCATCTATTGTTTTAAACTCTTGTGACTTTCTTTCCATGCATTTGCAATGAATGAAGACCAAAACCGATTCCCTGAAAAGATCAGACTGAAAGGAACGGTTCTTGTCAGAATCAAACTCTGAAGGTGTGGTCCCATTTATCATTGTTTTGGCAAATTTTTGTGGGTGGAATCCAGTCCAATTCAATAGGAGTCCACACAATCAGGAATTGCATGTGACGGAAAGATTTTCACATGCAGATTTCACAAAGGATTCAAGTTGGTCATGCAAATTTGCAATGTTGACCAACAGAAAACTGATTGGTTTGAAAGTGACTTCTGTTTGAGATCAATCTCGACACTATTCACCATGGACCAATGCACCATTGGAAATTTTACCTTTTTTAAAAATGTTTTTTTTTATGTGATCACAACCTTACGGAAACTATCATATGACTTCAGGAAAGCTGGAATATAGCACACAAGTCTTGAACTGCGTTTACAGCGTTTTTGCATGACTTTTAAAGCCTATAAGCTCCAGTACCCATTTATTGTAAATTGATGGTGAAGAGCAATAATCTTTAAACATTTTGAAACGGTCAAAATGACATGAGAGTGAGTAAATGATGTGTATTTTTATTTGTTGGATGAACTATTCCTTTTTTAAAGAACTTAGCCCAGTCTCACAGGAAAACTTAACTATTATTATCTAAATTATGAATTCGCACAAGGTGACTCGTATGAAAACGGATGATATTTTTTAATGGTCTACCTAACTTTCAGTGACACTTTGTACCAAAACATACAAATGAGGTTTTACAAACTATTAGACATAAATTTGCAAAAATGTAAAATACTTTTGAATTATCAAGTCCAAAATCCGTTAATGACAGATAAAATTCTTGCTTCTACTTTAGATTTTGAGGCAACCAGCGTCAGGTTTTGTTTGGGTCCTGAAACTTAAACTCTTCAAAACAATAACAAAGGCGTAGACTTGTTATTGTTGATGCAGTGAATATGGAATCGTAGAACTTGTTGTCATGCCAATGGACCTAATAATGTTTATGGGTGAGTGAATGCATGTTTTTAACATGACTGTGGTACGAAGCTAGGCGTTGCCGAGAAACATTTCATTCTACCAAACTACTCATAAGTGCTGAAATACTACTCATACAGGTCAGTTTATTTGACGAATTAAAACTGTGAGGAAACGCAGTTGTTCACTTGGTCTAACGTTACACGATCATACTAAACTACATTTGAGTGTGTTGAAAGTTGTAATGTTATTCTGTGTATTAGTGTGTTGACTGTATGAAACTTAACAGTAAGCTAGATCAACATTAGAATATCATACTGATGATATTCTATCACTTCGTCGTGTTGAGCTAACGTTATATAATTTTGATTAGTCTTATGCAGCCTACACTTGTTACCTCGTCTAATAACGTGCAAGAGTGTCATCTCTGTCAAGTTAAAGTTTGTCGCAAAGCTCTCGCTATCTCGGAAACGCCACGCCGATATTGATCCTCGTTTTATTTCTCCTTTTGTCCCAAAGTTTGCTTGCCATGATCCATAATGTTTGAACGAAACAACAGCATCCTGCTAGCCATTGCGCAGCTGTTCTTGTCTGTTGCCATGGTTACAGTGCAGCACGAGCGGAAACCAGGAATAACGTCAAACCAGGATAACACGTCATTGACAGGTGCAAGTGACAAGAGAATTTATCGCTGAATTTACATATTGTTGGAAATATTTAGTATAATGCATGTACACAGCTGAAAGAAATATATAACACTGTGCAAGTGGTTTTTGGATATTTTAATATAAACATTTTACATACTGTACCTTTAAAGAAAGATTGTTGTAACAATTTAACAATTGAAATTGGTCTATATATACACAATATAAAGTGTTTGATGAAAGTACATTCTATGATTTTTTTTTTTTTTTTTTTTTTTTTTTTACACATTTGATAGTTCAATCAACCTTTACAATTTAAAATTTTGATTTTTTTACAGTGCACCAAATCTTCTTCTTTTTCAACCTCTCAACTCCAACAACCTGTCACCAGACACTTTCCCATCCAATCAATTCCTCATGAAAATTCCTTTAAGGAAGATTGTTACCATGCATTTTACATCTGGTAAACTTCACCAAAACACCTTTTCATGAAAGTTTTCAAAGGTATTAAGACTTATAAGAGAAAATGACTGGGTAAACTTGTGAAGTCACGCCAAGCCATGAAATGACTTTATAATGCATCTTCCCCCATACACAATAATAGATTGTAATGTATAGTGACTCAGATGTCTATAAATATTGTTTTTCTGAGTGTCAAAGCCTTCAACATCCAAGTAATATTCACCGTTCTACACTTTCTGATTAAACTGCTGTTGCCTGTGTTTCTCTGCACTGCTATTTTAAAGCTTAACCTGCTTATCTGAAACCCTGAGACTCCATCAGACTCCTGCTACCTGCAGACAAGCGTGAAAATAGCCCAGAGACGGTACCTTAAATATAAATGGATTTACTAATTGATGTGTTTTAGGGTGGTACTGCCTGAATTCTTTGAAATGAAATGTACTGAATTCTCAGGGCTTAAAAGCATTTAAAATTTTGAAGTGTATGCTTACACATTTTGATAGATTCATAAATTTGTATTTTACTGATTAGCATTGACTGTTTGCTTTCTTTGAGCACTAAACAATTTTATTTGAAGTGCAACAAGGCTGAAGTACACTACTTGTATCGCGATAGTACTATAGTAAAAAGCTACCTTCACATTTAAATGATTAACTCGCCAGTTGTGTAGCTTCATCAGAATTATTAAATAAAAATAAAATATATGTTTTCGATGATAGCACTTTTTTTTTAAAAACTTCTAATAAAAGAGACCGCAAAAATGTGCAGTCGTTATTTGAAAAAGTCCTAATATGGTCAGGTTGATTTTTTTTAAAAAGCTAGTTAGTTTGAGACCAAACTGAAATTGAAATTTGAACTGAAAACGACAACAAAAATCATGCTTAAACAAGATTTTGTGTCACAATTTTTCACCCATTTCTTTTTTTCTTTCTTTTTTTTTGTATTTATCTATTTGGATGCAGCCTTGCATGCTATTTATATTATGTTTGATGATAATGTATCGACCTTAATAGCTCTCAATTGAAAAATGAGATTCGTGCTTTTATTACTAAAGTATTGGAACACTAATTTGTGTCTTGTTTTTGGGAAAAGCCAAGCACTCACCCGACATCTGTCAGCACTGAGCTCCTCTGGCCTGTTTCACGGAACTCTTATCTCTAATGGTGAGGTCATGGTGTTGTGCTTCTCCGAGCTTATCTCAGTCTCTCTGCCTTTGCTCATGAAACTGACCAGCCAGCAAGAGAGACACACATCACTGCACATACATCTCCATTAAATATATCCCACATGCACAAGGAGCGGTGCTTGATACAGTGCTTCGCAGTTCTGTTGAAGCCTAGCAGTGTTCCACATGACGCTAGCTCTTCTTGGCAGTCTTTGAACAGAAATGCTTATTACAGATTGGTCAGAGCAACTGGAGCCAAAGTTATCTGAAAATTACTTTTTGTCATTTTCATTTATTTATTGTATTTATTAATCTAATGTATTTTTTATGTTATATAAATGTAATTCATATTATACATTGTTTGTCTTGTTTCTTAATTTTTGCCAGCAAATGACAGCAAATTTGTGGACTTGATTTAAAAGTTATCTGTTAAAAGTGAAGCCATATGTAATTAATGTGTAATAACAATATTACTACATTGTTATTGTAATAATCGTATTAATGTAAAATATGTTGGATGTAGTCACTGTAATGTAAAGTATTTCCCGGTTTCTAGCAGCAGGAATTCTTTATAAAGGACACTTTGCCCTTGGTTAAATGCATGTGGCATGAAGGCTCCATGTGTATCAGATAACTTCAATGTGGCGGCATGCTTATCTCTAAAATCAAATGAGCCCAAATGCAGCCTTTGTTCCACAGCTGATCGTACAATATTTAGCCAATGTAAATACAAAAGGATAATCTTTGTAAATATCCCTGATATCAGTATCATATAATGTTTCTAATATAATATCCCATAAGCCCTGGTGTGAATGGCTTCGCAAGAATGTAGATTATGTCATGATAGAAGTCTCTTAAAGGAGTAGTTAACCCAAAATGAACTATTCATTATTATAAATAACTATCATGCCGTTATTTCTCACCTTCACGTACATCTTATTTAGAGCAGTGCCACAGCAGGTATGAAAACGAGGCTGTGAGGGATAGATTTGCTATATTTTCAATGGCATCCACTGTAAAAATCTTTATAAAGCTCCTGGATCACTTATAACTTTCCACAGTTCAGGTTGTCTGGAGTTTTTTTTTTTCCCACTGAAATATATTTGCAGTGTTACATAAGCAGAATGATCCAAAAAAAAAAAAAAAAAACATTAAATAACAATACAACTGAAGATATGTACTGTCCCTCACAGCCTCAATCAAAGATGGCGCTGCTGTGAATAAGGTCTATATACTGTACTAAAGACTTTAGATATAAAAAATATGGTGAGCTCAAATGGGAGAGAGTGCAATGCACAATATGGCGGAATGACCATTTTTAATATTTTCATTATTGGTAATAATAATAATAATAATAATCTAATGTAACGATGTTATTGTTGCTATTAATAATAATTGGAAATATAATCATTAATATGAAAATATATAAAATTGGAACTAACTGAAATGAGTTAAATTAGAAATGTATATTATTATTAATATAAGTAAAAGAAAAGTGTGCACACAGCACAAAACACTGAGGAAACTGATTTTCAGAGTAAAAATTTATACCAGAAGTTCATGTCAAGATCACGCTAAATATGCTCACCTCTCGTATAAACATTTATAGCTCTAGTCCAGACGGTGATTAACATTTTTATAGGACACTGACTGATGTATCAAGTGATCTCAAATCTAAATCGTGGCTCGCTGGGTCTTCCTGTTCCCAATGCATCTGGCCCAGTCTGGCCTAGTCATCTAGCCCATCTGCCAGCAGTCATTCACAGCGCTTCTGGGAGCTGCTCTACTCAGACAATTCTTAGTTCGTGTCTGCTCTTTTCTCTTCCTGGCATTGCATGGCTGTTGCTATATTAGCAGTGACGTGGCATTATTCTTACGTCATTCACACTGCTCCTTCATGATTTCCATGACTTCATGATCATGTTTCCATCACAAATGTAGAAGTACTTCTCTTACAGGTGAACACACATAATTCAGAGGGGCAGGCTTCTTTTTCTGTACATGAAAATCAATGAGTGTGAGACGGGAGATTCAGGCTAGATGTCATTCTGAAACAACCCACTGTCTGTTTTATATGTCGTCGTTCTTTCTTTTACTGAATAAATGAAAAGGTTTTCCATAACCTTTTGCACAAAGCAAGTTCAGGAAGGGGATGTTCTGTTAAATCGGTTCACCCAAAAATTAAATCCTTCAGTCACTAATCCAATATAACATCCCTTGTGAATAAGAAGTGAACCTTATTTTACTGAAACAAAGAGCACTTGCTGTACTGTAAGTTTTAAACTGTATTTTAAGATAATATAATATTAATGAAATAAAAAGCCTCGAGTGTACTTAAAAGGAGTACACTTTACTTCTTAATACACTTATATAAACTTTAAAACATGCACTTTGTATTAATATTGAATTAAAAAGGACATTTTAGGTCATTATGTTTGAATAATCTGTTGTGGTGCTTACTCTTTTTGATGTGTTGACTAACTACTAAAGCACGTGAAGTACTTGATTATAATTTTAACTGTAGCAAGTTTGCAATATTGCATTTAAAGTGAATATTTTAAATATATTAAATTGCAACTTCATCATCATAGCTATGTAAACACAAGTAAGTTTAAATACAAGTTAATACAAATTACATGTTTCAGTTCACTTTAACAATAACAAAAAGGTAATTATGAAATTACATATAAAGATGTACTTAAGTGGGTCAAAACAGCACTCTTAAGTTAAGCTAACTGCATTTAAAATAAATTTAAATTATTTATTTAGTTGCAATTAACGTATTTAACTGTCTGAAAACGTTACATTGAGTTTGCACTTAAGTATATTCTTTTATTTATGTATTTGCTCAGTTTATTATTTTTTTCATTTTTGGAATTATGAAGCACTTTGCCTCAAATTATGCTAATTTTAATGACTTGAACAGTTCCATAAATGACAAAAATATTGAATATATTAACTTTATTTTATAACTCTAAGCATTATATTCCAAGTCTTCTGAAGCCATGTCAAGGCCTGTTGACACCAAGGAAATTAACTAGAACAATAAAATACTGTTCTATAAATTAATTAAATTAATAAAAGGGAATAGCAGAGTTCACATTACAACTAACTATATTGGAACAGAGGAACAATATCATTGGAATCACTTTTAGAATGATTTTTTTAATGATATGAATGATAAAAACATTGACAACAAAACTGCAATTTGCAACAACCGTCTGATAGCTGTCTCACGTCACAGAAGTCAGACAAATCCTAAAACATAGAGATTCTTTCACCTTGATATCATCACATAGAGACTGTGTCTGTACCCCGAATTAATAAATACAAAACAACCGAACGAATTTCAGGGTTAAAATTTAATTGAAGTTCAACAAGTAAAAAACAGAGATAATAAAGATAAACAAATGACAAAGGTTGGGTTGCTGAATATTCAATCCCTTTCTTCAAAATCATTTATTTTAAATGATATTAACACAGAAAATAATCTAGATGTGCTGTTTGACAGAAACCTGGCTAAAACCAGACAATTACATTACTTTAAATGAGTCTAGCCCTCAAGGTTACTATTGTCGACACGAACCTCGTCGGGAAGGTAAAGGGGGAGTTGTTGCTGTTATCTAAAGTAATATCTTCAGTATTACTCAAAATTCTTTCAAATATAATTCTTTCGAAGTGATGGTGCTTCATGTAACGTTATATAATGTAAGTGACAAATCCCATTTGTCATTTGTGCTGGCTACTGTATACAGGCCACCAGGGCACCATACAGATTTTATCAAAGAATATGCTGATTTTCTATGTATTGTTGGTGACTTTAATATCCATGAAGGTAATGAAAAAGGCACATTGGGATTGGCATTTACAGAAATTCTAAACTCTACTGGCGTTAGACAACACGTGTCAGGACCCACTCATTGTCATATTCATTCTTTAGATCTAATATTGTCACATGCAACTGATATTGATTGATTGATATTGATGCCGTTGAAATTTTGCAGCAGAGCGATTTAGTCTCATGCATGCTACATTTAACCAAGGCTGCAAAACAGTCTCTCTGCCACAAATATGGTAGAACTATCACTTCTACCACTAAAGATTGCTTTAAAAATAATCTTCCTGATTAGTTTCATTGTCTTAGCAAACCAGACAACTTAGAAGAACTCGATGTAGCAACAGAAACTATCGACGCTCTCTTTTCCAGCACTCTAGAATCTGTCGCTCGGTTGCATTTAAAAAAGGATATTAGTCCAATGCCATGGTATAACGAGCACATTCGGGGCCTTAAGAGAGCAGCAAGAAAAATGGAGCGCAGCTGGAAAAAATCAAAACTAGAAGTTTTTCGTATTTCATGGAGAGAGTAAATGATTGAGTACAGAAAGGCCTTAAAAACTGCTAGATCTGCTTGTTTTTTCATATCTTTTAAAAGAAAATAAACACAACCCTAAGTATTTATTTAATACAGTGGCTAAATTAACAAGAAATACAGCCTCAACTTCTGATGTTTCCAAACAGCACAACAGTAATGACTTTATGAACTTCGTTACTTGCAAGATTGACATTAGAGACAAAATTATAGCCATGCAACTGTCTACTACAGTATCACATCTGACAGTGGGTTGTTGTATCCCTGAGGAAAAATTCCATTCATTCGCTGCTATAGGAGAGGAAGAATTGTCTAAACTTGTTAAATCTTCGAAATCAACAACATGTATGTTAGACGATATACCGACTAAGCAATTGAAAGACATGCTTCCAGAGGTCATAGATCCTCTTCTTAATATCATTAATTAATCTTTATCACTAGGTTATGTCCCGAAAACTTTTAAGCTGACTATTATCAAACCTCTTATTAAAAAAACACAACTTGATCCTAGAGAATTAGTCAATTACAGGCCGATCTCCAATCTACCTTTTCTGTCAAAAATACTAGAAAAAGCAATATCATCTCAACTGTGTTCCAACTTGGAAAGAAATGGTATCTGTGTGGATTTCCCGTCAGGATTTAGACTGTACCATAGTACTGAGACTGCTCTCATTAGAGTTACAAATGATTTGCTCTTATCATCAGACCGTGGTTGTATCTCTCTATTAGTGTTACTAGACCTCAGTGCTGCTTTTGACACTATCGACCACAATATTCTTCTGAAAATACTAGAAAATTATGTTGGCATTTGTGGAATTGCATTGGCATGGTTCAAATCATACTTATCTGACCGTTATAATTTTATAGTAAACGAAGTAAACAAAGAGATGTCATTTTGGATCACAAGTTCAATATGGAGTACCACAAGGCTCAGTTCTAGGGCTGTTGCTTTTCACTCTGTACATGCTACCCTTGGGACTTCTGCACATAAGAACCTAAAATATTGTCTAAAACTTGATGGCTGTTCTGTTAAGTCATCTTCGTCAGTTAGGAACCTGGGTGTGCTCTTTGATACCAATCTTTCATTTGAAAGCCACATTTCTAACACATGTAAAACCGCATTCTTCCATCTTAAAAATATTTCTAAACTACGACAAATGCTCTCAATGACGAATGTGGAACAGTTAGTTCATGCGTTCATGACCTCAAGGCTAGATTACAGTAACAGTCTACTGGGTGGTTGCCCTGCTCTCTTGATAAACAAACTACAGCTGGTCCAAAATGCAGCTGCTAGAGTCCTCACTAGAACCAAGAAGTATGACCATATTAGCCTGATTCTGTCAAAACTGCACAGGCTCCCTATTAAACATTGTATAGATTTTAAAATCTTGCTAATTACTTACAAAGCACTAAATGGCTTAGCTCCCCAGTACCTGAGAGAGCTCTTAATGCATTATAGTCCTTCGCGTCTATTACGATTTCAGAATTCTGGCCAGTTGTTAATACCTAGAATATCAAAATCAACCACAGGTGGTAGATCCTTTTCCTATTTGGCACCTACACACTGGAACGATCTTCCTAGCATTGTTCGGGAAGCAGACACACTCTGTCAGTTTAAGCCTAGACTAAAAACGCATCTCTTTAACCTGGCATACACATGACACATTATCAATTTATGTCTTCATATCCATTAAAGGATTATTAGGCTGCATAGATCAGGTCAGCCGGAACCGGGAACACTTCCTATAACACCAGATGTACTCGGTACATCAGAAGAAGAATGGCATCTATACTAATTTTTGTCTCTCTGCTTATCCCGAGGTTTACCATTTAAAGTGATTGGCTGGATCATGGCCGTGTCCAGGTAGGATGGGGAACCTGTGCCTGTGTGCAGCAGCAATGTGGCCCTGGGGTGTCGGCAGAGATGTCAACTAGCTCATCCCTGTGAGGGCCTCACCGACTCATCAGCCAGTGGCACAGATCCCCAGCAAACCGTCCCATACCAGTGTGATGTAAAAGATCTTAAACTAGATGGAACTGGATTAAATATTTTGACTGTTGCGATTCCAAATCGGTTTAATGACCTGTAACTCTGCCTGAGTATCGGACAAGTGTTCACTGTTGGCCAGAGGAGAACTGGCCCCCAGACTAAGCCTGGTTTCTCCCAAGGTTTTTTTCTCCATTTTGTTGGAGTTTTGGTTTCTTGCCGCTGTTGCCTTTGGCTTGCTTAAGTTGGGGACACTTGCTTGAGATTCAGCAGTGTTTTTGGTACGCCTGCATTGGCGCCGTTGTATGCGAACTGAGCTGAGCCGGACGATTACGTCACTGTTTTCTCCAGTGCTGATATACATAAATTAACTAGACTAATAACTATTGATCTTTGCAATGGAATGAATCAATAATATATAGAATAAGCTGCACAATGACACCATTTTCTTTGGGAGCTGCTGTGCAGCCAAAAATTATTTGCCAATTACTACTGTAAAGCTGCTTTGCCACAATTTGCATTGTAAAAAGTGCTATATAAGTAAAGGTGACTTGACTTGACTTGCTTATAATAAACAGAACAATATTATTCATTGGTTACCTTTATAGTCATCGTTTTTGATGCGAATGAGTCTTCATAGCTTTAAGTTATAAACCCAACTAAAATCAAAATTGGCACATCTAAGTTTTGACCTCATTGAACCACAATGACTCTTGAATGTCCCGTAAGTAATTGTAATGTAATGCGTCAGATTTCAGTGGTGACAAAGGGAATTTCTTCAAAATTTCTCTTTTTGTGTTCTTTGTAAGAAAGAAAATCATGCAGATTTGTAACAACAGATTAACTGAGCGATTAGAGTTACACTTGAACCTCTGATGAAAACAAGTAATTTGATTATTACACTATAAAGAAATACCAATGCAGTAAAAATGAGTCAGACTTTATAAAATCCAGCTAGAATTCATCTCATTGGGGATCGTTCATCTGCTTTGGTCTTTATCTCTTCCGTTTGCATCCTACAGCTCTTGGCCTCCACAGAAATTGGAGAAACACTGCAGTGACATCAGACATATATTTCCACTCCTGACAAATCCATCTGACTAATAGACCTTGCCTGTGGGGCAGTTTATATGCTATGTGAAAAACACCTTGTCAGTGCATCTGTGTATTACTTAATGTCACTGAACTCTTTCTCAAGAGATGGATGTCAGCGTAAAACCCTGGAAGATGACATTTCCAAATCAATAAACAACACGTAAAGAGTGAAATTAACCGATCGGATGAGTTATCATAGATTGGAAATGTAAACTAAAACTATTTTTAAATTAATACAATATACCTAAAATAAAATGTATTAGAATTGGAGACCTCACAAACTTCATTTTCTAGTGACTGGCCAAGTACAATTTTTTCATTAGGCCTAATTGAATTTCTGTAAATTGAATTTTATCAATTCTGGCAACAGTCTGTTAACATCAGTCTGCTCAATCAAATATAATATGTTGAGCCAATGGAATTGGAAATTTAGTTTACAAAACTGTGTCTTTGCTCCAATTAAATATTTTAAATTGTAGAAGCAATTGTTTATTTTTCACTGTCTCAAGAGCCAAAATATATGAACAACATAAATACATTAAAGGGTTAGTTCACCAAAAAACGAAAATTCTTTCATTAAGTACTCACCCTCACGTCATTCCACACCCCTAAGAGCTTCGCTCATCTTCGGAACACAAATCAAGATATTTTTGATGAAATCCAAGAGCTCTCTGACCCCTCCATTCAAGCAGTTTAATTATACCACTGTCAAGGCCTAGAAAGGTACTAAAAGACATTGTTAAAATAGTCCACTTGACTACAGACAAACTTATTTCAAGAAGCAATGAGAATACTTTTTGTGTGCAAAATAAAAATAAAAATAAAAACTTTATTTAACAATCTCTTCCATGTCAGCCAGCGTTCTGACGTAAACACGGAAGCGCTACACTACGTCAACTGCGTAAGAGACTGTCATGGAAGAGAAGAGATTGTTAAATAAAGTCGTTATTTTTGTTTTGTTTTTGCTCACAAAAATGATTCTAGTCGCTTCATTAAATTAAGGTTGAACCACTGCACTAGCGTGGACTACTGTAACAACAATCAACTACAATCTAATGTCAGGTTGTTCAGGTTAGATGAACCTAACTCCCACTGAGGGTTAGCTTAATGGGTGGACCTTCATGCTTGATTGTAATTTTTCATACGAATGTGCCAAAGTGGAAAATAGTCACATGGGATGTGACTGTGTTGTTTAAAACCAACAACACAACTAAAATATGGTTCCATAGCTTCAAAATATGTTTAAAATACCATAGTTCAAACAAACAAAACCAAAATAAATAAATAAATCTGCAATAATATTATTACGCTGCACTGGTTGCATACACAGTAGTGACTTGATGAACACCTATAAAATATCAAGCCACCAGCATTAAATTCCGCTCTCTGAGTGTTTTTGAGTTTTGATGTAGCTTGTGAATTAGTATCCATTTCCAATTTCTCAGATAAAGAGATTGGACATTGTGACACAGTATACACGGCCACAAGATTCACAAGTTTTTAAGTGAAACTGGATACAAGCTGAGTGTGAAGGTTAATTGGTAAGATTATAAGAACAGGTGTGAGTTCAATCTGGGGCTGAAACACACCTGTAAAGGTCTTAGTCTTCATTATATGCGCTCATACATATGAAAAGACAACATAAGGAGCACAGAACTGCACAACACCCTTTGACGCCAGCTAATTTATCTATTTCATTTATCTTTAATAATAATTTGAGATTTAAGTTGCCAACTATTTTGTGCCGCCATTTTTAAGGGTAGGATCAGTGAGAAATATTTCCTTAAACTCACCATGAAATCCAAATTTGTAATGTAGCTGCAATATTTTTGACATGAAGTGCCATTTTTCATTCGTCTTGTTCATGTAAGTGTCACACACTTATTCTGCAGAGATCCTCATTTTAAAACATTGCTTGCGGTCTTCTCATTTAGGCGTGTTATTATTCTAGCTCAAGAACATCCATGCACAAACACATACTTTGACTTGTGCGACAGTTCACTAGTCCAGTGGGAGCATGACTTGCTGCATGACTTTGAGGATTCCTGCTAGAGTAGATTGGTATGCATGTGTGAGGCTTTCAAATTTTCTCCCAAAAATTCAGTAACTGTTTCATGTGGCATTTAAATGAATTGAACAACATTATTTAATAAGATAGAATCAACCTGATTGCATTTGGTTACTGACAAAAAAAAAAAAAAAAAAAAAAAAGAACATTTCAACCATTGTTGATCAGGAACAAGAAACACACATTGATTCTATAGTGGGGCATGTTGTCACAATGAAACCTGACATTAAATAGATTATTTTGAGGTTCTCAGCTGAATTTAAACAGCAATTTATATATATATATATATATATATATATATATATATATATATATATAATATATTATATTATATATTATATATATTATATATTATATTATATTATATATTATATATATATATATATATATATATATATATATATATATATATATATAAAATGTTATGTCGTTACACACACACACATGCATATATATATATATATATATATATATATATATATATATATATATATGCATGTGTGTGTGTGTAACGACATAACATTTTAATCAAATAACTTCAGCATAAGAGACTTGCACAACAACATTAAAAAAATCTAACTGACACCAAAAATTTTAACATAACATAACATAACACAGCATAACATCACATCACATCACATCGCATCTTTGGCTTGCTTAGTTGAGGACACTTGACTCGACTTTCAAAAATTGATCTGCCTGCATTGACACCATTGTATGCGAACTGAACTGAGCTGGACAATTACGTCACTGCTTTCTTAAGTACTGATATAGATAAGTTTTTTTTTTACAATGGAATGAATCAATACTGAATTTATTTAAGCTGGATAATGACACCATTTTCTTGGTGTTTCTTGGTGCAAAATTATTACCGTAAAGCTGCTTTGACACAATTTGCATCGTAAAAAGCGCTATGTAATTATAAAACGCTTAGTTCCTGTCCTTGATTCAGATTGGTCAATATGTCCACTTCACCCAACGGTTTTCTACAACACCCTTAGCAGCCATTCTAAACAAACTGTTTGTTCTAAATTGATATTGCTCATTGAAGCTTACTGTATTATGTAGAAGAGTATCAAGAGAAAGTGATTGAGTAAACGAGTTCATTACATTGAGATTTAGCATTTTCCTTCAGGTCAGTCCAGTATCTTGTCCCTTTAACAGTTAATGAGTTGTCCCATGTCTGACAGCTCCAGTCAAAGCATTTGTCAGTTGTGTCTTGTTCCGTGTTTTCAAAGTAAAAGTCTACGCTACTGACTGACACACTCATCAAGCCATCTAATGGTGTGATAGTGTTGCTGTTTATGGTCAGGGACTAATTTTTTTCGGCGGAAGGAAGGCATTTACTGATTTTACTTCATGAAAGAAACATTGATCCGCTTCGCGTCGTGCCTAACAACACTCTTCAGCCGTGACTTATTCACGATACAGCACAGCCTCTCGTACCTTATTGCTCACAGGCGACTTGGCTATGTAGTAAGTAGGCTATATTAAATAATTATATGCAAGTATAAATTATATATACAACATACATACACACACCGCTTCACCTTGTCATGGCGGTCGAGCAAATCTATTTTTTTTTTTTGAATACTACTGTTATGTCACAAAATGTAGTTTAAAGAGTTTTTTAGGCAAGAATGTAGTTATTTATACCTCAAATATCTGTTGTTGTTCATTTAAATATTGTTCAATAAATTTGATTGTAAATAAACAATATGTAATATTTGTTATTGAGAAAGGCTCCGGCTTCAATAGTATCAGTTAAATTTTATTTATGCGTAAACTTTATTACGTCATTAGATGGTAGCAAACACTCTCTTTAAGAGTGAGTCAGAGCCCCAGTGGTGAAAATTAAGTTTTTAACGCTGTTCATATGTCTATCTGGGGTTTTTAACATGCTTTAACTAGCAAATTCATAAGTCAACACCAATGCTGAGTATTTTCTCAATAAAACTGCAGTAAAGCAAAGACGGCCTCAATCCCGCGGTTTGGAATGGCTGGTGTTTCTGATGTCAAAAAATACCTTGTAACTAAAACAATGTGCCATTTTGAGTTGTTCAAAGTGTTTCTAAGGACACTGATTGTTAGAAGACAGCTGTCTGACTCGTGGATGTGAACATGGTTTGTGTAACATTTGCAACACATTATCATTTGCCGTTTGAGAATGTAGTCAAGCAAAACGCTAATCATAATAATTAACCGTTATGTGTCAGACGTTGTAAAAAGACACCATTGTGCAGCGTTTATCTCAAGAGTGGATCTTGTCTGAGCTCGTGCATGTGAGTGGAGGCGGGGCTAATTATCATATTCATAGATCCGTGTGTATTGATGGAGGGAAGGGTGTAGACTTTAAAGGACGATGTCGCGTTCCTGTGCGGACATACATGACATATATATATATATATATATATGTGTATGTGTGTATATATTTATGATATTAAGGACATTGACCTGAAGAATAAATGCTAGATGCAGGTGTAACCCCTCCACCCGAGTCCTACTTGACCCGCTCCGAGCGGGCCTCGAACCCAGGTCTGCTGGCATGGGAGTTGGACACTCTAACAATGAGGCTAAAGGCTGCAACCTCTAACATCTATCGCCAGAGCGTCTCTTGAGGTCAGAGGAGTGAGGTTTACTCGCACAGCAATTACTTGCTGGCCTCCGTTACACAGGTACTCGTTTAGTCGATCTCTCTCTCATAGTACAATATTCGACTCTACATTATACAATAAGCTTCAATGAAGCGACCGAACGTTTCTTTGTTTCTAGTTCTGAAGTGATGTTTTAGAATAAGTAACGCAGGCTTGGGCTCAACTGTCAAACTATCGACTTGAGATTTGAATCCATGGTTGAAAGAAGCAGTTCTGCACAAAAGAGGAACGCCCCGTTGTTATTCTTATTTATTTAAAAACTTGGGCCGTGCGATATGGCTGTATCTCACTATATCAGCAAGCTGTGATTACCTACTGCACGGGCCTGATACAGCCGTACAGCACTGTTACTCATGTGATCTCTCTCTCTCTCTCTCTATACACACGTGTACACACACACACACACACACACACACATATATATATACAGAGTTGGGGAGTAACGAAATAAAAGTAACTTAGTCACGTATTTAAAATACAAAATGTGAGTGACTGTATTTCATTACAGTGACATTTTAAATGGGTGGTAATCAGATTACAGTTACATCTGAAAAGTATTTTAGATTACCAAAGTGATTACTTTGAGTTTTAATGTCATTTAAACAGCGATTGGTGATTCTCTGACTCTGACAGTCTGAAAAAGCCGAGTTCAGTTTCATCAACATTTTAATACTTTTAAGAGGATCATAAAAATGTTGTTATTTTTATTTAGTACTGTCCTGAACAAGACAAAATGACTGAATTTATAAAAACAATTGTCAATTTAACTGTCCTGTCATGACCTGATGATCCACGACTGTTTTCATGTTTTCTGATAGTTGTTTGTGAGTCATTTTATAATTCACTCGTCACTGCAACTTTTTCTCACAATTTGTTTTTTCCCTCACAATTGTGAGTTTGCATTTCACAATTCTGACTTTTCTCAGTATTTTCAGTTTATATCTCATAATTCTGACTTCATAAGTCACAATTGCAACTTTATATCACGTAATTCTGAGGGAAAAAGTCATTGTAATTACCTGTTTTGTGTTTGTTCCACACTTATTAGTATTCTAAAGTATTCTAAAGTATTTAAGTTACTAAACTTGAGTAATGTAATGAAATACGTTACAAATTACTTTTTAAAGCATGTATTTTGTAATCTGTAGTGAAACACATTTTAAAAGTAACCTACCCAGCCCTGTATATATATATATATATATATATATATATATATATATATATATATATATGTGTGTGTGTGCGTGCATATGTATATGTATATGTACATATATATATATATATGTATATAATATATACTTAAATATAATAAACTTTTACTTAAATTCTACCCTATCAAAATGCATTTAATATTATTACAAAAACATGAAAAATGTGGTATTTTACTGAGCAAAAACGTTCTCAAATTTAAAAAAAAGTTTTGTATTCACCATGTGACACCAACCCCACATATAGCATGCATTACATAAATGATTGTCAATGTTTAACAATAGGTTGAATTAATTTGTGTCTCGTCACCACTCTTCCAGACATTACTCTCGTTCTGTCTTTTGTGGTTTTCCATTTTCCAGGTACTGCCATCTCAGATACTGCTGATCCCTCGCCCAGTGAACCGGAGCGAGCAGTGATTGAAGTAGTTGATCCAGATTGCTGCCAACAAGGTCAAAGTCAAATCCCAGGTAGGGCCAACTGAAGATATATCAGTATTGTGCTCCTGCTTGCAAAACCTGCTTGCATCCAGGTTCCCTGTAGGAATTGTTTCTGCCATCAGTGCAGTCATTTGAACTGAATCTTTGAATAGTAGCATATGCTAAAAGACAAGTAACTGTGTAAGCACCTGTAGGTCACGGTGTGGTTTAAGAATCAGTGAAAACATACTGGCAGTTCATTTATGGAAACCCCTTAAAATCCTTTCGAATGGGGCCATGAAAACTTCATAACTGATTTACAGCATGCAGATTCATCAGATTCATTTGACATTGTTGGAAAGCCAGCACAAAAATAAAATTAAAAAACATAAACAACTTTAAAGAAGTATCAAAATGTATTACCTTATGGTACTTTCTGAATATTTTGTTGTAATTTAGAGCAAAATTTATTATTAATGAAATATATTGTCTTGGCAAAAACACTTTATGGTAATATCCATCTTCACAAGGCTGCATATTTTGTAAACACGATCCATGAGCTGTTTGCTTGATTGATGTAGTGCTGAAATGCACTAAGTGAGCGCTGAGATGAATGGTGCTTAAATGTTATGGAGATAGTGAATAATTTGTCTGCCTGGTTGTGGGCCATGCTTTCAAAAGAACACTTATGCTCATCATATCATCATATAGATCATATGTACATGACTCAGGCTTTAAATGTCCAATCGTACCAGGAGATGTTCGAATGTATCAGTCTGTAAACTCCTCTAGTGACTCCTGTTTGAAATACAGCCTTTTTCTCCACCGCTGAAGTGATTGCTCAGCTAATATTTCCTTTGGTCCAAGAGAGTATAGAACAAATATTGAACTGCTAATAATAATAATAATAATAATAATAATAATAATATATTATTAATGATATGTAAATATATACATTGGTATATATATATATATATATATATATATATATATATATATATATATATATATATATATATATATATATATATATATTATATGAGATATGCAATATGTAACAGGAGAGTCAGACCAGGGTTGCTTATTTATTTACTTACATCAGTATATAATATAAAAATATGCTTTAAATTTTAAATAAAATGAAACACAAAATGTAAATTCTTCTTCATCATATTTTGAATTTATATTATTTTTATATTCTCAAATCATGAATTAAATAAATAAATTAATAAATGGAACACCAATTCAATATTTATTTATTTATTTTTTAAATTGAATTTCTATTTGATCCACCAGGGATTGATTGGATTGTGAAATGTAAGTTATTACATCTTGATTAAAGACTATAAAGACGAACATTTTCATATTTTGGAATAACACGAGCTGATGCATGAATCATTCATCCAATAGAGCAGGAACATGTGTTTAGAAAGTAAGCAGGGTGCATTTTGAATTAATATTTAAAAAAAAAAAAAAAAATGAAATTTTACTTTTCTATCCCCTTAAACTATCCTTACCTCTAAACCTACCCATCACAGAAAACTTTCTACATTTTTACATTTTCCAAAAAAATTAAACCCATTCTCTATGATTTATAAGCTTGGCCCCCATGAGTCAGAGTGCATTCAGGTTGAAGTCCCCACCAGGGTAGAAAAAACAAGAGCGCGCACACACACACACACACACACGCACACACTCCTCGTCCTGCCAGATGACAGATGAGCCGCCCAGCGCAGGATAAAAGGTCAGGCCTGTGTCTTAACAGCTTCCCTGTTCTCTCCAAGACTGATGGACTGACTTCCATCCTGTCCTGCTGAAGGAAAAAAAAGAAGAAATAAACATCCAGGCTTTGTTTTATCTAGTGATGAGAATACTTTGCAATTCATTAACAAGGAAACGCTAAAGGGCGATATGCCATAATGAACACCTCTAGCAGTTACTTGCTACACTAAATACTACCAAATGTGCTCTCTGTTCTCCCTAAAGGGACTTGCCGTCTCCTCTTGTCTGTCTTTGATTAATAACGTACTGGTTTAAGCACATAATTTCCAGTGTGCAGAGATTATGGGTTGAGGCTCTGTTAAACAGCCGCTCGACTCGCTCATTTATGGTCTAGGATCCCATTACACGAGCATTACAGAACACCAGAATAGAAGTAGCGATAATGGACAGTTTTATTCCTCTAAATCAAGAGGTCCTGCGTGGCAGCGCTCGACTCCTCCCTTCTGAGCTGCTCTGGCGTTCTGCGCCGGCTCACGGAAAGGGCCCCATCAGTCAACTGGCGCTCTGTTGGGTCGGCCCTGTTTATAAATCAACATTACACACCAAAACACACTTCTGGGTTATAATGTTTTCTGTGTAGAGAACCTCAGAGCGAAGGTCAAGCCAAGCTGCTGTAAATGGCTTGTCATCACAGAAAACAAAACTGTATTGCAAGCTCAGACCACAAATAGCTTCACAATAAAGGCAACTTATTTGTTCATTTGTCAAATCTGGCTAGGATATTTCCTGCACACTTGAAAAGAAAAGATGCATATATATTGTATTAATATAATATAATAACATATTACTGTATTGTTGTAAGTCCACAAAGAAGAAGAGAAGTGTAGTGGATCACATAGCAGCGTAACTTAACCAAACAAAACAACAGCAAGAACTCCAGAGATAATATACATTGAAACAATGCCACTTACCCACTGTTAAAGGGATAGTTTACCCAAAAAGGAAAATTACCCCACGATGAACTCACCCTCAAGCCATCCTAGGTGTATTTGACTTTCTTCTTTTATGCGAATATGATCAGAGTTATATTAAATAATGTCCTGGCTCTCCTAAGCTTTATCATGGTAGTAAATAGAGGATGAGATTTTGAAATCCAAAAAAGTGCAACCATCCATCATAAAAGATAAGCACATGGCTCCAGGGGGTTAATAAAGGCCTTCTGAAGCATAGTGTAGAAGTGTGTTCGTGTAAGAAAAATATTCATATTTAAAACTTTAAAATTTAAAATAATTAAATTCTGACAGACTGCCGTAAGCATCGATTAACTGCGAAAAAGTGACCAAAAAGAAACAGCTCACGAAGACTAAAGGAACATTTTTAAAGAGAAATGTTAAGATTTTGATATAAGAGAAGAGGAGCTTGAGTTTGTTGCCCAGCCCTATTTGTTTGATCAGTGAGAGGCGTCAAAGCTTACTCTACTCCTACATCGCGTATCGGGTTACTCTTTTGGCGTAAGTCGACATGCGTACAGCCGTCTGCCGGAAGCCAGCTATTAAGTTCTAAACACGCATGTTTTTCTTAAACAAGCATCACTTTGCTTCACAAGGCTTTCATTAACCCCCTGGAGTCGTGTGCTTATCTTTTATGATGGATGGTTGCACTTTTTCAGGCTTCAAAATCTCATCCTTTATTTACTGCCATTATAAAGCTTAAAAGAGCCAGGACATTATTTACTATAACACTGATCATATTCGTATAAAATAAGAAAGTCATATACACCTAGGATGTCTTGAGGATGAGTAAATCATGGGGTAATTTTCATTTCTGGATGAACTATCCCTTTCACAGGGGGTAAGTGGCTGTGAGTGATGGCATTAACACTGCAGACACCTGAGGATGGCCCCTGTCCAGGATCTTCTGCTCATTTTAGGTAAGCCCAGCAGGCAAGAATAGTTCACTCCAGTATAATGATTTTAATTTCTCATTGTCAAAATGACTGCGCTGGGCGAGTTTGCGAAAGTGTGCTGTGTGTAGGGATATGGGGGAGCCTTCAAAAGTGAGGGCGATGAACTTTGCTGCATAATCCATTGTCCTTTCTGTGTTCTGGTGTTCCGTAACAATTTAAGTCCACAAGAATGAAGAAAAGTGTAGCAAATCAAATAGCAGTACAACTTTATTAAAAAAAAAGAAAAAAAAAAGAGCAAGTATTCCAAAGAGAATATACGACTAAAAAGTGTGCTGTGCATGCGCAAAAAATTGACAAAACTGAAGGTCTTAAATACACAAGATATTGAACAATACTAAACAGGTGAGCTCTAATCAATGGCATAATGAATTACCATGGCAAGCTGGAACATAGGAACAAAGGAAACGGGGAAACAAAACTAAAAATCCTTGAAAATGAAGCCAAAACATAAAAAAATGTGACATGTTATTATATGATCGAAAAATTTGATCTCTTTAAATCTCTAGTAGGTGCTTTGAATTCAGGTGGCACATTGTTTTCAGGTCAGTGAGCTTGGAATGCCTTTAAAAAGCTATTTGATTAAGCACCAGTCATGCAGGTATTAAGTCAGAGCACTGACATCAACAAAATGAAAATAAATTTCCATGAAAATAGATTGCCTGGTGGTTAGATGACACCGTTTAACGCGAGTCCTTTTTTTCCACAGAGTTACTATCTTGAAACTTATGGAAAAGTCTTACTTTTTTTAAGCTCAGAGAAAAGCCTACATTTTAATACACTTTTTTATCAGTAAAGAGGACTGCCTTTCAAAGGTATAAATTAGCACAGCTTCCTACTTCCATCGATAATCTTTACCATAAAATGAAGTCAGGCCTGAAAGCTCTAAAATGTGCTTTAAAGTTTCATCCAATTACTCGCTTCAGAGCCTCATAGTTTCATTTTCCATTAATGATGAATTCAGAAGTGTCTGAGATCTAATCTGAAACTTGGGCCTGATATACTGCGGGTGGATCAGAAGTCGTTATGTACTTCTTTGCGTTTTGCATGTGGTGTGGTGGAGTGGAGTGTTGATGTAGGGGACAGAAATATACGGCAGACTTAACCCTGTTTTTTGCAGTCACCTCACGGGCACTCTTTCTGCACTTACTCAAGCGTAGCCTCTAAGAACTTACAGCTGCCTGTTCCCCATTTTGAGTGCCGCCCTTCCCTATTGGCCGGCGGGCCTGTGGTTCGGACTGCGGCCCCACTGTTAAAAGCATCTAAGGGCTGCAGTGGGCCCACATCACATTCCAAGTCCCCTTGTAAAACGTGTGGAGGACTGGGCTCTACAGCAGGACCCCTTCCACATCCTGGACTTTTATTAGCATTGAGAGCACACGTGGACATGCACACACTCAAACACACCTACTGCTTGTTATTTAGCCAGGAAACTCAGAAGACTTAGAAAAACATGTCAGAATATATAACACCTCTTTCTATGTGGAAGCTCATTTTGATCATTTTGCATAAAAACTGACAAGCTACAGTTAAAAGTTAAATTAGTCAAATTTGTACAATAAGTGTTTAAGTGTATTGAACGTGCACTTGTAGTTAAAAAGAAATATATAATAGTAATCAAATAAAAGGTCACTTTTTTTTTTTTTTTTTACTTTGTAACGTACTTCATAATAATGCCAAATTAAATGTTTTACTTTAAAGTATTTAAAGGCACAATATTAATAATATACCCCCCCCCCCCCAAAAAAAAAAAAAAAAAAAAAAACTTACACAGTGTTATATATTTCTTTCAGTTGTGTACTTACATTATCCTAAATGTTTCCAAGAATTTGTTAATTCAAAGAAATTCACAACTTTATATAGAGCCTGTCCCTCCATTGTCACTTAATGACTTAATATCTGCGTTATCACTGGTTTCCTTGCACTGCAAAGCTGCTTGCGGACAGCTGCGTAACGTCTAGTGGCGCGTTGTTGTTGTATCGTTCAAACATTATGGACAATGGCAAGCAAACTTTGGGACAAAAGGAGAAATAAAACATGGACCAATATCAGTGTGGCGTTCCTGAGATAGTAAGAGCTTTGCGACAACTTTGACTCGATATTAGACAAGGTGAGTAAATTTAGGCTACATGAGACTAATCAATATTATATAGCTCAACACGATAAAATATCATCGGTATGATAATCTAATGTTGATATTCACTCAAATGCAGTTTAGTATGATAGTAGACCAAGTGAAACAGCGCTGTGTTACCTCACAGTCAAATAAACTGACCTGTATGAGTAGTATTTTAGCACTTGCGAGTAGTTCAGTACAACGAAATGTCTTCTGTCCTTTATCCCCTGGGACTCGCGTGTGCCATTGATATATGTCTCTCATTAGTAATCGTGTCCGTAATTCTCGGCCACGCCCTGCTTCGTACCACAGTCATGTTAAAAACATGCATTCACTCCTCTATAAACATAATTTCCCCATAAACATTATTAGATCCATCAGCCTGATGACAGCCTGGTCACTGCATCTTCAATCTACGCCTTTTTAATTGTTTTGAAGAGTTTTATCGACCCTATAGTGACGAAAAATACACTGTGGCTTTAAATCATTCTTTTAATAATCTTTTCTTGTGCTTTGAAGAAGTACTGTTATTTTGATGTGTTGACTAACATATTAAAGTATATGTAAAGTAAAAACTATTGTTATTTAATATTACATTTTAGGTTAACATATTTAACTGCTTCATTACGAATGTGTAATTGCAAATATATTTAAATACATGTCATAATAGAAATGACTTAAAGGAAATTCGGTTAAGGCTTGTCAGTACATTTGGGACTTTAACCATATTTCAAAGACAACAAATGGAACTGCATTATATAAAGTTTGTACTTGAGTGGGTGAAAAAGCACTCTTAAAGTTCAACTAATTGCTTTTAATATAAATATTAGTTCACTCTTAAGTATATTCGTTTAAAGTATATTATTTCTGTAATAAGTACTCTTTTTAAAATTATGCTAAAAGCGGATATTACACAGTTACAGAAAGATACAAACATAGAAGATAAATAGAAAATGAAGTAAAACTACTTGAGTAAATTCATTTATTTAAAAATAAAATGATTGGGTGCAGATTTTGGTTTGGTACAAGAGGCTGATAGTCACCCTATGAAATGTCATTTGCAATCTGTCTTGTGAAAATTTTGAGTAAAACGAGATAAACAATATAGAAATGCTGCATTACCTATAACAGTAGCCTAAAAAATGACTAAATAGCCAAGAAATAATTCAACATCTGGCTATTGGTTAACATTAGCACTAACAATAACATATAGCCTGGGTTACATCAGATGGAATTTTTGAATAATATGCACCGATGAAGACCATGAATCTATTGATAATTATTTAAAGTAAATAAAGTCCATTTTGATTTCATGATGACTTAAGTGTTTTACTGTGCATTTTGAGTAAGTGTAAATAGGCTTTTCATAATGACAGAAGCACTTTAAAAGCAGCTTCATTAGAATGAGAAATTAAATAGAGCAGATCGATACCACTGGGAGCCAAATAGACTTAAATGGATCCTAAACATGTTACGGTTTAGATGTGGGGCATCCATTTTTCAGCCTTGTGAGATCTAAAATGCTTTCTGGAGGTGAAGGCCTGCCATTATACAAAGGACATTGAGCGCAGTTTGCAGTGCATGAAATAACCCAAAAGATGGTAGGATGGCAGGGTCGAACCGTTTAATTATCTCTGAGATTCTCATCAAATATGGATAAGGAGCTGTAGACTAATGTGTTCATTACAAAGAAATTGCTAAGCATGGTTCTGGATTTCTTAGACTCTGGTACTGCCATATACACCCACCCGCACCATCTCCCAAAGCCCCATCAATCTCATCCCAAACCTGACAGGGAATCAATCTCCTGCAGTTCCTAATAAAGCTGTGAGCTTGCTCCACCTCTTCATGTCCACTCCATCACTGGTAGAACATGTTCTCTCTTCTTCTCCATTCAATTTAGAATAGAAGCTGAATTTGTTTCTGCAATTTCCTCTGAACATTATTACTGGGACAATATTGCTGGGACATGAAATTCAAGTCAATATAAAGTCAAAAGAGATTGTCTTTATTTTGAGAAAACAATTAGTCTACTTTTATTAAATTAACTGAATTGATTATTGTTGCACAGTATTGCACAAAAAAGAGGTTCCCATTCAGTCAGTAACATTCGACATACGTCAGACAGACTGACAAATAGCAATCTCACTAGAGAGGCTAATCTACTTCGATTGTAACTAAAACGAGCCAATGCACATTGGCATGCAATCATATGGAGCAGATGCTCTGCCTCGCAGTGCGGGTATTTAATGAGCAGCGTTGCATCTTTTCGCTTCGAAGCCGAACATTTTATGATGTTCTACAGAAGTGTGTGTTCGTCAGGTCGAGTCAGCTCTCAGGACGAGACAAGTGCGGTTGCGGGCGTACAGTGCAGCAGCTGGGTCGAATTCTCTCCTTGGCTTTGTTTTGTTTTGTCTTGTCTTGTCTGAAATCAAATTTTCAGAAAAAAAAAGAGCTGTTTTGACGGCTGGTAAGAGAGCGCCTTCTAGGAGAGGAAAGCACACGGCAGGCTGCATACATCCCTGTCTGTGTCGCTGCGGCCGTTCCCCTGCGTATTCAGTATTTAAAAGAGTAAAGTCCCTGAAAGAGCTTACACAAGTAGAGTTTGCGTCTTTTTAAAGAAGCATTCTACTTGTGTATTTCTGGATGTGATTGTTACCTGGAACCGAAGGATGGTCACTATTGCTGCATCATATGCTGGGGTTTAAAACACACTGAGGCAGTAAATGTACAATGTACCCATTGTGGGAAGATGACAATCTAGGAGTTGCGTTCAAGACTCAAGAAAAGGGGCGGAGTCCCAGTGCTGCTGCCTCATTCCAATCCTCTGCAGAGGGTTGCTTCGGGCAGCGGCACTGGTGATCTGAGGATTACAGTGAGCATGCTTCCTTTGGGGAACCAAAGGCCTAGGAACCCTAACTTCTTCTGCACTCCACAGCCAGTAGAGCTGCCATCAGAGAATGCTGGGCCATTTCAAAGATGTGCACCGGGTGTCGCTAGCTGCATCGGAGGGTGTTCCAGACTTCTCTGGGGATGATGAGTCGGCGGCATTGCCTCCTTCAGGGACATAGCGGTGCCCGATTCAGATCCGGAGATGATGGCTATGGTTTCCCGGGCCGATTGGATGATTGGTATCTTGGGGTGGTTCGTGCTGGTTTTCAGCCACCCACCCTGGATCCTTTCTTCCCGAAGGTGCATGAGGAGCTCACAGGTACGTGGAATGCACCTTTTACTGCTTGAAATCATTCCAGTGGCTCCTCCCATCCACCCATCTATCCACCCTCCCTCACCACCCTTGATGGTAGTGCGGCAACCCTCCTGTGGAGCGGGCTGTTGCAGTGCAGCTGTGCCATAACTCCACCTGGCGGAGGGAGCCATGTCTTCCTTCCTGGACCTGTAAGTACTCTGCGGTTGCTGGTCCATCAGGCCAGGCCATTGAGGGGCCTGCTTGTAGCTTAGGGTACCCCCCTGCTACTGCCCCCGCTCCGACACCGCAGCAGCAGCCTCCATCCAAGCGGCGCCAAGGAGCCAGTCACAAGCGGAATGTCCCACCCGGAGATGGATGGAACTGCTCTTCAGGTGATGGTGACCACACCACTCCTTCCCCCGGAGGAGGGCTGGGTGGTAAGTCCTTTGTTGATTTCTGTTCCACCATTTCTGACCTTGGAACCAGGTAAGTGTTGCACAGCACACTCAAACCCCGCTTCAAACCACTTCACAAAGAGAACCCCCCGAGCCGCGTCCCTGCATTCCACCTAGCTGCCCCACTGTGGGTATGGCTATGGTCCCCTTGATGTCTGCTTATTGTCGTATTTCAGAATGTAGTAAGAGCCATTTCTGTAACATTTAAATGTTTTGTGTATGTGTGTGTGCAAAGTGCAAACACATTTACAGAATACAAGATACAAGAATTCAAAGAAATTTGCATGAGTTGTTACTCGTGGCCGGAGATTACTCAAAACATGCATTGAACACCTACGAGTCAAATGAAGTATACTCTGGGATTTAAATATTTGATGAATGTATACCAGGTGTGGAAAGTATTCGGTTAATATCATTATCTCTTTTTTGATGGAAGTTGCGTTTAGCGTTTTTCGCTATTTCGCTATGTTATTCGTCTATCAACCATCCATCCATCCATCCATCCATCCATCCATCCACCCATCCCAGTTCATTGTTGGTGTTACTAAAATGAGAACCATTGCATTGGACCATTTTAACACTTTAACACTACCCATCCACCTATCCACCAATCCACCAATCCTTCCATCCACCCACCCATCCATCCATCCAAACATTTTTGTTGTTTTGTTGTTGAAAGTTTCTGTTCTTTCTTTTTATATATTGCATGTTCAAATATTCATACAACAAAGATTTAAGCAGGGAAATATTTAAGTGGTTTTAGAGGTTTTATATGAAAAAAAAAAAAATCTAAACTCAGGATGTTTACCTAATCCAAAATATGGAATATTAAAAATTCTGAATATTTTGCTTTTTATTTGAACCCAATGGAGAGGTCTTGCACATCATCTGTTATTTCAAAATAATTATTTGTTCTTCATATTGGATTTCCTCAAATGGCCAGTGATCATTTAGCTGCTTCAATGGCCCCACGTCTCTTTTCAATTGGCTCTTGTTTGTGCAAGCTGGAATTAAAATAATTGTGCTGTGGCAGCAATTCATTTGAGGGTAAGCCTTATTAAGTTCTCTTTTGAGGTCGGAGATGAGTGCCGGACAACTCATTTCTGGCATCGTCAGGTAGGGCCTTAAGCAAATCCAAGCGCTGCCAACTTTACAACCACAGAACTTCAGAGGGCTAAAGGAATTGATGACTCACTGCTGCTCCTGTTGAAAATCCGCTCAGAAAATCCAACTAATCCACAATCCCTGTGCCAAAGGGTATACACTACCCCACAACCTCTGCCTACCGCCACAATACTGCAATCCTAGATTATCTAGTTCATCTTGCCAGGCAGCTTTGACTCTACAGTACAAGTTAGTAGATTACAACTCTACCTCACAGGTCTGGGTGCTAACTTAATTGGTGAGATTTACTAGCATGATAGCTAGCCACAGAAGACAGAGTACTCATGAACTAATAACTAAACAAAATGATGATATTATATATAAAATTTCATAAAAGTCAAAAAAGCACTCTTAAGTTCAACTTAATGCATTTGAGATGAATAGATGTCTGAAAACATTATATTCATTTCACACTAAAAATGATTCATTTAAAGTATATTAAAGACCCACTCTAGTCAATAATTATATCCCTTGAAACTCATCTTCGATCACCAAAATGACATTTAAACTTTTTTCCTGTGTAAAAACATTTATTCATGCATTAAAATAGCTTGCATGTAACTTTCATTATGAAAGTGACATCTAAATTGACATTATAGATTAGCTTTTAACTTGGTTAGCTACATTTTTGTTGCCTGCATGTAATCCTGACTTCAGTGATTCAGATCATGTTCAATGATTCCTTGAAAAGAACTTATTTAAAAGAGCTATTCACTCCCATTCTAGTTAGAAAAAAAAAAAAAACAATGTGCTTGTTTTAATTCTATACAGAAAACAGACTGTACACTTCAACCTAGCTACTGAGAAATGTAGTTCCATCATGACAACTTTGACCCTGCTTTATTGCTGCTGCAAGTCCGGGACTTGCATACACGAGATGTTGCTGTGAGCAACTAAGATGCTGCTGCTCTACAATATAGCATACATGAATACTTTTTGCATTACCCAATCTATACAAGTGGACCTGGGAAGGAGGAGGTTTTCTGAAAGCACACTGTAGAGCTGCAGCAAATGCTGACCAGTTTGAAGGTTGATCAGCAAGCTCATTGGCTAGGGAAATTATGTGATTGCAAGCAGAATGAGTTAAGGAAATTTCAGCCTGCGCTATCTAGAGTTTCATGTCAGAACTTTGTATTGAAACTAATAGCTTTGCTACTTAGTGATGCAACTGCCATCACTGAATGCTGTTTTGGATCTTTAGAGACAAATGGTGCTTCATGTGATGCAATGAAACATGATTTTGGAGAACATGTTTAATTGCTATTTAAACATGTTAAAACAGAACTAGACAGTTGCTGGATGCTGACGTTGTTAACACATTATCCAAAGAATTGTTTTTTTTTTTTTTTTCTACCTGAAGTTCCCAATACAACTTTACTAATATACTAAGTTGAGGGGTATGTGTAGAACTTTATGAATAGTAGGTTTGATTTTATAACTTCTAAACATGATTCTGATACCAGTATATTCTAAATTTATGTGTTTTTTTGGAAAGGGGCATTCTATCTGTACCATTGTGATCGGCTGTACCATCTTGCTTGGACATGGTATGTTCACAGTGAGAAAGCATCTGTTAGGACCATAAACCAATATAATCTTACCAGAATCTTTGATGCTATTCCAGGCCAAAACGCTACGCCAACTGTAAATCAGTGAACTATCTGAAATTAATGGGATGTCCCTGTAATTGACCATTAATCTTGTTAAAGGTAAATTTCCTTCTCTCATCTTGGTCAGCTAATGACATCAAATTGAATTCGTTCTGCTCTTGCCTACTGATGTATGGCTTTGTGTTTGGATTGAAGCTGTAACATTGTTAGCCAGTGACCTTCACATGAGCCAGCGGAACTGGGAGCGCGGAACTTCCTCTTTGAACAAAATTAGATATGATTCATCAAAGTGCAAGCCTTTGACTTAGATAATTTTTGCAAATTTTCCACCAGATTTCAACATTTTATGATGAAAATACAAGTGGTGTTGCCGGTGAAAATTAAGCTACGGTGTTGCTATGCAGATATTAATGGTTCTGAGTGGATTTTAGTGTATTGCTTTGCAGTTTCTTACTGGCCCAATTCAAAAGAGCTTTAAAAATGAAGTGTGCTTAACTCTATTTAATGTGCACTTGAAGAGTTCATCAAATCTTTATTTAAAAAAAGTGTACTTGTAGATATACTAATGAAGTAAAAGGCCACTTAAAGGATTAGTTCACTATGAAATGAAAATCACCCCAAGCTTTATTCGCCCTCAAGCAATCCTAAGCGTAGGACTTTCTTCTCTCTGATGAACACAATCAGAGAAATATAAAAAAATATTCTCCAATTCTCAGTAGACGTGACATTAAAGTACTTGTCAGGACATTCAGCAACACTTTAACCATATTTCAAAGACAAAAGTAGGAATTACATAAAGAGATACCTCAGCGTAGTTGAAAGAAAAAAAAAACACACCAAGTTCAACTAATTACTTTTCATATAAAATTTAAACTAAGACATTTACATTTAACTGCAGTATTTCATGTACAGGACTTTATTGCAGGTAAAATGGGTGAGCAGAGCGGCGATCCAACAGGTAAGGCAAAATGGCAGATGATAGTTCTGAGCAGACGGTGATGAACAGATGGTAGAAGACGGATCAGCAACTCAGGTGAGACAACAGGTAAGCACTCTGGTGAATATTCAGATGAGCACTCCAAAGAGTTGACAGATGAGGTCTGAGATGCTTGTCATTGAGGAGAAAGGAACAGTGGCATTTGAAGGTAGTGTTGATGAGGGTGCACAGGGGCAGGAGGACTGTGGGAAATGTAGTGCAGATAGAGTGACTGTGACACAATTAACATGCAAACAAAATGGTACATATCATTTGAACTGAAGTCTATTCCTCTAAAGTGTTTTTTTTTTTTTTTTTTTTTTGTTTGTTTGTTTTTTTGGCCATGCTACAGTGTACTTTTTTTTAAAAAGTAGTTTTGCCAGTGGTCCCTCCTCCAAAATAAGTGTGGGATTTTTTTCACCCATTTTATTGCCTGTCAAATTAAATTGTAAGTGTGATTGCTTAGAAAAGTAATAGCCCACCTCTCTTCAGCAAGCCACAAGGACACAAAATAAATCCCTTCATTTAGTCAATTATAACTAATTGCTGTCGTCAATGTGATTACATGAGCAATGAAAAGGCTTTCAAAGGAAAGTGGTTTAGTGTTACCACAAACAGACATTCCATTTACGTCTCTGCACAAACCAAAACAGATATAAACGTTTGAGTACACTAGTTATGGTCACCACTTGAGCATTTTCCATATTTTCCAGGCCATTTTTGGTTGAGTGTCTTCATGTGTGAGTCTGACAGCTTATGGAAGCGTGTGTGTGATTGTCTGCACACCACTTGCATGAAAACGGCTTCGTTCCAAATGGAATGGACTGGCAATTTGCCTTATGAAAGAAAAAAGGAGTTGAGTATTCTCTTTTACAGTCATTTCGTAAGATTTTTTTATTAAAGAAATCTGTGGCATGGGAAAAATAAAGAGAACTCATTGGAAGTGCTTCGCTTATGCTTACAGTTTGAATCAAACAATCTGAAGTTTGAAACAAAGCAGAGACCAAAAGGGCAGGAGGTCTTAAAGCTGAGCTTTTGGAATGAGACTTGTGCAGAGAAATTATACTGAAGTTGATTTATGGGTATTACATCAACATTTTCACAATTAAAAGACAAAATCAAGCCAAAAACATTCTTGGCTGAAAGTATAGACATTACCACGTTTAATATATAGAGGGTTTCTGAGGTACACAGTGAGTTATGACAAAGTCTATATTTCAGTAAAAATTTACCAATCTATATATTCATTTATTAATTACATTTTTTTTTTTGTTGTTGTTCCGTTGTTTGTGTGTTTCATAATTGTATTTGCATATTGTATTAAGTTTCATTATGACAACATGTTTCACTATTGGATCATATACATCCATATTTTTATAAGCAGTGTTGTTATTTTCTTCATTTTACATTAATACAAGTATTTGTATATTTATATTTAAATAAAATAAATACATTTTGATGACCTGTTTGCTACAGTGAGTTGTGTGACACAAAAAGACAATCAGTTAACTTTTAATAAAACCAAATGTTACATGGCAAATATGAAAACATTTGGATTCTTGCCGAATGCCGTTTCAGTTTAGCTTCAATTAAATTCATTTTGGCTTGACATTTGTATGTTGTTTATAATAAATGTCATTATAGCCTGATTTATGTTTTATTTTTGATTTTAACGTAGATAATTTATAACTGCGTATTTTTCATTCTTGTTCTGTTCTGAATACCATTAAATTTAAAGGATTTGTTGTGGCGTGAGGAGAACTAAAATAGCCTAGGCTATTGTGTTTAGAAAATGTTTTGTTTTTGTCTCTTTGGCTGAACAATACTCAGTCATGGATAGTGGTTACATGTGAACAAGTAAAACCAAATGGAGTCAGCCATGTACAACCAATTAGAATCAATGTTGTTCGTTTAACTTGAAGGAATGTTTTTTTTTAGTTTAATTAAATAAATGTTTTTCATTTAAATTGACATTCAAAAAATGCTACAATTAATGCTTCTTGTTTAGTCCTGTGATTTACATCAACTAAATATAGCTTTTCTTCACACTTGTGATGTGTGACCATCCAGAAGTGATACTGGTTTCATCCAGAGCATTGCCGTAGAGGTTGCTTTATTATTAAAATAATTTGAATTCTTGTTAGCAGGGCCTCAACCAAATCACAAGCCCAACACTACACCACAATAGTAACCCAAAACCACTAACATAACAGAAACTTTTAAATACCAACATAATAGAGGTCTTTCCATTTTGCTAAAAAAAAATGCATAGAATAACGCTTTATTTTAACACTTACTCTGCTAATTCAGCCCCTGATGGGGACTTAAAGTCGTGTTTGATTGGGTTACTTGAAAACCCATCAAACAAAGTGAACAAATGAAAACAAAAAGTTCAAAACAAAGTCAATTTAACATGAAGCAATCACATTTGAGCCTGATACAATGGTGTTAAATCAAAATAAATAGTATAAATATAATGAACAGCATCAAAAAAATAATTTTTTACATTAACATGTTTGATATTTACGACTCTTGATCACCTACCGGATTTGGCGTGCTTCTTTAGCTAAAACTTGACAGCTGTACTGTAAAGTAAAACGCATGGCAGGAGAGCCTGCTGACAATGTCGATTGTCCTGCATTTGTTCACAAGATCAACATTTGTGTGGCCTCACAATCCGGTCGAATCATGTACTTTCAGGGGATTTTAATGCAAAAATCGTTTGAAACTGTCATTATGTCTGTCATTAAGACTTGGAGCTGGACTGGGCCAGCGACAACGAAGGAGACTCTGGGGAATAACCTCTTCCAATTCCTCACATAATAACTTTGTAACCAGGCACAGCTCACCCTCAATGGCGAGAGCATGGGCTGGGCTCCATTCTTTGCCCTCGTACTCCACGAGAATACCCACTGGGAGGGATGGAGTTGCCGGCTCTTGCACCTGTTCAGACTTCTTGTTGAGCAGAGGTTCTGGGATGAAGAGGGCCTTCGGCGATTTCTCTGGCTCAGGTTCCGTGGCGGGCATGAGATCCGGGTCTGAGCCGTATCAATCTCTTCTGGTCCTGTGTTCTGCTACGGTGAGCTTAAAAAAAAAAAAAAAATTCGTAATAAAAAATGGATAATGTACTGGCAATAAATTACCAGGACAATATACAGTATTTTTATTGACATTTCTTTTAAGCTTAAAACACAACGCAGTGAAGTTCAAAATTCAAAATACAGGTAAAACACCTGTAAAAACTAAATACAGAAAATCCCGTCAAAATAATACAGTAAATTGTACCCTATTTTTTTTAGAGTGTAGAAGATAATGCAACAAAAGAGATACGTGACAATCAAATAACTTTTAATAAACAACAGGAACAACAAAACACTACACACTTAATTAATAATACTAATTAATATATCAATATTGCTCAGTACACTGTAAAAATTTTAAAAAGTGGTAAATAAAAATAAAAAATCTTTTCAGTTTTTATTCTTCAAAATGTCACATTTAGTTCACTGTGTTACTTCACATTTCTTTGCAATTGTTTGTGAAATTTACTAGTAATTTCCAAGTGATTATTGATTGGTCTTTAGATATTGATAGATTTTCCATAAATTAAAGAACATTTCTGTGAAAAGGATGGACATCCCTAAAGATGACTCATTAAATCCTGGTTTAAATCCAAATTTTGAATTCGTTATTGAAGGACCGGACCTTTGTTTCTAATACGTGTTCTATATATTCAGAACATTGGAAATATGCTTGGGCCGCTGATGTAGTTGATTTTCAGGACAGTGCAACATTTGTATCGTATATAAAAAGTCGTAAAAAGTGAAGAGTTTTACTTGACACAAGTGGAAACTAGACAAAAACGCTTCAAGCATATTTCTTTACATCCCAAAGCCTTTTCATTTGTTATTGTAATATCTTGGCATCTAAGATTGTAATCTCTTTTTCTTCTCCAACGTGTCTGTTCCTCACGCACAGTCATCAATCATAGTAGGGCAATGACAGGAAGGGCAGCTTGAACGTGTATTAGGTGAGATGTGCTTGAGAGGTCTGCTGCCGGAAGGCACAGCAAAGCAGAGGTTGGTCCGACCTGTTTCGGGAATGTCTCTTTATGTCAAAGTCGCTGTCACTCTTGTATTTCTGAGGGTTGAATCACAGCTGGGGCAGCAGTAATCACATGCTGTCAACAAACGCCACAATAACGTCCAACTGACAGCGACCTCCTATTGAGTGACTCACAGATTAATGAAAACAAAACAATCTCCGGATGGCCACCCTGTCATAGTTGCTATGTGATACATTTTCCATCAGTTTGCTTTTGTTAACACTGTCTAAACCGGAGAAGTGTGGCGCCTTGTGTCACGCCAAAACTACAGTAAATCACACCCATAATAATCGATGAAACTGTCTATACTGTAAGAGTCAGTTGATGTGTCTTCATTGCCAGTTTTTTTTTTTTTTTTTTTTTTTTTTTTTTTTTTTTTTGTCGTGCATGGCTACTCCAGTCTGATTTCTTTCTTTCTTTTTTTTTTTTTTTGATTTAGTTTGTTTTCTGTGTCTTGTTTCTATTTTGTGGACTTTTTTTGTGCAAACTTGTTGAGCAATCTTGGAAATTCCAAATTTTGCCTTCTTATGACACAGTGTAACCAAATAATTGTAACTGTATTGTAAATGTATAAATTAATTGACTTACAAAATAGCCCATGTAAACAATAATTTTTCCTTTTAAATTGAATGATAAAGAAGTCATTGCTTGCAACTTTAAAAAATGTTTTGGGGGAAAAAACTTGGCGAAATTGTTGGTTGTGGTGAAAATGATGCTCAAAGTCATTGAAATTAAAATGATGTCTATCACTTGTTAATGTTTAGACTATCATGGTTTTAAAAATATTTTAATCACGAATTGTCAGGGATTTTTATTGTGAAGTTTAAGATTCAAAGTCTCGGTGTGAAACTCGGAAGATTTCCAAGATAAGAACAAAGCTAGGAAAGAAAGGAAAAGAAAGAAAGAGTTTGAACCACTCAAATGTTTCATCCATATCTAAATTCCTCTAGATTTCAGAAATGCCTCCCAACCATTTTCACTCAAACGTTCAACTTTTTCCAACTCATTAAGCCTCTAGGTGTCAGTTTAGCTTTGATTTAATCTATGGGTGCAACAATAAAACAAAAGCCAGCCATAACTAGGTCATCTCTTGACAAGGACAATATCCCTAATCAAAATCACTCATTAGGCTTGTCATGGGAGTGAATGAGAAACTTGTAAAAGTACAAGTATGCAATGAATCTAGTTCACAACAAACAAGTGTGTTTGTCTGCTTGGCAGCTGCTTTTTGTTGTGCTAATTACAGTTAAGCTTCATTTTCTCTTTGTATCTCTCTCATACTATGAATAGTCATGTTGGTACAGGATGAACCTGTGAGGGCTAGTAAAATATTAAAAACAGTCTTACCTTTTTCTTCACTGACACAGAAAGATAAATACCCGGAGGGTGTCCTTTGTACCTCGGAAAAGTAACACATGCACTCTGAGCATGCTATTGTAGGGTTTGATGCATGCTTTTCTGATGTTCTCATCCTTTCAAATGCCACTTCAAATGCACCTCGCAACTCAACTTGTCATAATATTTATATTATGTCTGCTTTCCTTTCTGCTCCGCACAGTTTTCTCTGCCCTTTCCTCAGCAGCATGTACGACAGCTCAATATCAAGCCTCAATGCAGAAATGATTTCCCAATAAGCTATGCAGAAATCACTGAGCAGAAAATTTTAGTGAGGCCTACCCTGGCAAATCCGGAAATTGAAGACCTAAACAAAATGCAATCTCAAAGCTTCCTCGGGTGCGGCTCAGGTTTACCTTCGAGCCTGGGATTACACTCTTTTACGCAGCTGTTTCCTGGGCTTGGTCACGGTCTCTCCCTCTCACACGAGTGGGCTGAGAGGGGCCAAAGCCCCAATGTTGACATTGCCCCAGGCCATCCACTTCATCTCAGCCCCACAGCCATGGGAATCTGACATCCTAAATCAAGCGTGCTGTGTAAATCTCTGCACCGACGCTGACTGTTTTGTTTGAATGTTTGCTTCAGACTGCCTGCATCCCCGGCCAGTGCTATAATGACTCTGGTCTTGCTCTCTACAGGAAATGTTGGATGCTTCCAGGGATCTGGCTGAAACGAGGGGAAAGGATTGTTCATTTCCCTGCAGAGGGTCTGAGGCACAACTTCAGTGCAAGTGGTGAAATTTCCTCTAAGCAGAGCTTAGATGCTTCCATCCAGTTCAACTCACATCCTCGCATGGTCATGAAAACTATCGGACTCACACGACACGGTAATTGATGGACGAGAGGAGAATTCTTAGCATGTGTTCGTTTGCAGGAACAAATATGGTGGCGAAAGGTATCTGATTGTAGGGTTAGGTTAAGGACAGGAGTGTGGCTCCTGGATGGCCAACGTCCTGAAAAGTTTAGCTCCAACCTGCTCCAAAAAAATAAGTTTCTAGGGATCCTGAAGACTGATTTGCTGACAGTGGCCCTCCAGGAGCAGGATTGGACAACCCTGGGATTGTCACAGTCACACAAGTTCTTTATTTTTTTAGTATTATTACTATTTCTGTTTGGTATGATATAAAAGTAGTTGAACCATTTTAGTGTCTAAACTGCTATGACAGATTGTGTAAACCTGTATTTCCTCAAAAAACTCAAGTGTGTGACAGAGGATTTATAAAATTCATCAAGGTATCCGTTGCGGCGTCTGCAACCTACAGTGGGTGTTTTGTTTTAATGTTCGCTTCATACTGCTTGTATCTCGTGCCAGAGCTATAATATTGCTGGTCCTGCTGTTGGATGCTGGATGCTTCCTCAGATCTGGCTGCAATGTCAGGAAGAGATTGTTCATTTCCCTACAGAGGGTCTGCGGCACTCCTTCAGTGCAAGTGGTGAAATTTCCCCTAAGCAGAGATCAGCTACTTCAATCCTGTTCCATTCGCATGCAGATGAGAACTATCGGACTTGTGTGTCAAACTGATTTATGGACATGTGGACGAGGGGAGAAAATCAAACGAATGGTCAGCATATGTTCTTTATTTATCACCAACAAGAGTGAAAAATGAGCTCATCCTCTCCTCAACTCACTCCCTGAGTTGCTCTATCTGGGAGCATCTGGAATGGGTTAAGGTTACTCCATACGGCAGAAGAACAGGAAAGCCGAGAGCAGGTCTTTAGTAAATTGTGGCTCTGGGTGAGGACTGGCCTCACGCAGTTATCACTCGCTGGTGTCTAATTCACCCATCTGTTTCAATGACGTCCCACTGTCTTTAAAATCATTCCTGATGACTGTAACAGAAACAGTGGAGGTGTAACTAGCTCTCTTGAGAGGAACCATTTTGAATCATATTGGAATACTGTATCCAATACTAAAACATTCAATATTCACTTTGAACATTTAATTTTCACTGAATCCTAAGACCCATACATTATAGCAATATATCTCTTCTTCAACTCGCTCACTGTTCAATCCAGTCCCTGGGGGCTCACCTTCATACAGAGTTTAGCGCCAACCTTAATTAAACATACCTGAACCATATAATTGAGGTCTTCAGGATTACTTTGCTGTCTGAAATTGTAGATCGTCAGAGTGAGTTCTGCATTTGATGAAGAACTCATCTTTAAACCATTCAAATGTTCTATAATGTATGACTATGTGTGGTATGAAAGCAAACTGAACATGTAGTACGACATCCAGCATGCGACCCATAGCATCAGATGGCCTCATGGTAGAGTCCACTGGATGCACATTAAAGAATCTCATTGGAAATGGCAGGCCATCTGGGTGTTTTTTGACTCCTGTTTTTTTTTTTAATATATATATTCAGCATACCATTCATATGATATACTGATTTTCGACATCTATGTAGTAGGGAAGTAGGCGTATTCAAACTCAAGACTATAAATGTCCAGTTAGGGGTGGTGGAGCAAGTTGGAGCCAACCCCATACCAAATACTAACCTTATCTGCTTTAATTTAGATGCTAATTTAGATCCAGGACGAAGGGGTCAAGGATTGGCTAGTCAGTTTGGGGGATTTAGCCACTGCTGGTAGATTCCATAACTCCACCACAATGCTGACCAAAAAACAGCATATAAACCACAATTATTGTATTATAGACACCAGCAAGATAGTTGCTAGAGGATGCCTTGGGACTGTGTACGTTATTGTGGTGCCATCAGCCAATCAGTGCTGTCAGGACCTCGTGAGCATGTTTGACACCATTTTAGAGGCCATTTAAACCGCATAGGTTTACAGAGAGTGGCAGAGAGTATTACCGCAGGGGTATACTCCATATTCCCTCCAAAATCCCCAGTGTGTGACGGAGGCAATGAAATTACAAAATTAATTAAGATCCAGCAAGGAGATAATGGGATTACGGTACATTTGATGAAGATGGGCAAAAGTGCGAAATGAATCCGATATTGTTGATACTGCTGCCGTCAAGCAGTACAAAGCAAAATACATCCTTGTGGGTTACATAAGGATGCTTTGCCTCAGAGTTTTAAAGGGAGGAATGGACTTGGCTGTAAACGCTCTCTGCCTCTCTTATCAGGTATATATGATCAGCACTTAACGCCACACCAGGGAGAGTGGATGCTATTAATTTGAGGAACTCTATTTTTGCCTGCATGGAGCACTGTTGTCTCTGTTCTTTTGTGTGTAAGAGTCTTGCCACAGCGCTCACACTGCAGGGAGGAACTAGGCCTATTTGTTTATTTTTCTTTCTTTAATAAATAGATTGTAGAGAGAGAGAGGACATAAGAGGATGTGGTGAAGAAGGGGTTAATGTTGGAAACCGAATTTGAACACACCATTTGAATCACCAGTTTAACACTAAAGCTCAGTACGCTAAGTCACAAGCAGGGCCATCCTTAGGGTGGTGCAACCGGTGCGACCGCACCAGGTACCATGTTTGAGGGGCCCCCCAGCCTGAGAGTACAGCCATTATCACGTTCTGGGTGGGGGAAGTCCCCCTTAGTCCATTCAATTGTGGTTGCACCGCCCTAAGAACAGACCGAGTGGGATCCCACTCTCATTATGCTTGGGACGGCCCTGGCCACAACTCTAAACTTATTAATTTTCCACCACCAACACAGTCGTAATCAGCTGCACTACTTAATTGTGTGATATTTTAGCACAAAAACCAGTGTAATATAAAAAAATGGTAATGCACAGCACATTAACTATCATTGATTTAATGTGAAAGTATGCAGGCTTTTATTCCCAATTCCAAAAAATGACATTAGTGCTGAAAGAAATAAATGAACAAAACAAACCTCTGCCTGGACATTTACAGGCCAAAAAGATGGACCTCCTCTGTAACTGTTCATGGTTAGAGAAATTGTTGTTGCAAATACTGCTTATTTCAGGAAAGAGGTGAACAGTTTATAATCAGACACTGTGCTTTTGTGCCTTCAGTGTCCCGGCTTCTCTGAAATCAATAGGCATTATTTATATCACTGCGGACTCGCAGTGCTCAGTGTATCCAGCTCAGATAAGGCATTGAAGACGCCCAGCACAGCAGCCAGATCAACTTCCTGATTTATATTCCGCATTCTGCACTGCACTCCTAAAGCATTTAAAGCAGTAAATTCAACTTTTCCTTTAGATACTGCCTTTCCCATTTCTCAACTCACAGAATGTTCAGAATAGAATGCTAGCATACTGTGCTGTTGCTTTTATATTGTGTGCATAACTTCCTCAAATTATATCACATGGAATGTAGTACTGTAGAAAGATCCACCTAACATTTCTTGACATTACTGTGAAGTGAACAATCCTCCACTGAATTTGGTGAGGCTTGAATTACAATATCAATTGTCTTTCATTTAGAATGCTCTCAAAATATTCTGTATTTTAGCATGTTTTATAGGACTGCCCCAAAATTCTCCTTTTCATGGCAGAGACCAGACAACTTTTGAAGGAGCATTAGTTGGTGCAGGAAAAAAAGACGCTGTGGTCTTGATGTTTGACCTTCCATTGGTTCAAAGGTCAGCTCCCTTAGGTCCATTAGTCAGGTAGTTAGTTTGTGTTTGTTCGACACAGCACAGAAGCCTTTTCCCAGGGTCAGAAGCGATGAATTACGGAAGAAGGAATTTCACCTGATCTGGACCTTTTGATATGGAAACATGTAAAGGAACTCGATTCTGCATTTTCTGAAGGAAATGTGAGTCGTGCTAGTCTGTGCAGAAGTTGCTGGCATTAGGTTTGCGGATGGTTACTAGAGCGTTTCAATTGCTGAAGCAAATTGCTGAGGGATCCTCGGTGTTTTAAGTATGTTCCTTGCCACGGTGTTATAGTAGTTACTGGGTCATTACTATGCAGTCCCCAAAGTGGTTTATACAGCATTGCTATTGGGTTACTCTTGTGTTTTGGAGGATTTGTTACTCAGAACTTGGAGTTACGTTCTTGCAAGGGTTTCTCTGTTATGAGCAAACATTCTTCCAGTAATTTTAATAGAATAATTGAATTTGGATTGATTTGCATTAGGAGTGAGCAGATTATATGAAAAGAACAAATTTTTTTGAACAAATTACTTTCAAAACATAAAGTAATTATTCACCGTGAGATTGTGTTTGTGTGATTGCTCGATGGTTACTTTAAATGTTCATCTGTCATGCAAAAATTGTAAGTCTTATGGATTACAAAAGTAACTGAATAACTCAATAAACAGCAGAATTTGCTACTTGGAGGTCTTTTGAAGTCAATAACACCTAATTTTATAAATTTTAATAGCGATGCTTTCCATAACTCGTCTTCCAAGACAACTGTGAGGTGGTTTATTCATTTGCTTTGTTAAGCTCTGTTATGTGGCTCTGAACTCCAGCACAGTATTTAAAACTTCCTGTATTTTCTGAAAGAGCTCCTTGGCCGTCATCTGAATGTGGTTGTAAATCTTTTGGCCTATAAGAGGAGCCCTAACATTACATTCCCAAATTCTTGTTCCCTTCTCTGCTCTCGGTGCCCTGGGGTACAATGATTCAGAATGTTCCTCGTCTTTGACTGGAAAACCTCCAACTCTTCACTCTTAGTCCTGCTTAAAAGTGATTGCGACAGGCTATCTATGATATATTACTTATGGACCGTCAATCACATGCGACAAAGACACGTCTGATATTTTGAGGCTAGAAGGTCAGGTCAGCCTTAAGAAAACATTAAAAGAGCTTTAGCTATGTGTCTTTTGTCTTCCGCACTAAGCGTGGCCATCTGGAGAAAAGACTCTTTCTAAGAGTCTATTGTACCCTTGACCCCACACCGCCTGAGGTTAGATGCACACTAGTGAGGCATGACGTCTGGGCAACCACCGGTGTCAGCTAATGTCATAGTAGTGCCGATAGTATGTCGTTTATCGCACGTTGGGACGTCGGTCTTTCTGAACACTTAAGGCTGTCAATAATCTTGTTAGGCTTGAGATAAGGGTCGGTTTTATTGATTGTTTTTGTAAATTAAAACATTTGAGGGGTACACCAGGCATAGGCATAATTCTTTTTCAGACCAAAACATAAATTATACGCTGCTCTGCATTAATGAAACAACCAAATTCTCAAATGTATAATATACATGCAGCAGCGCAGTGCTAACAATGGCTCAATTCATTACAAACCTGGTGAAAGCTAAGAGTCAACACAGCTGAATTTGCTGCAAATCAGCCACATAGTGATTAATTACTTTGCCACTATGCAGCAGGATAACGACTCAACGTTGCACAACTCGACAAGTGTTACATACATTTAAACAGTCAAAACACACAGTTCCACCCAACTGAAAAACCCTCCTGTAACATGATTAAATGACTTTATTTAATTTCAGACTCAATTTATAATAAATACCTTCTTTCTTCAAACACCAAACTGCTAAATGAGTAAGGCCAAGCGAACCTGAATATTCTAGATGTTTGTGAACATGAATTGGTAATGTACTGTTGTCCAGGCATGTTTCAATTATTTTAAGGTTGTTAACTTATTACATATTACTTTATACTTGTTTTTATAATTGCAACATTCTATGTTATAAAAACAAAAAATTAGTCAAAATAATTATTGAAAGAACAAGATCACAAATAATGAGGTAGTTTATCTCACAGTTTTGTTATGTTTTTTTTGCACTAAAATACTTGGGAATTTGTCTAGTGACACTTTAAAACTTACAAGCTTATTTAATTGATAAGTAGGTTGACAGAATATTTAGGAATAGTAGTAGTATAAAAACAAATATAGCTACAAACAATTTAACAGTATTAACCATTTAATTTTTTTTTTTTTTATATTATGTTCTTACCTGGTCTTAATGATGACTTTCATTGATGTAACTTAATGTAGTCAATGTAGTCAACTTATAAGTGTTTACTCTTAAAAGTCAGATTAAGAAGCAATAAAACCCAGTTAATTAAAGACAGCTAATTTAGATGTTACCTTGCCAGGAACATTTTAGGTTACCTGACAAAACATTTATTGTCTAATCATGTAATGATTTAAAATCAAACAAACAAACCAAAAAAAAATAAAAAATAATAATAATAATAACAAAAATAATAATAATAATCCAACCATGCAATGCATAATTATCTTCACTGAGCTGTTTCCACTGAACAGCTCATTACAAAAGCAGTAAAATTGCTTTATCAACCATCTAGCCTGGTTAAATGAGCTATTTTTATCTAATACACACTGTGATGATGGTGCAGCTGTAATTTCTTTCTGTTCCCCACCTCCTCCAGCGCACATGCGTATGAGGGAGAGTTTATGCCGCATTTGCACTTTGTGAAATAGCCCAGGCTCAATCCAAAATCCTTCTCTTTAGTTTAGCTGGCTGCACAGCCCTTTGTTTGTTTTGTTGATTTATGCGCTGCCGAAACCAGTTTCAAAAGGACACATTTGGCAACTGCAGATTGTTCCTGGGCTCGTGTTTGTAAATGTAAATGAAGTATATGTGGATTACTGGGTTAAGATGGTGGTTGCTGTTGGTGAGGGGGGTGATGTGGGTGGATTCATAAAGAAACTCTCACTGCCAAACAAAGCTTTCAATCATGCTCTTTTTAAAGCAAAAGAAGACCATTTCGTATAATGATGGGGTCCAAGCAACGTAAGACCCCACTGGCTTTCATTGTATGAAAAATAAATGAATAAATAAATAACCTTTATTACTTTATAGACAGGTGGTGCTGGGGAAGAAGGGGAGTTAGGAACATAAAGATAGCAGAGATTTGTATTTCATGTTCCACAGAAGAAAATAATGCAGGTTTCACATGGACATGCGGGAGAGAAAAATATGACAGAATTTTCTTTTTAAATAAAATTTGGAAGTCAGGTCCAGTTTAGTGAATCAGTTCATTTGCATTTGCACATCTTTCTGCATTTTGCTTATTTTTGTTCCAAAATCATTTGCGAAATGCTGCGGTTTGTCCTATATTTTCATCTCAGTTATGTAAATCTCCTGCTGTGATATCATGATGGTCCACCCCTAAACCTTACCATCAGTGGTGCAAGCAGATCATAAGGAAATGTACGGTTGAGATTATACACATTTAAATGAATTTTGTTAATCATTATTTTCAAAGGCGGCAATTTCATATGCATGCAAAAATGTGCGATTCAAAAAATAACGTATAGGAAAATAAGTATGAAGGTCCACCCCTAAACCTAACTGTCACTGGCGCATTCGCATTGTATACAAATTTACAATCAAGATCATACAAATTTAATTGAATTATGCTATTAACTATTTTACGAGGCCACAGTTTTATAAGAAAATAAGCAGGAAGGTCCACCTCTAAACCTAACCATGAGTTGGGGGTCAGCAGATTGTATTAAAATCTACGATCAAGATCATACAAATTGAAATAAATTAGCTGCCAATTCACCAAAATGTAAAATAGTTTTGAATTTTTGGGAGTGTGCTATGGCATTATTTGTTCTACTTTGATGCTTTGAAATGAGATTCACATTGTTTAGTGCCTTTTGCAGTAACACCAAAGAAACTTATTAAGAAATATAAAATTGCTTCGACCCATCTTCCTTGATAAAAAGATAATATTTATGCTTAAAGATAACTTCATTTTATAGTTCTGTTTTTGTGTTGGTGGATTTCTGGGTGTGTGTTTGGATTGTCTATCTCTGCATTCCTTTCACCCTATTGTTCTTTCCTACATGTGGTTCTCCTTGTCCTCCTCTCCATCGTACCAAGGGTCTAGTTCTTCATCTCCCCCTGTTTCTCTCTGGTGAGCGCGAGATATCTGGCTGTCGCCCAATTTGCCGGTGCTGTGTCGTAATTGCTTTTTGTTGGTGGAAAAAAGAAAGATAAAAATTGATTCCTTGTGGTGCCTCCCACTATCCCACTTTCCCCGTCTTTTATTTTCTCTGTACGTGAAGAGCAGTTGTCTGAGGAGAACACATCAGCAATGCAGTCGTTTTCTTGCTGTTTACTTTTCATTTTTCATACACGCACTTTTATAGACTTTCTGCCTTCCCTTTGCTCTGTCGCATCGCCCCTCATTTCTGCTGCTCATTCTCACCTTCTTTATTTCCAACAACTACTGAAGAATCTCAAAAGATGGCAATTTATAGAACATTCTCCCATAATAGGAGGAAAACATTTGTTTCTCGTTTCTGAGTGAGATGATGTTAGAATTTTGGGAACCGACTCATGAGGATCCACTTTGTCTGATTGTAAAATTTACGTGCGGACTTCTCTGTGACGCAAAACCATATCTGTACCTTCTCGATGCTTTAATTATCTTAAAATTTAGAATGCAAAGTTAAAAGAATAAATGACCCAAAATCTTTCAATTGGGCCATGATTTACTCATGCCATATGATATTTTCCATTGGAGACATAAATTGAAATTTTGCAGAATGTTTACTCTGCTATGTCCCAGTAAAATTGAATGAAGACTGATGCTATCAAGCTCCAGAAACAATTTATATAACGTGTGTGCGGACCGAAATTTAAATAGTTATTCGCTGAAAATCTTTCTGTGTGCCGCCGCCATCACATATTCATTGGTTCACTTCAGTGATATATAAATATAAATATATATAATATAAATTCAATTAAGCTGCAACTGCAACATTATTGGATAAAAAAATATATTTTTACATTCACAGTCATTCAAAACTTTTCTGACAACTATATATTTAGGAAAGTAGTGTGTACACGACACTATTCTACTCACCTAGAACCGTACAACTTTTTGGGCGTTTTGGTTGTTCATTTATATAGCAATGGCAGTTTGGGGGCCTGAAAACGGACATTTTGAAAACGGGTTTCAAAGTGCAAGTTTTTGAAAATGATACAGTTATCATCTGACGTCATGCATATGGGTATAACGTGTTCAGTCTATAGGCGCACAGTGTTTCTTTACAAAGTGACTTTGCCAACTACTGGCCTGGCATGAACAATACAGGGTTTTAGTCATTTTCACGTATCCGTGTGGGCAAGGATCGTTTTGACAATGTTGTCATCGGATGCAAGGAAAAAACGCAAAGCTTTTAAACTTTTCCTCTTTAGTAATCGTTGTCATGTAAGCATACCCATAGTTAATGTTTTAAATTACCTGAGGGTGGTCATAATTTAGTTTTGTGTCAGTGTTTTGTGGAACAAATACTGATCTACCAAGAAAATATTCTTTTCTTGGTCATATTTGGTCTCGCAACAACCAGATTTTTCAAAACTTTAACCTACATTTCAATAAACCACACTACTTACTGATATTGTAAATATCCACTCGATGTTATAAATCACTTTGTACATTGAACCGCATCTGAAAAACATCTGTGATCTTCTGGCCCCTCGTATTAAAAGGGCCCCTTCATAAGACTCTGGCTCGCTTTCATGGGCCTATATGTCGGGATCAGAGTTAGCCGGCGGGACGAGAGACTTTGCTTTATCTGATAATAAGTTGCTTGTCATCAGTCTGTCAGTGAAATCTTCTTTCTCGTCAGCTTGCACGTAAGCTATTTTTTGTCCCACTTCAATACCGCCTGAAATTCAGCACACGCATACCTTAGCGATATATCAGGATGTTTACTCTGAAATCTGAGAGTCACAACATCTCTGTATCAATCACGCTTAGTGAAATTCACTTAAGCGAAGACTTATCGTATAACTTCCACATTTTCAATTTAAGCTTAATTGGCTGGTGTATATCTTGGTTGGAGGCCAACAAGCATTTGGGAGGGGAGTATATTTTCCCTGAAAGTACTTGTGTCCACAATGGCTTGGTAACAAGCCCACCAAAGTCACCTTGACAGCTGGTCCAACAATGCGGTTGTTGATTTCATACTAAATTTAATTTGGACGCAGCGTTGTGATTGGCCTGCCTCGGTTTGGTCCCATCCCAGCAGTATGGAAATAAATAGTCGTCCTCTGTTTCTGTGTGTTTATTGTCTTTCTTTGCACAGTTGCTTACTTTTTTAGCCTCATTTTTTTCTCTGTTGGTCAAACCTCTAATGTATCCACTCTACGTTGTTGATGAGTTTCAGCTTTTCTGTTCTCAAGAACATTCCACTCTTGTCCTCTCAGCCTGTATCAACAAAGATTAGTGATTTACCTCCGATGCACACAAACCCACACGCCCAAGGTGACCGGAGAGCTTTTCTGTGTGTTGGGATTTTAAAAGATCTGTAAGTAATGCAGTTTCTTGACCGACCGCATTACCCTACTTTTCTGTTTGCCAAATGCATTGTCAATAGATTTTGCAGTATTAAAGATTTATACTTTGTTAGCCTTGTTTGTCTCTCTATAAATGTGAATTCACAAAAAAAAAAAAAAAAAATCTGATTTGCTTTATACGTTCACCTTTAAAATAAGAACTGATCATTCAGAAGAGACAAAATAAAAAAATTTTGAACAGTTAGTTCAAAAATAGGTATGTTTGTTTTGGCCATTACCAGTATTATATTATGTTATGTTTACCCTCAGTATTTATAACTCTGTTATGGGAAAAAATGTACAGTGATTTTTTTTAATTAGCACAAAGGGGGTAAATAATGTGCCGTTGTTATATTACTTGATATTTATTAGACCTTTTTTTGCTGTGACCTTCAACCCAGGGTTGACACAAATTAAATTTAATTCAAGTTATTAATTTTAAATGCGTGATTTAAGTAGATTTTATAAACGTGACTGATGGGGAAAAAAAACAAAAAAAAACAATAGTGGATGCATTCTGAGGCAAACCAATGACACTGACTTAAGATATGTCAGTGAAAGTTGCTTTCAGTTAAAACAGCTCAAATAAAACAATAAGCCCCAAGAAGCTGTGGTTTACAGTGAATTTATAACAGCTAAGGGGGGTTGTTAGGCACGACGCGGTGCGATGCTTATGTAATGCCATCAGCTGTGTGTTTTCGGGAATTTTACAGCAGCTTCGAACACAACATGCTTTACAACATGCATTTTTGTCTGGGAAACTGGGAATATACTACTAGAATAGTATTACTTTATTATTATTATTATTATTATTATTATTATTATGTTAGTTAAAGTTTTAGTAATTTTCCTATGTGGATTTCTAATTTTAGTACTTCAACTTCAACTTATTTTATTTAAGTTAGTTGCCAAGTCAAGTTTTTCATCTATTTATTTATTTAGCCTATTTATGTATTTTTCCAGCTTCATTTCAATTAAAGAAAATGATTTGCAATAATTTAAGTTTTAGTTCACAACAACAGAACTGGTGGTTTACTCGTGATTTACAAGGCACACCAAATAGTTTAAAATAATTTACTGTATATTTTAATTTTAAAACTGATATGATGGGGTTAAAATAGCACAGGGCTTTAGGTTTTTTTTTTTTTTTTTGCGTAGAGTTACGATTAATAGCTTGGATGTACAATATGAATATGGTCTTTTTGAAAAACCACATGAAACCAACCAAATTAAATAGTTAAAAAAGCATGGCGCACTAAAAGTTTCATCCTTTAGGTATATCCACTTCATTGAGATCAAATTGTACAATATTATCGCAGGCTGGACAATTACAAAAAAAGTGACATGGACTGAGATGTGAGCGCCTTTGTTCATGCATTGATGCTTCATTTTGAGAGTGAGCCTGTGAATAATGCTATAAAGAATAGATATAGGAGTAAAGGAGGCTGTCACTAGCAATTTCTCTTCACATTTAGATGTTTTCTGTGATGAATTCAGCAGTGCATTTACCTCCCCAGTATGCTTCCCTACTTTCTACACATTGTTTGGTTTGTATTTTATTTGTGATAAAATACACCCAAATAATACAGAGTAATTGGCAATAAGCCGTTCTATGATGAATAACATTTCACTTATGATTTCAGTGAGAATTCCAAGGACCAATATTCATATTATTCGAAAACTTTGTGAAATGCTGGAGTGTAATCACGAAGAGCTTTGGTGCAGTTCTTCATTAATTAAGTCTGAAAAATGAATGGCAACTTTTATGTGTCCATGTCAGTTTTATCAAAATTGGGTGGGTGAGGATCCTTCAGCATTTTTTTTTTTTAATAGCCCTGAAATCCAAGGCTACCATTTCAACAGTGTTCAGAGAAGCCCATTGATTTCATTAGGAGAACATTGGCAGTGGGTTATTGGATGATAACTGCTTCATAGTAAGTCAACAACAGATCAATACAAAATTACGTTATACCTTGTTTGTTCGTGTTCATGAGTGCTCCACAGATGCTCAGCAGAAACATGAGGAGCTCAGGAGAATTGGAGAATAGTGGGTGCGTTTTATTATTATTTCTTTTTTAGTAATGGTATGAGAATTGTTATTAATATTTAATAAAGATTTTTATTTATTATTATTATTATTATTTATGTTTTTTTCATGCAAAATATAATTCCTGTCTTTCTATTTTCCCTTTTGATTTCATGGTGAAATGCTGCTTGGAGATTTGTGTAAATATATTTGGCTACAGCCATTTCATTCTTTGAAGATGCAAACATGTCAGCTTGTAAAAGGCATGTTCTTCACTAGGATAGAAATGCTTACTGTTATACTAAACTTCATGATTTATTTATAAACTCCAATTCATATCACAAAGAACATATTTGTGTTCCATAGAAGAAGGAAAAATAGTCCCATTGAACTGTATAAATAATAGATCAGTGTTTGCTTCAAACAAAGCAGAAGAAAAATGACACAACATAATATGAATGATAGCGTTGTTCAGAGACTACAAATATATAATGTATTCCTTTGGGATATATTGCCTTAATGTTTATGTGCAACTTTGTTTTTAGCTTTTTTTTTTTTTTTAAAGCATATTTCATATTTAGCACATTCTCTTTACAAATTTACAAGTTTACAAATGATGTGGGTTACACTTTGTTTTACAGTGATGCGTAATTAAAGGTAAGTGATGTGGAATATGAATTCGTTAAATATATATGCGTACTGTATGGTTAAGGTTGGGACTTGGGATTGGATTAGGATTAGTTACTTGTAATCATTTAGAATATTATTTATTACTACAGTAAGTATATTAAAATAAAGCGTTCCCATGTGAAGTAGTGAAATCACACCATTCTTCACAAAGATTGAAGGACAAAAAAACCCAAAAAACTACCTTGGTATGATTATTCAACCATTTCAGATGATAGTACTGTAATATACTAATGATATGTACCATAGTAATGCATAATTCCCATATGAGTGTACTGTATTTACATTCTGCTCTAAGGAATGCCATGTTATTACCATGGTCTCACACACTGTTCAACAGCCATTGATCTGACTACCTCAGATCCCCAACATCAGTGGACCAGTTTAATTAACAGGCATTCTGATTGTGATATCACAAAACGGTGAAGGCTTAGCTCATGAATATTAATTAGATTATGCAATAATTAAACATAAATCGATCTTGACCTATGCTTCCATTTGGAGATGATTTCATAAAGTTCAAATCAAAAACTGGACATGTCCACACCGTAAATCAAGCCTATGACTACACCTCCACCCAAGTGCCCAATGTACTCTAATGGTGCATTCCATTTTAAATTAGAAGTTCCTGCTAGCAACCTGAAGGTACGAAAACATGGGGGCTCCTCTCGCAAAGGTCTTAAGCCATTCATAAAAGGCCTTTTCTCTTTAGGAGCCATAAAGTCTGGTTTGAACACTGGGGGCTGAGTGACATGTTAATCAGAGGATCAACAAACCCCAGCAGACGTGGTCCAGAGGTGGAGGTGCACTTAGGCCTAATCCCCTTGTGTCCTACAGAGGTCTGGAAGCCAATGGAGAAGCCTCAGCGATTGTACATGTCCATCTTAGCAAAGGGTAAGAAGTGGTCCGAGAGATCTGAAACCTAGTAAACCCATGGTTCTAGGACCCAGAACATTTTGTGAGTAATAGTGAGTTAGATTTGTACATTTTCTGAAGAACAGCTGCTACAATGCTAATATAACCAAGTTGGTTGCAGGGTGTTGGTAGTGTTGCATTTCTCTTACAACGACTTAACTTGCTACTTAACAACCGTAGTATGACCGTTGGACAAATTGACAAGTAAGTCACGACAGTTTCCTGAATCCATAGTAATATTGTGGCATATCCACTGTTTGAACCGTGTTGGTTCAACAGAGTAAAGCTGAGATTAATGACGCCATGCAGATTGTGGAGTAGTAATTTATTTAATTAACTGGTTTTGAGAGCAAATTAATTTCAGAATATTGTATGTAAATAAGGAATATGGAATCTACTTTACTATTTTGTTCTCCGTTGTTTTCCTTTATTTTCAGATGTTTTAGATGTTAGTCGTGGTTCCCTTCTCATGTCTCACGGAATTTTTGGGTTCTAGAGCAAATTCGCATAAATGCACACTTTTTAAAAATGGTGCTTTCACTTGACAAACTTAATGACAGAATACAATTTGTATATGGAATAAAATATATTGTACTGCATGCTAATTTGCTCAATGGATCTATGTAAGTTCATCTGTCGTACTAAAAATTATCCTTTAACCACAGGCAGAACTTGAAATTATAGTTTGTTAATGGTGCTTTTTAGAAATTCACCCCAAAGAAGTTTCTAATTTGTTTACTGATTCAGGTCAAAAAAGCCCATCTCCAGAAATCTCATTAGTGCTGTTAAAAGTTTTTTTTTATTTTCTAATTTAGACAATTTTCTAATTGATCTGCTATTTTTAAGTTATTTTCTTATTCTTTCATTTAGCTCAAGTAGCTTCAGTCTAGCGAGCTACTTTTTCTATGTAAATTGTAGTGTAACTTTCTACTTTAAGGTAGCTTTCACCTTAATTTAGCAAATTTTCCTACAGTTTGTAGCACAGGTTTACAATTGACCCTTCGCAAAACCCGTCCCCTGTTGCATATGTCACCACAACAGTAACCCCAAAACTATTAACATTACAGAAACTTTTAAATTTCAACATAATAGAACAGTAAACATTAAAAAATCTCTCAATTTCCTCATCTTGCTAAAAACGGTTTAAAATAACATTTCATTTCAACATTTACTCTCCCAGTTCAGCCTCTTTGCAAAGCATGATGGGAAGTGAAAGTCCTGTTTGAATGAGTCCTGATTGAGTTTACTTGATTGAAACATGTTATTTTAAAATGAAAACATTAAGTTAAGTCAAAAAGTAATGGTTTCAAGTCAATTTAACATGAAGCGATCAGGTTTGAACTAGAAACCTGATACAATGGTGTCGAATCAAAATAAGTTGTTTAAAGTGAACGGAATCGAAAAATCATTTTTTTGAGTGTACACTTGGTGCGATAACTTAAGGATGTCTACATTGAACGCACTAGAGCAAATGAGTCCTGTTGTCAGAATTGGTGCAATCGCATGCAGTACATGAGTATAGAATGAGGCATTCGTTTACTAACACAACAAAATCACTGATTATAACAGGTCCTCTTTGAATATGTTGTGTCGCACCGTGCCGCTCCCATCTGATGTAGGCACGGAGTTACCTTGTACATCATCAAATCAGCAATGTGTACCTTCAGGATTAGTTTTTGATACACAGATCCTGTCACTAAAGTTGTAGCGCAGCAGTAACATGTTGACTCTGCCAGATGACTCTCTAATCCACCATCTAACATGCTGTGTATTCATTCGACTGAACTGAACAGCTGTCAGGCACTCTATGCCTTAACTTACTGGCCTGCATTTCCCATATGCATTTTAATTCAAGAAAACTAAATGGCAGCTGTGAAGAAATTGTGTTCTGCACTAACAAGTCCTTTTAGAGGGCAAATTCGCAAGACAATTTTGACCAGGACCTATGCAATTCCCGGCAAAAGAGGTGGACTTTAAAGACTTATTTGTCGAGTTTAGCATCGCCTCTAATTTCTCAGCCTGTTTTCAATCTGTTAATCTCTCTACTCCCATCTTCATTAGTGGCTCCATAGGTAGCCGCCTAATTATCTTCACAGGGCACATTACTGTTACATTGGCAGGTCCGATGTGTCATGGGAGGACACATGCAGGGGTGATTGAACAACTTAAAGTTTTCCCCGACATGTTAAACAGTGAGTCAACCCAAAGCAAATATGTATGCAGCTAATGGGTTGCATCCTTGTAGCTGAATGCTAATTTCACCTTTACTAAATTCATATCTGCCTCTGGAGGGTATCTCTTGGCAGGCTGTAGTTGGGGAAGGAATACGGAAAGTTATTTTGAATCCAAATTTCAGAGTTAATGTAATGGGGCATATGATACCAGATTGCTGTTGAGTTGAGAATTGCAAATTAAACTGATGATAGTGATTCAAACCCATGCTGTCAAAAAAGGTGGCTTGATGGTCTTAGTTGAGCATGGAGCTGGTCAGACTAGTGATGGTTTTAGTGGGGTTTTGGGTATGTAGACAAACTTTTTCCCCCCGCCAAATTAGAGGACGGCTAAATTGTGCCATATTTTACTGCTAAAAGCCTGACATGAAATATTAAAAGCACTATGCTACAAAGGTAGAAAAATAGCTAGTTACCTGAGCTATTGGCACATCTTACCCCAAAGCTCAAAAATGCATGACTACAACATGCAACCAACAGCTTTTGTTGACAAAATGAGGTAAAGTTTCACTTAGGAATATGGCCAATTTTTAAAAGATTTAAAAAAAAAAAAAAGGGAAGCTTAAAATGTAATGAATGCACTTAATTTTTCTGTTAAAACGTGCATTACTTGAGCTGTAAAGCTGTTTTCGTAATTGGACATGCCTTTATACAGAAAATGATACAGTAATATATTTTTCATAATAAAATCATGCTAACATGCATACTGTTGATTTTTTGTGCCTAAAGCTACTATTGAAAAAGTAAAAATTTTTTCATGTACGAATTGGCCCCATTCACTTCGATTCTAAGTGTTTCATTGTTACCCAAATAAGTCTAAATCTTTTTTTTTTTTTTTTTTTTTTTTTTTTTTGTGATAATCAACATTATGCCATTAACATTAGTGCAATCTAACATTAGTGCTGTGCAAATGTAGGGTGGGGCTTGACTTTGTCCCTGGGGAACTGCAATATTCCATAAAAAAACAATGGTCCGTTTTGATTTCATGGTGACTTTAAGGGAACGACACATCTTAACCCACTCATCTCTATAGTGAGCTTTTTAAACTGGCTTTTATTTAAACTGCACTACACAGACAATTACACTAACACTTTTCACTGTGTGTTGTCAGCAGATTATTAATGCAGAGTTTCTCTTTCTCCTGGCTCACAGCATGTCTTTGCTGGACTGGAAAGACCTTTAGAGTGAAACTGTCTCATGCTTGAACACTTCACATTCCCTCTCAAGTGCCAGGGAATTGCTCTAATTTATTTATTTATTTATTTATTTTATTGTGAAGGTGCCTTCCTCATTTGACAATCAGTTGTGGGTGAAATTAGCCTTGTCATTTCCATGCCTATGCCCCTCCATTTATATCGTTCTCATTGTTTTGTCAGAGCTGCCGGCAAGTGAATTTGCTAAGAGTGATTTTCCTGCCTTGGATATTAGCTTCTGAAGTCTGGTCTTTCTAATATTCAACATGTTCAAGTGAACCACACACCTACACTCTCAAATCTTTGTAAGCTGTTAAAGAGTCATTTCACATGCATCACAGTAGGATAGAATGCTTCATGAATATTTGCTTTTTTTGATGCTTATTGTGCAGAACATCAGCTGCACATCAAGCAACAGTAGGATCTGAACCTATTAGTTGTTTTTATTTAGCTCAAAATTAAAATCATTGAATTCATGAATGAAGATTAGTGAATACATTACAACAATTGCAGATTACCACTTTGTTGCAAATACATTTTTGCTCCTATAATGTACCTATACACACAATTCAGTGTGTACGGGTAGTCGTGGCCTAGTGGTGAGGGAGTCGGGCTTGTAATCAGAAGGTTGCCGGTTTGATTCCCATGCCGGCAGGAATTGAAGGTGGGGATTGTGAATTAACAACACTCTCTCCACCTTCGATACCATGACTAAAGTGCCCTTGAGCAAGACACCTAACCCCTAATTGCTCCCCTTGTAAGTGTCGCTTTGGATGAAAGCGTCTGCTAAAATGAAAAAAAAAAAAAAAATTAAATTAAATTCACTGCAGTTTCCACGTGAAATGAACACTAAAGGCAATAAAACACCATCAACTTTCATTCCTTGAAACAAATTATAATTTCACGGGTAGATTATCAATTAATAACTACTTATTTTTCCGCAATTACTTGCACAGTACTGCGTCATGACCTCAAAACTCTTTTACCATAGTGCACGATTTGGAAAGTAATACATTTTGACGTTCGCGTCACATAAACTTTTTTCTGAAAGAGCAAACTTGCTCAGAAGCTCACCTGGTAAAGCAGTGCACTTTTGATGATGGGTGAATGAATCACAATAAAAAAGTCCAAAGACTAATAGACACAAGCTAAAATGGCATAGTTGCCATATTTATTTCACATTTGCTTTTGTTAGCATTATTGATTAGGTATAGCGTAGGTGGTATTTTATCTTCGAGCGCGACAGAGCATTAACCTTTTAGCACCATTCACCATAGACATGTTTTTCAATATTTTTTAAAGTAGTCTGTGAATTATGATTGAAAATGGAAAAAAAATAAAATAAAATAAACAAAAATACAGTTGCCCCCAGTGTCCCCTACAACTCCAAGCCTGGGTGGAGAGTTTGCTGGTTCTCAGAAGTTGAACCGACATAGAACGGAGGGCTGAAAGCGCTCTGGGTGCTGTACGAGTGCTGATGTGTGTTGCGAGGTGAACACACAGCTAATAGACACAGCGCCAGAGGAAAGCTCTATTTTTGGTCTCAGATATAGATAAGTTTGGCAGCTCTCCTCACTGCCTCTCAAAGAGCTACAGGTCAGCCAGCAACGAACCTTAAACGAGTAAAAGAGCGAGTTGTAATCTGGAGCCGGCTAACCCTGCCATCACTGAGACAGCCCAACATAGACGCCTCCTCTGCCAACTGGTGCGAGAACTGAAAAATGGAAAAATGGAAATATGGATTTTGCTGTGCAGAACAGAATAGCATAGAGAGGATTTTGAAGAAACGCTGTCATGCAAAAAGTTTATTCAGTGATATGAAAGATAGGATTAACAAAAACGTATTATGTCTGGATTTGTTCAAATAGGTACTTAGGTTTCTTAACACTCTGCATGGATATATCACAGTTGCATTTATCTTATGCTGCATTATGCCTGAAAGATGTATTGATCTGGAAATGTAATTGTCTATTGATAGCTGCTGTACTGAAGGAATCAATAGGTGGTAGACCCTTTCTGTGGGCTAAGACTTTTAATGTTTTTCTAAATGAGGCAACTATTATATTTGAAATGCATGCTTTTCTCTGAGGAGGCAAGAGAGGAATCCCTTCTCAATTTCTTCCCCCCAAAAAAAAGTAAAATAAAAATGCATTAATAAAATAAGGAAGGATGGATCACACACACACACACACACACACACACACACACACACACACACACACACACATTTTACAACATAACACACAACATAAATTGAATATATACAGTATAAATTCTATATATAAAACATACGTTATATGTACATATATATATATATATATATATTTAGAGAGAGAGAGAGAGAGAGAGAGTATGTAATGTATATATTCAATTTATATTATTATATATGAGTTAATATCACATGAGAAACTCACAATTTCTAAAAAAAAAAAAAGTCAGAATTGTGAGATAATGACCTTATTTAGTATATTTTATATTTAAGTATAAAGTATTTTTAAGTTCTTTTTTGTTTTGTTTTTTGCAGTGATGAACATTATACCATAAATCCTGTTGATTTGAAATGAATCTGAACTGGAATTTCCTTTAAGGTCATTAAAATGTGTCATGACACTAGCGAAGCAAACAAACAAAACAACAAAAACAAATGTTTATTTTCAATAAAAGCATATACTGATAAATGTGGATACCTCTTTTAAATGTGTAACGTTAATATTATTAATATTAATAATATCTACTGTATGTTGTGTGAGAGGGTGTTTTGAATAGCATGAACATCCATCAGCATTTGAATATGCTGTTTAAGTTAACAACATATTGCATATTTTTCATTAAGCATGGATTCTAAATCTAAATTAAACACACAGATGGAGTAAATCGTGCATGTGCCATTATTTGTCTTTGTCAGCATTCACACCATTAAAATCTCAATAAGGCTTACGGCCTGTCAGTCTGTGCAGGCGCTCCTTGGCCAAAGAGCATGTCTAATCCCGCACAACCTCTCCGTCACGTTTGGATTTTGTTTAAGCCAGGCTTGATGAAGTGCTTAGCACATTGCACAATAGAAAAACATCTTTAAAAAGCTGTCAGCTCAAACTTTCTGCTTTTTAAAGTCTACAAGAACTGGAGGAAAGTTTCCAAATGCCTCCAAGACTACAAATGGGATAAACAACCTTAATACATAAACACAGTTCCCCATCCGTCTGATTAAGTTCTGTACTCCTGGTGGTTCCATTCCACGTGGTTTAAACATTAATATATCCACAAATCCCAGGTTTATGTGTTGTCCAGTCCTCCTTTTACACATATTTTCATGTTTCCACTGTGAGTTTTGTGCAGCTGTCTCTGTCTATACAGTGGGCACGGAAAGTATTCAGACCCTCTTAAATTTTTCACTCTTTTTATATTGCAGCCATTTACTAAAATAATTTTTTTCCTCTTTAATGTACACACAGCACCCCATATTGACAGAAAAACACAGAATTCTTGACATGATTTATTAAAAAAGAAAAACTGAAATATCACACGGTCCTAAGTATTCAGACCCTTTGCTGTGACATTCATATATTTAACTCAGGTGCTGTCCATTAATTCTGATCATCCTTGAGATGGTTCTACACCTTCATTTGAGTCCAGCTGTGTTTGATTATACTGATTGGACTTGATTAGGAAAGCCACACAGCTGTCTATATAAGACCTTACAGCTCACAGTGCATGTCAGAGCAAATGAGAATCATGAGGTCAAAGGAACTGCCTGAAGAGCTCAGAGACAGTATTGTAGCAAGCCACAGATCTGGCCAAGGTTACAAAAACATTTCTGCTGCACTTAAGGTTCCTAAGAGCACAATGTTCTCCATGATCCTTAAATGGAAGACGTTTGGGACGACCAGAACCCTTCCTAGAGCTGTCCGTCCAGCCAAACTGAGCTATCGGGGGAGAAGAGCCTTGGTGAGAGAGGTAAAGAAGAACCCAAAGATCACTGTGGCTGAGCTCCACAGATGCAGTCGGGAGATGGGAGAAAGTTGTAGAAAGTCAACCATCACTGCAGCCCTCCAACAGTTAGGGCTTTATGGCCGAGTGGTCCGACGGAAGCCTCTCCTCTGTGCAAGACACATTAAAGCCTGCATGGAGTTTGTTAAAAAACACCTGAAGGACTCCAAGATGGTGAGAAATAAGATTCTCTGGTCTGATGAGACCAAGATAGAACTTTTTGGCCTTAATTCTAAGCGGTATGTGTGGAGAAAACCAGGCACTGCTCATCACCTGTCCAATACAGTCCCAACAGTGAAGCATGGTGGTGGCAGCATCATGTTTTGGGGGTGTAGGGGTACAGGACAATTCGTTGCAATCAAGGGAATGATGAATGTGGCCAATTACAGGGATATCCTGGACGAAAACCTTCTCCAGAGTGCTCAGGACCTCAGACTGGGCCAAAGGTTTACCTTCCAACAAGACAATGACCCTAAGCACACAGATAAAATAACGAAGGAGTGGCTTCACAACAACTCCATGACTGTTCTAGAATGGCCCAGCCAGAGCCCTGACTTAAACCTAATTGAGCATCTCTGGAGAGACCTAAAAATGGCTGTCCACCAACGTTTACCATCCAACCTGACAGAACTGGAGAGGATCTACAAGGAGGGATGGAAGAGGATCCCCAAATCCAGGAGTGAAAAACTTGTTGCATCTTTCCCAAAAAGACTCATGGCTGTTTTAGATCAAAAGGTTGCTTCTACTAAATACTGAGCAAAGGGTCTGAATACTTAGGACCATGTGATATTTCAGTTTTTCTTTTTTTTTTATAAATCTGCAAAAATGTCAAGAATTCTGTGTTTTTCTGTCAATATGGGGTGCTGTGTGTACATTGAGGAAAAAAAATGAACTGATGATTTTAGCAAATGTCTGCAATATAACAAAGAGTGAAACATTTAAGGGGGTCTGAATACTTTCCGTACCCACTGTAGATCTACGCATTACGCTAATTACATTTTCAGTTTATAACCCCCTTGTGTGGTTGTGTGGATGTCTTATCAAGGTTCATTCATTTTTTTTTTTTTTTAGTCGAGGTGAAATACTTAAGTTGACATCCAAATCTCTATTTAAACTGCAATTGTCTAATTATTTTATAATTATTATGCATGCAGCTTTTATGAGCTTGTGTTAATGAGAGCCTACATGGAATATTAGTGGTTTTAAAATATCATTTATCAATCCACAGGACCATTTAAATGAATTAAGGCAAAAAAGCTGCTTAAGAATTGTGGAAAATGAAAGAAATGGTGAATTGTCATTGTGTCTAAGATATACAGGCATTTTTATGCCACAAAACATTTTTTCTAACTTAGTATTTTTCAGGTCATATTAAAGGATATTGTTTTTTTTTTTAAATTTAATATATTTTAAGTATCTATTCTATTGTTTAACCCATGTTCTACATATATACTGCACACCTTTTACGAAATCTGCGTGGGGAGACTGTTCGCCCCGCAAAATTCACAATTGTGTAGATTCATATTGAAATGACTGGATTTCGACCGCATAAATTCCCAGAACAGTGGGGAATGTGACTGCACCTCTAGTAACCATGTCATCTGCTCTTTTATATCAGTTTATTAATCAGAGATCTTCTTTGTTTCTTTAGTCAGGGACTTTTATTTTCCAATGTGCAATATTCTCCCCTCTGAGAGTATTGCTGATAGAGTTTTGCTAGAGAAATTTGTTTTCCAACCCAGTGATAAGAGTGGAATTCTGATTATTTGTCGCCGTAGACGTAATGCAGCTGGTAAAGTGAAGCCAAAGTATTGCCGTATACTTTCATCGCAGATAAACCCAACAATCCATCAATGGGCAAGATAATGACAGCTCATGATTACAATAGCTTATACAGCTCCCCAAACTCCTGCAGGGTGTAACACGAAGAGAGGGATGCTAGGATTAGCATGGGAAGGGGTAGAGAGCTGGAGAAAGAAACGAACGAGGGAGGGGTGATGTGAAAACAAAGAGGAATCTATCCATGATCCCCGTCGTCAGACGCGTCTCCCGGGTTTTTGCGAAACGACTCTCCTGCGCTGTTAGAGGGAAACTCAGATTAAAATTCTTGGGATGTTAATGGAAGATGGCGGTGGTCTTAGGGCAGGAATGGAGCACCAAACAAGCTCAGAAGCTAAGGCTAGATGTGTGTGCTGATACATGAAGTCCAAAGGCACTTTCGCTCTTGCCCGCAGCTCTCTGGAGTCTTATGACTGAAAAACATGGGGTCAATCCTTTGCGGTCACAGAGCCTTTTGTCAAAACACCCTGGTTAGAGTTGGGAAATTTGTCCAGCGGCTGAAAAGAACTTGTTTTTTGAGTGTTTGGTTTGTGTTTTGAACACATTATGACGTCTGCATGCTCAAAATCAATTATTAAAACTAGCTGAATTGACCTGAGTGTATTTCCAAATGGCAATATAAAACACATTGTAAACAGGGGGGAAGACAAAAACACAATGGGGTGTATTCTAAGTTTTCTGAACCCATACAATCACTTTGTCTCACCAAAATTGAAGATATATCTTTTTCTCTCTACTATTACAATATTTTAGATGTATCTTAAAAGCATACGTCGAGTACAAATAAAACAAAAACATCGCAATAAAATATATGAGCTGTATGTTCTTTTCTTTTTGATATGACAGTACAAAAATGATAGCAGTACGAATTTTTCTTCTAATAAATACAAAAATAAATGCTATTTTATATTAAAAATTAAATTATTATTTTTTTATTATATTTTTACAAAACAAACATGACGTTTTTACATGAGTTTTTAGAAAGCTGCTCTAAAATGCCAAATATGCACACTTTTTTTTCTCTCTTTTTCGTTTTTCATTACATTTCATTCAGGATTCATACATCAGAAATTCTCTGTTATCCTCGTAGCAGCAGGGACTACATGATTTGGAATTTTTCCACGTGACTCATTTTGTCAACAAACTCTGGAAGGGTTTCATTTTACCAGATGTGCATGTGACAAACTTTGAACTTTGTTCGTTATTCCCAGCTTGGTATTCGCAGAACAGTCATTCCACCGTCAAACATACCGAGTGTGTCGTTCGATCCATATAAAGATCTTTTTTATCTGTGTCCTGCATGCACACACATTGTCCTGGTTTAAGCCATAGTGATATCTATGTCATTTGTACAGCAAATATCAGGTTGTGAAGTCATGTGGTCCTCCAGTATTTCCTGCATGCGTGCTATGAGTATACAAACCCCAGCTCATGCAAAGGGTCGACAGCCGCCGAAAGGGCCCTGAGACATTGTCCAGAACTTGATTGACTTGAGCATGCTGCTCCAGACAGCACTTCACACTTCATAAAGACCACAGAGGAAAGGTTTCCCCCTAAGAGGACCCTTTGTGTCCGTGTAACATAGTTCAAAGTGCTACATTGTGGACAGCACTGGGTGGTCTTCGCTAGCCTTGACCTGAAAACATATCAAGACTCAGCATTATAATGAAGGGCCAATGGAGACTCCATAATCACATACATTTAATTGTTAAATGTGTATAGGATATGAATATTATTACTATGGATGTAATTGTAATGCCACAAAGTTGGAAAAATAGCATTGTCAAAAATGTCTTAGTATGCTGAAACATTAATATTGCCCTTCACTGCAAGTAAGTAGCCTAGACCAATGCTTGAGAAACAGCCCCTTACCATTATTCCTCCTCCACCAAACTTTACAGTTGTCACAATGCAGTCAGACCGGTAACGTTCTCCTGGCAGACTCAAATCCAGACTCGCCCAGTGTGAGTCATCCCAAGTGTGACACATTTCCACTGTTCCAGTGAGTCCAGTAATGGCGTTACACTACTCCATCTGACGCTTGGTATTGTATTTGGTGATGTGAGGCTTGCATGCAGCTACTCAACCATGGAAACCCATTCTGTGAAGCTGCTGCCTCACAGTTTTTGTGCTGATATAAAGGCCAGTGGAAGTTTGGACCTCTTCAGCTGTAGAATCGGCCGAGCGTTGGCGACTTTGACGCACCATGACCTCAGAACTCAGTGACTGGTTCGCTCTGTGACTTTACATGGTCTTCCTGAGTTGCTGCTGTTCCTAAACAGCTTCCACTTTCCAAAAAATACCACTTACATTTGACCGTGCATATATATATATATATATATATAGCATGGATGAAATTTCACAAACTGACTTATTGAGAAGGTTGTGCTCTATCACAATACTATCCTTGAATTCACTGATCTCTTCAGAATGACCCATTTTTCACAAAGCAGACATGCTTCATTTTATACACCTGTGGCAATGGGTCTGATTGAAAGTACTGAATTCAATAGTTAAGGGGGCGTTTACATAACACCATTTTCAGCTAAAAATGTTTTACCTGTTCTTTTATGCCTGATGGTAAGAATTACATCAAGATGTCAGAGGTCAAATGATTTAAAGGTCTACGTACGTGAAACAAACTTATTGAAAACGGAGAAGAATTGGGAAAATGATCATTCCACAGTGACAGAGCAGACTTGTATCGTTTTGGAAATTTTTCCTTATGTGTATGTTTTTTATTGTCTGCTATATTGTCATATGTGCCGATGAGGCCAATGGGACAGATGTTGGGGTTTGGGACAGAGAAATATTCATCCTTTGCTATGTTTATTGCCCTTTTTTTCTGAGACCCTTTCAAGATTTACTGTCGTCCACATCTTGAAAGCTTTTTTATTGTTGCAATGTTAACCCCAAATGAGCGTCCCCCCTTCCCCCGACGCCTAATATATCATGCATGAAACCTGTGTGTCTATCCACAACCCCCATAGTCTCTATTAGCTGTGCTTTTGATGGTTCAGTGCAATAGCATAAGTTTTGGGATATGCATATCATATTGTAGGACTATTTAAATTCTCTCTCTCTTATTCAATTCTTCGTCTTTGTATTGTAGATACAGACTTGCCGCTTGTTTCTGTTTTTTTCACAGCACAGTTCTCTTGAGCCGCACTGGAATGTCCCATGAAATGACATTAGTACAGGATTTTGATGTATCTGAACTATATATATAAGCAAGATGATTGTCATGGTATTGTGATGGTAAAAGGATATATCACCCAAAAATCTGGATTTAGTTAACCATTAGATTTCCTTTGCTTCAAGTTTGAGTAATTAACTTAACTTTGAATTTATACAAAGAAGAAATGGATTGTTGCTGAATTAAACTTTGAAAATAAAATTTTCTGTTTGAATTCATTTTAAAATGTATTTTTTTCCTGTGATGGTAAAGCTGAATGTTCAGCATAATTATTCCAGTCTTCAGTGAAAATGAAAAAATAATTTTTTTAAAAAAAATAAACAAAATAATTATTGCACTTTTTCATTGAAATCATCTTTCCTAAATGAATCATGTTGTGAAAACTTCATATTTCCATTTTTTTTTTTTCATAAATCATTACTAACGGCCATTTATGTGTGTGTTTGTGTATATATATAATCTATATATACACACATAAGGATATGCATATATATGTGTAATGGAGTTCAATGAGTACGGGAAGAAGGAGGCGGGAACTGGCGAACGTTCAACATATTTTAATAATAAAACAAACAAACAAACAATAAAACAAAAGTAAAATGGCAGCAGTTCCTCAGTTCCGACTGCCGCCCACACAAACATAACAAAAACACAACATAAAGTCCAGGCCTGGTCCTCTCTCATCCTTCACTGTCGTCGCTCCTCTTTTATGCTTCCGGAGCTCCTCCGTGAGAGACACGAGACCGGTGCAGCGAGCAGCTGACGCTCATTATCACTCGCGTCACCGGCCTCGCGCCGTTCCCTCACGGCTCTCGCCCGTATATTTATAAGGCTAATGTTTATGCATTTGAGGAGCAGAGAGAGGTCTTAATTAGCTTATGCAAAGATTTTCATCTTTAATAACAAGATTGTGGCCAAATGACTGGGCGACCAAAAAGCTACAATAACCTGTACGTTGCTGAAAATGTAATGTAATGCATTCATTGTCTCGTGAGCAGCTGTTCTAATTATGGACAAAACATGAATGTCCAACATTCATTGTCAAAAAACCGACAAATGCTTCATTTGACCATATTAAAATAATGACATATGTAACCGTCTGACCATATATAAAGCTAACTTTAATTACTTAAACACTGTTTTAATATTGCCATTTGTTTCCATCACTGCACCACAGTACTGCCAGTACTTCTCTGTAAGTGAAGTAGGATTTTTTTTTTTTTTTTAAGAAAGATGGTAATGAGAGTCCCAGATGGTGTAAATGTCCTTTCATGCATGTAAAATAGACCTTTACCCAAAGCAGCCGGCCCCTAGGTGTACGGTTCCTAAATCAGATCCCAACTGCCTGTAATCCTCCATCACCCATGAAAACCCCTGTCTTCAACATGTCTCCGAAGGCATTTATCAGGCCTACCTCACACCTGCTGGCCACATGGGGCAGACGTTTTGATCTTATCACCATAGCAGTGCAAACACACTCTATGTTCTCTGAGCTCGAGCTGTTGCAGGTGCGCTCAACCATGTGTCAGGTGCGCAAGCGCCGATCTACCACAGGTACTGCTGCATTGTCAGACTTGAGCTGAAGTAATTCTCCTTCAATCAAAACATGTCATTGTGACAACTTGCTATTGCGAAGGACCTGAGGAAACAATCGCTGCTTTCTTAGTTTGATAGAATTCTGACAACAGACAATCTGGTCTATTTTGTGTTGGCAGGCTGAAACTGAGCATCAGGATCAACTGTCACAATATGTATATATACATATATAAATATATATATATCTCCATGCATATCTCTTTCTTGGTCAAAGTGGATATCAACCATGAAAAAAAACTTTTTAAGCCTGCTTTAACTTGAAAGGATATCTGATCTCAAAGATATCGACTACTCCATTGGCTTTAGCCAAAACTGAGCACCTCTTTTTTGTAGCGTAAGTGGCTGTTGCAACTGATGCATGTCCTGTCTGTCAAAGAGGAACTTTTGTGCTCTTGCACACCTGATCATTCATTCACACATCCATTCCAATTGCTGAGTGATTGTCTGACATATTAGGCTCAATAATGCTTTCTGTGTTAGGATGTGAGACAGCAGGTCCCACCAAGGTCTAATGTCTTTTCATTATGTTATTTAATATTATATTATATTATATTAAACTATACTATTTGTCAAAATGCATGACTTAAATGTAATATTATGCATTAAAATATTTAATGTATTAAATATACAATACAAAAAAATAATTTTTGTCTTGCAAAAAGAAAAAAAAAAGATGATTTTTGTTCACACAATGGTGTTATAATTCTATTCTATTCTGTTCTATTCTATTCTATTATAATTTTCACAAAATAAATAAAAATGTCAGAATACATGGCTACTTTGAATGGCCATCAATAGTTTTTTTTTTTTTGTGTGTGTGTACATAATTGTGTAGTTCCAGTATCTAGCAGTAGGGGCCTATTGTAATGCTAACCAGCCGAATTGTGACCCCCTGGTAGGACCCCTGTTGACCGCCCAAAATGAAAATGCAATAACACAAACATAATGTTTGATAAAATGATTATGCTTTTAATTTTCATGCCAGCAATCAATAACTACATCTTAAATATTGACTGAGGGTTCGTTCAAGGGGAAATACAAAGGATATACTGCTTAAATAGTCCATTCTTGGTTATTCATAACCTCGGGACCCTAAAGGCAAATTCAGAGTAGTATTCCTATTAAAAGGCAGTGTGTGGGATCCCAGTGCGACTGGTTAAAAGAGAAAAAAAAACATGGAGTGGGGCTAGAGGGTCAATCCCATCTAGATAATGACCTCCCTTTACTGTAGATCTTTGCCTTAGGTGAACTTAGGAAGTCTAGAGATTTTTTTTTTTTTTTTTTTTTTTTGTATGGAGTGCATTTAATGCTAAATGATTTTAACTGAAGAAAAAGACTGTAAAAACCTGTTAATTGGTTAATTGTAAGTTCTCTTACTCTATAAGGTGAAAATCAGTCACATACATTACAGTTATATGTTACATCTTATGTTGTTAAATGGATGTTGCATTTTTGTCATGTGTGCCTCCATGGTGGTGTTTTTACTCTGTGAAGCTTCTATTTATTAGTATTTACCTCAGCTTAAAAAGCCATTTGTGATGAACTTTGATTCATTTGGCTTTCACTTTACCTGTAACTTGGTATATTAACAATATTTAAGTCAGTAATTTGGTTGTTTTTGTTTTTGTTTTGTTATTTTAAAGCAATAATTGAATAATAAGGTAGGGGTAATGTAATTCACACACACACTTGTTACTGCTGCAAGAATTTACAACTCTGGTCACTCTTTTCGGTGCAAAATAAAAACAGCTTTCAATTTAACAAAAAAAAAAAAAAAAAAAAAAAAAGGAAGCAAAAGCACCAGAACAGTGTACTAAAAATTGCCCATCCAATATTTGTGCTATATTACAAGCCAGATTTGTTTCGGACAAAGACAAATATTTACATTTGAAAAATGGCTTTGCTTTTGGAAGCTTGGAAGCTTCAGCTCTCCATTTATTGTAAATGTATAGAAAAACTGAGCAAGCAGTAATCATTCACAATATATAATTTTTTATTCTACAGAAGAAAGAAAGAAACATTTGACAGGAGAATGAGTAAATGGCATAATTTCCCCCTTTTTTTTTACGGGAAATTTTATTAATCCGTTAAGTTGTGTCATATCCCAGAGTTTTCTTATCTTGTTGTACAGTAAATAACACTTAGACGACCTCCCGTGATTAAATGTGCCAGATCTTCTCAACAAGAAACGGCAAGTTAACTAGTTGGCCCCGAGGGTGGCATTAAATCAAAAGATGGCCTCCCTCTGAATCAACACAAAGCCTCGACACAATCTGAAAGCAGGTTGCTGTCGGAGCACTTCACCAGCGCTCTCAATTAATGCCTTTGAAATGCCATCTCTCATTAAGCGCCGATGCCGTCCGACGTCTCGCAGGAATTAGCTGTGGGGAGAGAGCGCCGAGTTCGATTTCAAAGAGGCTTCTGGTCAGGGAGGTGGGGCTTCTCTGCTGCATTATGGATGCGAAGCCATGCTTAGACTCAAAGAGACCAAGATGATTGGGAAACTATTTAATTCTACATTTAAAATTCCTGTGAATAATTTTGAAACTCAGAGTTCATTGAAAAGCCTTGTATGGCTCAATGGTGTTATTTACTCTTGCCATCAATAAAGTTGACTGTTGGGTAGTATAATTTGCAAACTTGTTAATTCATAGTTAAGTCTCTGAACATTTTCAATAACATTAACTAAGGATAATAAATTCTGTAATATTGTTGTTGATTGCATTAACTAATGTTAACAAATGAGAACTTATATGAAGTGTAATACCAATACCTGTATATTAGTCTAAAAATCAATGATGACACACTTCCGTTGAAGAAAAAGAGAAACAGAAAAAAAAAAGTCATTGTTATAATACAGATAATGGCTTGACTGAACACCCATAGTAGGCATGTTGTTAGAATAGTGAAATTAGCGGCTTGCATAATGAATTTCAGAATACTTGGATTGGAATTCATTCACAATGAGAGTTTCTAAAGCTCCGAGTTAAACGGCACAATGAAGTGTGTTCGGTTCCAGCCATTGATTTCTAGCCGTGCTTGCATGATGTGTATTGGTGGACTCTCAGCGCGTGGACATTGAGCTGTTCGCTTTGCTTAGTTCCCTGCGAGAATTGATCCAAAAGCTATTAAATCTGTCATGCTATTTGCCCTGTTCTCTGAGAGAGTTTAGGGATGTCACTTGTGAATGGAACTGGTTCTGGCAAAGTTGGCCTGTGGTACTGAGAAAAGACCTCAAACCTTAATGCCCACTGGAGTGCATTATAACCATTACCGTGGCACTAGAATTCCATTTTTGCGGCGTAGCACTCAATCACTGTGAGAGAAAACAGCGCTGAGCACAAGTTGCGGTACACCACATTTACGCTACAACATTGTCCTTAAGACAAATGTCTGTCTCCTCTGTAGTGGTTCTCTAAAAGCTATGCACGAGCAAGGCAATTCATATTGTTTATGTGTGATGTTTATGTGTGTACAGGGTTTGAATTTGTGTGGTGGGCTAATCCTGTTTGGAAAAGAGTTTGCATAACACACTACCTGCATTGTCTCGAAGCCAGCCTGTGTTAGTGGTTAGTGTGTGCGGAAAGGCAGTAGTGGGGGGTTGGTGACTAGATTTCTCTCCCATCATTAGGACACTAGAATAGACTGGTTTGTCTTTGTCTAGTCCGTTCACCTGCAGGCAGTGCTAGAAAGATAGCTTCTCCCTTCAAGTAATCGGTCTATGCCCTGGTGGTGATGGATGATTTATCCTCTGGGTTCTTGTAGGGCTGTGGTCCTTACATAGCTTTACAGTGCCAATGAAATGTACTTTTTATGTAGGCCTACTGCATATCAAAACTTTAGGATGAAATATAAGCACTTTGACTGTTTAGCCTCAACAAAGCATGTGGTCTTGCCAGACGGCCTGTGGTTTTTAAACAAATGAAAAAGTCACTGCTGCCATTGTCTGTCCGTCTGTCGAATGCAAAAAGCTCATCATTTTGTCGAATCTCTATTTTGGTTGTATATTGATATTGTAAAGGTGTAGCATTACACTGCATACAGTATATATACATATATATATATATATATATGTAAATTTAATTTATAAAATTTTATGTCATGTTATATAAAATGTGCATACGTTGGTCGTTTCTACCAATGAGCTGCTTTTGTCAAGAAAGCTAAGAGCTAGAAAACATGCCTGGCCTGACAGCTGGCATTCACTGGGTGCAGTCGTGGCATGCAGGGCCGGGGTTGCCAGGCTAAAGCATGTGGGTGTGAAGGCTGACTGCCATCTGGACCTGGCTGTTCCGCTACCCTTTGGTCCAACAGCAGCACCCCAGACGCATGGAAGACAGTCTCAGAAGCCCCTTCACCAGTGCCCGACATAACCTCGGCCCAAAGACGGATGGCACCCACCCTCATAACTGTCACCCTTGGCTTTGGACTCTCCACGTCTGCCAACTACCAAAGATTGGGCTCATTTCCGCTTGGATAGCTGTGAATAATGTGCGGGTCACTTTGGAAGAATGCTGGATATCAAGGCTGTACATCAAAATGGCTCCACTCAATGCGCAATATGAGACGCCCTTCTCAAAGTCGACAGGGTGCAATTTAAAAACAGCAGCTCAAATATATTCATTTTTACTTCTATTGGTTTTCTGTCACTTGTTGTTAAAGTGACATATTCCCAGAGTCGTACACTCTGCACACAGATGGACCTCCTCAAGTAATCCGAAACATTCGGTGAGATTAAAACATGTATGTGTGCAAATATAAACAGGCACAACACGTTGCATTTTGGTTTTAGTTAGGTTATACCACTCTAAATGTTTGAAACCTAATGTTTGAACTAAAGTAATACTAGACCAAAGTGCAACATTTATTATCAAATATTTTTAATCATGATCTTTTTTTAAATATTTTTTCAATGAAAATTACAAGATTTGTGTATGATATGTGTGTGTGTGTGTGTGTGTGTGTGTGTATGTGTGTGTTGGTGACGCTTTAAAACCTGACTGTATTGTATTAATTAAGTAGAATAAAAATGTTACAACATTTTACAGTTCTTAAAAAAAAAAAAGGTTTTTACAGTGTAGCTGAGTTAGTAGAAATAGGCTAATTCAGTTTGTGGATGTTCACTACATAATATGTATTACTCTCAGCTGAAAATTCAATGTCAGTCATGTTTTATTAAAACAGCTTTCGTCAGTAACTGGTAATATTGGAACAGATACTTTTATTCATGTATGAAATGCAAATGTAGGTGTGTTAGACTTTTGAAGAGGACAGTCTAAGTGAATAATTACTGTCCTTTCCATGTCTATTATACCACAGTCCGATTTAATGTAGACTACTTACACACCCGATATCTATTCAACGGATAGTGAATTGAAGCACTAATTGGTATTAAGATTAAATACATGCATGAATATGCACGTGTCTCAAGCTTATCCTAGTAGATGGTGGGAATATTACCACACATTGCAGGAAAGCAGGAACGTGTCCAGTCCCACAGTAATGAGGTTGGAAATTCAGCATGGCTAATGTACTCTTAAATGCTAATTCTGCCCACTGCTTGGCCGTGGCACTAAAAGCACCTCTCACACACGGCTGGGGCTTGATTAAAATCTGTGTGCGGCCCCGCTGGCCCCAGCCAGATGAGGGTGAATATGAATGAGTGAGGTTAGTCCTCCTCATGCAGCCGCAGTCTCTGTCCTTGCCTTCACACGCTGCAGCCTCACACCACGTGTGCTTGGAATGGAGATGAGAGAGGACAGGAGAGGTGAAAGACATGCTGGGCGGACGGTCGGAAAGCTGGCAAAAACAAATGAGAAGGGCAAAGCTCAAGCGACACAGATCAAAAAGTCAAAAATGCCAGGAAAGGATACTGTCCAGACGTTATTTAAATGCTCAGCTAAGTTAATGCTGATGCATCCTTGGAAACACTTTTTGGGTGCATTTCGCAAAAGCAATTTTATTGCAATTTTATTACACATGCTGTCATTTTTTAAAAGAAATTTAAACAATAAATACCGTATAGTGTCGTGACAGATCGCTGCAGCTCCTCAGTTCATGTGGCTTGTGAGCCGATCATCTCTTCACACTAGTTCATTTATAAACATGAAGGGATATCAGAAGGAACGTCAATTGACCGTTGAATCGGCAGAGAGTCGTCCTCTGCGTGTCATTTTGAAATGATGGTTCTATCCAGGGCCGCACCCACCATTGAGGACCTCGATATTTTTTCAGAGGAGTATATAATAAAGGTTTGGCAAATAATTGCCCTGTATTAACTCTGCAGCATGGATATATTGCACAGAGCCTCGATTACCAACCTTGAACGTAAAGGTTTGTGTCTCGTTATTCTATTAAAAATATCTATAACTACCGATTGATTTTGCATCATTTTGCTTTCCTATCAGAAATTAAGAATTATTAATGCCACTGTAAAAGGTGGTCAAATACCGAAGCTATCTAATCTATCTAATACTTCAAAACTCAATGTTAAATCAGAATATTTCTCGTAAAAATGCTTCTGTAACAGCTGTCAAAAATAGTGAATAACTCCATTGTGGTTTCTGATGTTGTTTTTTTCCTTGAAAATATTAACAAAAAAATAAAACGAAAAGTATCTTTTCTAAACATCAACTTCGATATGTTGAATATGTGCTGTGGCTGAGTGGTTCTTCCCTCATGGTTGGTGAGGTAGATGAAGACGCCAGCACCACAGTCGCCACAGTGTCAGCCCCAGAGTCCCATTTCAAGATAGTCGTCCCACTATGGCTGCTGAATCTGAGCGCTCTGCCAAAATGGAGGCACCATGCCTGAGCCCTTCTTCGTCCAGAGGGGACTCCCTTCCTTGTCTCGAGTCCAGCAAGGGATATAACCCATGAGCCCGCTCTGGGTCGTGAGCCCTCTCCGGTCCCTAAGAAAATGAGTGACTATATTGACACTAGTAACTGTGTGTGTTTGGGCCACCAACACAACAGCTTCAGCCCCTGAATTCTGCCCTGTGCTCCTTCCGGTCCCAGAGCTCAGCCCGGTGCTTGTTCTGGAGTCCTCTCTAGCCCAGAGACCAGAGTTCCTCCTAAGAAATTTGGTGGCCCAGCCAAGGCCACGGAGGCCGCACTGCCATGGCTCCCCAAACTAACCTATTATGTTGGTTAATTTATTCCTGCGATCAAAGCACAATATTCAGCATCATTACTCCAGTCTTCAGTGTCACATGATCCTTCAGAAATCATTCTAATAAGATGATTTGATGCTCAGAAACATTCAAATTCTGCTTTGATCAAAGGAATAAATTACATTTTAAAATATATTCAAATAGAAAAGTTCTTTTAAATTGTAAAAAATATTTCACAATATTACTACACAATCTTTAATATATTTTGAATAATACATTTGAATAAACGAGTCCATTGATCACAAGTCCAAGTCAAGTTGCAAGTTTTTTTTTGGTTTTTTTTTTCCGACTCAAGTTTATATTTCTGGTTTTCAACATTGATTGGCTATTAATAAGAAATGTATGAATTTAATTATAATTTCTGAACGATCATGTGATGCTGAAGACTTGAGTAATGATGCTGACATTCAATTAACGCAATAAATTACTTTTTATAATATGTTAAAACAGAAAACCAGTTTTCTTAAAATGTTATCTTTCATAATTTTACTGTTTTTACTGTAATTTTGATCAAATATTTGCAGCCTTGGTGAGCAGAAGAGTCCTCTTTGAAAGACATTAAAGTCTTTTCAGATGTTTTTATCAAAAAGAACATAGAGCATTTCGTGTATTTTCTACATTGTTTTATGACCTTGACTTTGCTCTGCCAGTTGACTATCAAACCTTCTTCATAGTAGAAATGTCAGTAATTAGGGGTTGAGAGGGACTTCAGATTTTTTTAAGGTGACATTTATGTGATTAAAGTTGAGTCAACATCGACGAGTTAATGGCATTAATGTACAAATAAGGGGCCGTTCAGACAGAACACATTTTTCCATTCCAATGTGAGTATTTTATATGATGCCAAGTGACATACTCGCCCGACATTTTTAAAAGTGGTTTCATAAGAAAATACAATTTGATTAGTATGAAAACGTGGGCAGATTACATTGAGTGCTGCAAGGTTTCTTTTTTAATTTTTTTTTTTTTTTTTTTATATTCACAAAAAAAAAGAGATACTCATAAGAGTATCATTAGAGATACTAGTTTGGGATTTGGACGACTTCATGCTGTATGGTTGTAATTCACTAAAAAGAACTGGCTTTTTTGATTAATTAAAAGAACTAGCTCACAACAAGAGTTATTCGTTAAGGGGTCGTTCTCCACTGATTTGACTGTGCAGTTTTGATTCACTAAAAAGAACCAGATCAAAAGAGTCAATTTGTTCGGGAATCATATAAAACTGTTTGTGGTGTTTTTGAAAAGAATTGGCTTAGAAGACTCGTTCATTCAGGAATCAGATTCCACTGATTTTTGCTCTGCGTTTTTGATTCACTAACAATAACCGTTTCATTAGAGTAATTCATTAGGGAATCGGATTATACATGTTGGGCTATTTTTCACTGTAAGTTCTGTAAATTGTGTTTCAGTACTCTGTCCACATCAGCAGAAGTATCCCAAAAAACAAAAAAACAAACAAACAACAACAAAAACAGTTACATGGAAAATTTGATAATTCCATAAAATGGAATTTTTTATTATCTTTCCCCCCCCCCCCCCCATTGTGACATATATCCTATCCAAGTGAAATGCCTTCTCAAAAAAGGCTTGAGGGAAGAGGGAGGAGAAGTTATTTTGATTCAAGATTATGAGGACGCATGGCTTTAAAAACAATGATAAATAATTTATAAAAAAATATTGCAGTGTTCAATAAAAACAACCCCCCCCCCCAAACAAACAAACAAAAAAAAAAAAACAAGAATTGGCTATTTTAATTTAATTTCATTGACTTTAATGCACTGAAACAATTTGGTGCAGGATTGACTTTCACTCAGAACTTGCTGGCAAATTTCACAAATAATATATACAAATTTTTTTTTTCCCCTGTGAAATGTTATGATTGAAAAGTGTCCCTGTGCTATTCTTTTTACATAAACTCCACTTGGTTTGATATGTTGTTATGCAATGCAAAGACATTCAGACATTTGTATGTGTTTCTTAACTGTCCAAAAGTGTACTTTTTGGATGCCTATGCTACAGTGTACAAAAACCGTTTGATATGTGTGAGAGTCCCTGATGCCTGCAAGTCCCCAGCCTCCCACACACACATAAAACCTCCGCCGCCTCGTTTTCTGCCTCTCATCAAACTGCAGCCAGCTTTGCTCCCTGACAGAGCACAGCTCCAGCTCTGGATGCACTACAGACAGCACCACAAGGAGACACCACCGCTGGAGCCAGTACGCCTGCCAAGTGCTCTGGGCCAGAGAGGCCCCCAGAGGCCCTGGGGTGTGAGAAAGCACTGCATGCCGTCAGCGCGTCCCTCCACCAGGCCTCAAAACCATCACCAAGGCCATATCAAAGGCTGGATCGCCGCAAACGTGAGCGATACCCTCCCCTCCTCGAGGTGGACTTGCTTGAGCTTGTTTAAGCTGCATCGTCGTGCTTGGATGAGCAAGATTTAAATGCTGTTCAACAGAATAAATTATTACTGACTCCAAATTTTCCACTGAAATAAGTAGCATCAGTCATTACAGCTGCAGTAAAGAAGAAACTCAAGCAGAACATTCTGCTGGGGAAGCTGGATGAAAGGCATGAAGAAGGGAAATATTTGAAGAGAAGCATCATCAGCTATAACCTAAACACAATGTTCAGATGCTGAATGCAAAAGTCGCATTTTAGTGAATTGCTGACACTTCTTTCATCTCATTGTTCTTTTTGTTTATATCTTTATTTGGACGTCTAGCCTTTGTGGAAATGAAGCACACTTTAGCATTCTTAAAAGTACAGAGCCTCGCACATGATAAATGGACGAAAATGTATATACAGTATCTCTAAGAAGTGTACACCCCTCACATTTTTGTAAATATTTTATTATTATGTCTTTTCATGTGACAACACTGAAGAAATGACACTTTGCTACAATGTAAAGTAGTGAGTGTACAGCTTGAATAGCAATGCAAATTTGCTGTCCTCTCAAAATAACTCCACACACAGCCATTAATGTCTAAATCGTTGGCCACAAAAGTGAGTACACCCCTAAGTGAAAATGTTCAAATTGGGCCCAATCAGCCATTTTCTCTCCCCGGTGTCATGTGACTTATTAGTGTTACAAGGTCTCAAGTGTGAATGGGGAGCAGGTGTGTTACATTTGGTGTTATCATTCTCACTGGTCACAGGAAGTTCAACATTGCACCTCATGGCAAGGAACTCTCTGAGGATCTGAAAAAAAAAAAGAATTGTTGCTCTACATAAAGATGGCATAGGCTATAAGAAGATTGCCAAGACCCTGAAACTGTGCTGCAGCACAGTGGCCAAGACCATACAGAGGTTTTACAAGACCGGTTCCAATCAGAACAGGGTTGATTAAAGAAGTTGATTGCGCATGCTCAGCGTCCTATCCAGAAGTTGTGTTTGTGAAATAGACGTATGAGTGTAGCCAGCATTGCTGCAGAGGTTGAAGGGGTGGGGGGGTCAGCCTGTCAAGGGCTCAGACCACACGCTGCACACTGCATCAAATTGGTCTGCATGGCTGTCATCCCAGAAGGAAGCCTCTTCTAATGATGATGCACAGGAAAGCCCGCAAATAGTTTGCTGAAGACAAGCAGACTAAGGACATGGATTACTGGAACCATTTCCTGTGGTCTGATGAGACAAAGATAAACTTATTTGGTTCATATAGTGTCAAGCATGTGTGGTGGCAACCAGGTGAGGAGTACAAAGACAAGTGTGTCTTGCCTACAGTCAAGCATGGTGGTGGGAGTGTGATGGTTCGAGCTGCATGAGAGCTGGGGAGCTACAGTTCATTGAGGGAACCATGAATTACAACATGTACTGTGAAGCAGACATCGGAGACTGTGCCGCAGGGTAGTATTCCAACATGATAACCCAAGACGACCACTGCCTTGCTAAGGAGGCTTAGGGTAAAGGTGATGGACTGGCCAAGTATGTCTCCAGACCTAAACCCTATTGAGCATCTGTGGGGCAGCCTCAAACGGAAGGTGGAAAAGGACTCCAGTAGCAACATGTGAAGCTCTGGTGAACTCCATGCCCAAGAGTGTACAAAATATTGACACTTTGGGCCCAACTTGGACATTTTTACTTAGGGGTGTACTCACTTATGTGGTCAGTGGTTTAGTCATTAATTTCTGTGTGTGGAGTTATTTTGAGGGGACAGCAAATTTACACTGTTATACAAGCTGTACACTCACTCCTTTACATTGTTGCAATGTGTCATTTCTTCAGTGTTGTCACATGAAAAGATATAATAAAATATTTACAAAAATATGAGGGGTGTACTCACTTCTCCGTTTACTTAAGTGTAAACTGAATGCCATTTTCTTTCACTTAAGTTAATGTTTATTACAGTTAAATTAAAATGTATTATAGTTTAAATCTATATTACAGGGATAGCTCACCCAAAGTGAAGCGACTCAATTGACACTGTTAGGTCACAGTAACAGGTGACAGTAACAACACTCTGGATGTAATTTCATTCATACTACCCATAATTCATACTGTATAGAACATATAGTTTTTAAAGGTTGTGAAGTTCAAATTCAAATGTAGTACCTACTCGGTATGCACTTTCAGACGCAACTTAGATGTTGGAAGAGATTGCTTTTAAAGTACAACACTTCAGCTTTCCTTTTAGGATACGGCTGCTAGTATGTCCTTTAGAAGTGGCTACACTGTGAAGGTGTGACCTTTGCCCTCAAGGAGCTGTAGAAAATTCCAACAGTGGCAACACGCTAGTCAGATAATAAACGACTCCCCAGGACAAAGGAATGGAGATTTATTTGCTGCCGAAATATTTAGCGTAGACGCAAGTGTCACCGCGGGCTTAAGAAAGGTGAGCTGTGAAGACAAAGAGGAATTGTCAAACTAATGCAGAAGAGACTAAACTTACCCAGTATATCCGAGGCAATCACCAAGACTGACTTGGCCATAACAGCATTTCCATCACCCATGTTATACTTCTCGGCTCTGCCTTTTTATTGCGATTTATTGTTCAGGAAATGGCAACATGCACTTAATATAGATTGGAATGTCTACACTTTTAATACAGTTCCCAGAAAGGTTTTCAATCATGTATCGGCTTTCAGTGTTTTCCTTTTTTTTTTCTTCTTCTTGCATTAGTAATGCTGACAGAGGTTGTGATGCATATGTGGTGTCTCATAAAACCAAACTGCAGGTGGTTGGTGTGCTTTTAAATGTGGATTTTGGCAAGAGTGGGGTAAGATGAGCCACTTGTTACTTAAGTTGTCCTTTAAATGAAGATAAATATGGATGTTCAAGGTATTTTTATGCTTCTACCCATCTAAGATTTTTTTTTTAAACTAATTTAACTAAATTGGACACAAGAAGGAATAATTTAACAATGTTTTTTCTATTGTTTTCACGATGAACATTTATGCTGATTCTATAAGTATTTAAATGATAAATGATTTAAATTTGAATGATCGTTCAGATGCAAATTGTTAATGATAAACTACACCATGAGTTTTTGAGTGCAGAAATCTTGCCCGATTCGTTCATTTGTAACTGACATGTATGCATTACATGAAGTTATTTGGATGGAAATCAAATGGATGGAAATTCTATATGCAGATCAAGTAGATACATTTTAGGCCTAAAGTTGTAAAAATAAAAATAATAATTATTTTATTATATTATTATTTTAAAGTTTGTTTGTTTTTGTTTATTTTTGACCTTTCTGCTATGTCATTCAAATAGGATAGTCAAAGAGAGACTTTTAAATGAAGAATTTAATCATTTTCAGCTTTTTAGTTCAGGTCATTTAGGGTACGTTTACACTACAGCAATGAACTAAAAATGACAACTAATTATTGTACAAATTTTTCGCCTACAGACGACAATGTTGTCAAAATAATCCCCATTCACACATATCCATGAAAACGAGTAAAAATGCTGTTTTATTCGTGCCAGTTCAGTAGTTTGTAAAGAAATACTACACGTCTATCGACTGAACATGCGATTCACATGTGCGTGACGTTACCATTTTCACAAATTTACTTATTAATAATGTCTTATTTGAACGGTGAGCCAATGCCAAGTTTGCTTTGTTGCTTAATATTACTTTCATCTTATAGAACTAATTAACCTGACAGTATTATTAAGCAAGAATGTGCTCATAAGCTCATAATCATGTAGTCTCATTTTTCGTATGATCTCGTTTCTTTCACAATGTTGTCAATCCGCATTTGAGAAATGCTAGTCTAGCAATGCTATAAAGAGGCAAGCTTTACATCAAGAACAGTATCATATTATTCTTATCATGGACCCAATTTAAATCCTGAGATTAACCTCATACCCTTACAGTTTCTATATTAAATCTAAAGCTTTTAATCCTAAAATAAACAGTCACATAAATATTTGTCTCATGTTGATGTCTTCTGTGTCATTAATTAAACCACCTGAGCCAAAGAAGGCTTTCATGAACACCATTCGTCATGTACAGTAACAAGAGAATGGAGAATAATTTATTTCACCATTCTGAGCTCTATTATGTTGTATATGTGTGTATATGTCTTTATGTTTTATTATCAAAGCTGATTTCTGATTCTATATATTCATCTATATTGGAAAAATGGCTAAAAAATTATATATAACATCTCTCTTTTTTTTTTAATTCAGCCTTTTTTATGATATATATCTAGATATTTATGTATTTGTTCTGAAATTGCTTTGAAAGTAAGGATTTCCCCCTCCAGAGGAGCAAAACCAGACCATTGTAGCCAGCAGATTCATCATTTTGTAAAATTTGAAAGTTGTTCAACAGAACAAGAGGAAGTCACAGATACAAAGAATTACAATGGTCCAACCTTGAAAATATAAAAGCCTGTATAACCTGCTTCAAATCATTGAAAGCCAAAATGGGTTTTAGTTTTGCAATGTGCCTAAAATGAAAGAAACCAGCCTTCAGAGTTTACGTGCTTATCAAATTTAGGCTCTGAATCAAAGGTTTCTGCCACATTCTTTGCTTGCTTATGTAGAGGGAAGAGGCTAGTTGATCAGGTACATGTGGGGGTGACATAATGGAGTCGGACACTAGGCATTCTGTTTAGCTTTATTAAGGTGAAAAAAAATCTGTGACATCGGTAGTTTGTCACTTAAGCAGTTGCATCTAATGCAGAGCCATCATCTGCCTTCAACGAAGTATTCAGTTGAGTGTCATCTCAATAACAACAATAAGCAACATCATATTTTCAGGAAATTTACAAATATAAGCCAGAGTGGTAGAAAACAATATGGTTCCCAGAATACAGACTGCAGAATCTGAAAAATATTTTCCTAATTGTACTATAGAAATTCTGTCCTTTAAATAAGAGAACCATTTTAGGGCATTTTCCCAGATTCCCACCCGACTTAAAAGCTCTAAAATAATTTAATGAAAAGCTTTCTCCAAAATTTTAGATAAATTTCAACTTTGAAATCGTGCGATAATTTCTAAAAACTAAAGGAACAATAGGATTTTTAAGAGGAGGTCTTGCTCTAGACAAGATGGGACTAAACTGCTGTTTATGATGCATAAGATTCCTGGCCCCACAACATCTAGAACCTGGATAAGATGACTAAAGTGAATAACACGTAATGAGCAATAAGTAGGTCTCGAATGCTGAACTATTTCTACAAGATATGAAAGGGAGAGAGGCTCAAAATTAGAAGAAGAAAAAAAAAAGCAGAGCAAGGAGCAAATTCTAGTGATTAAAGATCAGTAGAATTCATACTAGCTCTAGATGTCTTTAATTTTTCTAGTAAAAAAAAAAGGCTTGTGTCTAGCTTTAGGTGCACATAGATTTAAGATTTTAATACATGTTGTATTAAACGAATATCACCCATATCAACAAGACGTGACACTGTGGAAGTAAATCTCTGCCAGATTATATGCATCCGCAAACTGACTGGCAGTAAAGGGATTAATAGCATGTAAACGCTTTCCAATGGCCTATAACTCTGCAGGACACCCGAAAACTCCAGAAGATAACACTAAATCCAGTGTGTGGCCATTTGAATAGGCCCCATCACAGATCCTGTTAGTCCTTTAACCAAAAATCCTTTAACCAATTATTTGTCGGGACAACAAACAAGAATATTAAAATCACTCAAAATCAATTTAATTTAGGGGCATTTATCTATTGGCAAAATGCATTGAATGATGGAGAATAAAACATTAATTTAATAATAATATCCTACCGTCTGCACTGATGGACACTTGTGGACAGCTCTGGTGACCAGAGTTTGAGTTCCGGCTCGTGGACATTTCCCAATTCTATCTCTCCTTTCACTCTTCAAATTCACTTCCTAACTACTCACTCTCCTGAATAATAATAAAAAGGCAAAATGCCAACCAATAAATAAATACATACATACATACATACATACATAAGAAAAGGATTTCCTATTACCTGTGGCAGTTGTTTCACGAGTTAACACTTAAAAATGTTTGAATAGAGTAAATGAGAAAAATAAGTGTTTTGTCATGTTAGTCCGAGGGGAGGGCTCCGAGCACAGACTTTAGCCCAAACCTAGAGTACTCCCCTGTATCCTCTGCTGGGAATAGGAACCAGGAATTGGGGTGATGGAGAGATACAGAAAACTGTCGAGGTAACTAGGTGAGTTGGCTGTATATATACTTGATATACTTCCTCTCGAGCTGATTTAATGGACCATTTGAATGTGCTCCACCTGAACTTTGTTTATAAAACATCATTTGTTGCTTGAATTCTTCAATCTCTTGAGATGCAGACATGTAAGAAGCTGACAATTAACTGAACATATACTTGTTTAATACTGAGAAAGCCTATATTTCAAAATCTTTATTTGAATAAGGCAACACAATACCTCATTCTACAATATTTCTATGATTAAATCCCCAACAGAGACCCCTCTCCTATCATCCAGTCACTGTGGGCATAGTTAGTAAGCGTGTTGAGATCATCCTTAGCAATGAGCTCAACCCCGCTCTTTCTCTTCGCTTAACACTTCTCTCTGTTCCTTTGTAAATGTTGGTTTCACTAACTTTGTGAAAAGGTTTTGAGAGGGAAACTCTTAACTCTTAATAGTAAGATAAAATGTTTTGTGACTCCCCTTGACTGGCCCTGGCATTTATAAAGGCCATCTTTAAAATGTACCCACAGTTTTTTGATGAAGAAGACAAGTCTGCAATTTCCTAAGTACCTTAGGAAGGATGAGCCAGATGACGTTGATAAATATTATTATATATGACAAATAGTATTACTATATTTTCACATTCATTTATTACAGTTGGTTGATATAAAAAAAAAACTTTTTTTAAATAATATATGCAGTTCAGTTTAATTGCATTTTCTTTATTTTTCACGTTTGGACAAATAAAAAGCTGTGGAACATCTTGTTCCATGATGTCAACAGTTTAAAACTATTTACATTGCATTCTCTGTATCATTATTTTGCATCAAGGGAGGTACGAGTTTTGTTTCATCGGAATCAAACTTGGCTCCTATACTTTAATCAATTACCACAGGGGACGAGTGTTCAAGGCATCGATGTGAGAAACTGTAGGGAACGGAATCGACTGTATGATTCACAGAGCCATTCTTTCATCTCCTTGTTTCCCTCGGTATCATTGGCATGCCGATACTGAGTCTGATCTCAGTTCAGGCCTCACTTATAATTGCCTCATTTATAAAATAGTCTCGATATTCACTGGTCTTTAAGCGCTTATGACTCAAACAGAAATCTATGAGGCTTGCAAGGGTGATGGAGGGAAAATGCACACCACTTATTTGAGCTTTTGAAGAGAGAACCTCCTCCAGTCTAATGAACACGTGCCATGAGAGTGAAATAATAGGAGTTTTGATTTTTGTTTCAACCCATTCAGACAGACAAATAGACCAACAGATAGAGATAATACACAAAAACTCTCAGAAAGTTATACGGTAGAGACAGACAAAAAGTAAAAAGATACTAAAAGACAGACAGATAGACAGTTAGAGATCGATAGATCGATAGATAGATAGATAGATAGATAGATAGATAGATAGATAGATAAGGATAGACAGTTATTGACATAGACAGGCAGAAAGAAATAGACATTGACAGACAGATAGACAGACAGACTATAATGAAGAGTCAGCGGGATGGCATCCAAGTGCAGCTTTATTGAAAACGTGGTCAAACAGGCAACGGTCCATACAGTGGCAAACAGGTATGGAGGATGATAGGCAGAGTCGTGGTAGATATGCAGGCAAAGATGTCAAGGTAGGCAGCAAGAATCACAGTCCAGAATAACTAAGCAATGATCCAAGGGTAGGTAGAAAAACAATCAGAACATGGTAGAAACAGGGAGAATGGCAACGGGGAAAACAAGACAGGGAAATGATAACCAAAGTTGATCAAGACTTTGCGGTGAAGTGTTTGTGCAGTGTGCTTAAATAGTGTGGGTGATGAGGTGCAGCTGGTGCGGTAATCAGTGAATGGGTACAGGGCTTATGGGAAATGAAGTGAAGAGTGACTGCAGTGAAAGTGTATGTGTAAGTGTCCAAGATGAAGTGCCCTCTAGTGGTCCTCACAGGCATTTCAGCTGAAAATCATGACAGACAGACAGATAGATAGATAGATAGATAGATAGATAGATAGATAGATAGATAGATAGATAGATAGATAGATAGATAGATAGATAGATAGATAGATAGATAGATAGATAGACATACAGACAGACAGTGTGTTCATTATTTATGCATCAGGGGGAATTTTGTGGCTATTTTAGAAACAACTGTAGCAGGAAGATTATTTTCCCAGCACTAACTGCTTGATTGATTGCTGTGTGGACATCAGTATGCTCTGTTGATAAAACAAAGAGGGGAAGTGAAAACATCTGACACTCAATTTATGTCATCCATAGTCCAGGGAATTCGGATGGTGGACTACATGCAGGACGAAGCTGGGGCAAAAGAATGCATTAAATGCCAGCATGCAGGAAATCTGATACCGAACTCTGAGGTCTCACAGTGAAAAGGAAATATGGTGTGGCTTATAGATCTGACAGACACATAATTCAGTATAGCCTTGGGAAGACGTTAAAGAAAGTCACTCGGGGAGACTGAACCACTGAAAGGGGCTGAGAGAGTATGGTTATTGGTGGTCACACTGTTCACAACAGGGGAAAGTTGACGACAGCTTATGAGAAACACTGTTTTAATCACTAGTTCAGTCGTGGAATCCATTGGGATCTCCGTTAGCTCTGTTGGAAACACTAAGCCCACTTTATATATTTGCTCAGCTCGCTTACAATACAATGACTGAACCGGTGGGGCCGACAGCAAACCGTGGGAGGCTCGCTGGTGTTTTGATGTTGTGATATCAACAGGATGATTTTGCGAGCTGGATGCAAATCAAACATATGACTCATACGCACCGCATAATTAGCTATGCCACTCCAAACCGACTTTCTATGAAACAGCGGGATACGCCGCTCGGTTCAAACGATCATTACGCTGCATTAACTTGAGCTGACACTCAAACACAATGTCCTGACCTCTTCGCTGTCTCCAAATTACACTATGCACACATCCTGGGGCACAGAATAACAAAATGTCTCTGACTTTTCATTAGCGTACCGCGGCGAGCTTGTCATGCTTGCTTGTCACCTGGGAGTTTGGCTAGTCCAACATGGCCTCTCCTGTAGACTGCTGGACAAAGCCCAGATCTTTACTGCCAGGCCTCAGTTTTGTTCCAGAAGTTTCCACCCCTCCAGTTATTCGCTGAGGGAAATTCAAAGAGCTTGTGCTCAGTAGCCAGACCATGTCAGAACCTGTCAGGCCAAAGAAATGACCAGCAGGCCGACGTTTCTGCTTCTTTTATGCCCTGTGTAAAGTTGCAGCTTTCAATACTCAGTGGAAGCAAGGTTATAGAGAATGTTTGCTCACTCGCTTGAGCTTTTATGTCGACTCGAAAGCCTAAAAATGATATATTACCTTAAATAATTTGAAAAGGATAATTTATATTTATGTATTTGTTCATATACAAATAAAGTACTTTGGTGGTTCCATGGTAGAGTGATAGCTAGTATTAAAAATATATAAAATGTACAATGAAATATGTAGCATACCTGTGATATTCAAATTCAGCAGGAGGATAAACGAAGTTAAAATTGAACATTCATTTGTGCTCATGAATTGAACATAAAGAAGCAACACCACTTTTCTAGTTAAACTAAATGAAAATGAGAAATGTTTCCTTGGCAACTTTATTTCACGATTAGTTTTTGTTTTTCGTTTGTGTTTTAGTTAGAATAACCCTGAACTTGTAGTTAAAATTGTTGACATTTCAGTTTTGACATCTTGCCGGTATACAGGCTTGATTTTTTTCCCCATCATTATTATTATAAATAATAAAAAATGTCTGAACAGTAAACTGAATCTTAATGTCAAAACACCATGAGAAGTCTAGAAGGCCATGCAAATCGAGCAAATCTGCACAGATCATCAATTCATAAACAGTACCAAGGTGAATGTTTGGCTCATGAGTATTAATCAGGTAACTTGACTGGACATTATCCACCCTATTAATATTCGTAGTCTTTCTATATGGTGAAATCACAACCTACCACAAATTGTTTTTCTCTCTAATTGATAAAGCTTTTTTTTTTGTATGTGTTTTTTTCTTTGCTTTGCACTTTTGCTCTCTCTCTCTCTCTTTTCTGCTTTTTCTTGTCTTTTGTGTTTTTGTTTGTGTTTTATCTTGTTCTATTTAGTTTTGTCTGAAAAAAAGGCAAATACTTTTATACTGACAGAACTGATGGAAAATATTGAATAGGAGAAGATACAGGGAGAGAGAGTATCAGAGTAGGAAGTGAGTGTTTGTCAGGTTAGGAAGGGAGTTGTGACAAATTCTACAAAAACTATAAAAACAGCCTCATAACTTACAGTCCAGACAGAATGAAAAACCTCCTCCTTATATTTATATATAAAAAAAATGTCGTAACACGCTATTGGTTTCGCCAAAAATTGCATTTGTCACAAAACTCACCATACCATAAACTATTCACCCTGTTTTTGTTTTGCATTAAGGAAGGAGAGAGAAAAGTGAAGACAAGCATCACTTATTGCTCTTACTTAGGCATGCAACTTGTCCCGCACCATTTATTTAGGAGACATAAATCATACCTCAAATCACACGGCTTGTTGAGAAGATATGTGCTATTACTTTTGCAAGCAACAAGACTTACAATTTTTACTTGGCATCCCATAGGCTTACAATGAAAGATGGACCTGAGCCATATCTAGAGAACAAAATATCACAGAGATTTTTGGGTGGGTTATTTTAGTGTGGGCCAGAACACACTTGTAGCCACCTAGAAACATCCCTGGTTTATTTATTGTATTATAAGCAATATACTTAAACTCCTATGAATCATTTTAAATGCATTAAACTAAAAATTTCAAAAAATAAAGTGATTGTATACACACACACACACAGGTTTGTTTTGCTTTAAAAGCAAGGACATTCCATAGGCGTAATGGTTTTTATACTGTACAAACTGTACATTGTGTCCCCCTGCACTACCCCTACCCCTAAACCTACCCATCACAGAAAACATTTCCTATTTTTTAATAAAACATTGTATATTATGTTTTTAAAGCTATTTTAAATACGAGGACTCATGAAATGTCCTCATAAAACATGTTTTCGTCATAACACCAGTGTAATACCCATGTCATTATACAAATTTGTGTCCTCAGAAATCATGAAAACAAGCGCACACACACACACACACACACACACACACATACCATTAGACAACTTTTGTGAAACCATGACATTTCTACTTTGAATAGCGAGCTTGAATTTCTTTGTTACCATTGTGAAACTGGAGACGCCATTAGTTATAAGTAAAATCAAGTTAATTATGTCTTAATGAAAATGCAACGGATATGATTGGAGGAAGAGAAGCATTTTTAAACAATCGTATTTTCTTTTTCCACCGCCACTTCTCCGATAAATTGGTTTCATTCATTATTTTTTATCAGGAGTGCACTTCGGGAATCTCCGCACATTGTGCCACAGTTCCTTTGGAAAATGAAAATAGATTGTCTTCTAATTAATCTCAGACTTCTTAATTGCTTAATTACAGTCATTTACAGCTCAATACGAAAACAGACAAGAAAAGGCAAATAAGGAGCTTCATGTTTTATTCACCGCATCTGAACCGCACCAAATGGCGAGGCGAGGTTTTCAAAGGACGTGCACATCCATTGCAGTTAGATTTGACTGACTTCAAGTCATTCAATGTCAGACAATGTCACCCACTCGAAATGTCTGTGAATTCCTGGGCCCATAAATGAAGTGTCCCTCATAGATAGATAACAAGGTCATTGCCCCACTTTCTCCGTGCTCTTCAGAAATCATTGTGTGGTTGAGTGTGGCCAGACGGCTGGCTCTCTCTCAGAGACACAATGTCTCACACCCTTTGACAAACTGTACTAACAAAGCGGCGGTTCGGTGGAAACGGCCCAACACTCAAAGACACTGATAGCCCGAACGTCCACTCTGTCTGACCCTCAAATACATTCCATAACTTGAGCTGTGCTAAAACACATCTGACGCCAGTTATCAGTGACAGATTGCTGGAGTAAAGCACAAATCTGTGCGAAAACATTTGCGTGGGGCTGAGCTTCATCTTGGTCAGAAATTCTTCCAAATTGTTCATGTCATGTGTTGTTAGACTTTTTAGTTGGTTATGGGTCAATGATAAATGGGAATAGGATATCAAAATCAAAATCGTTCAATCTTTGAACGAATAGAAATGTAATCTTTGTGTTCAAGTTGCTTTTTATATATTTTTAAATAACAAAAAATTTGAAAATGCCAAATTAAATTAAAATCTGTATCTGTATCTAAAATTTAGGCCAGAATCACTGGCGACTTCAACCAGCACAAATCCTCTTTTGTCGTTAAAAAACGACTCTCAAGATTTACTAAAGAGGCAATAAAAATGCGCAAACAGTTGTTTTTTTTCCAGATTAAAAGAGTTTTTCATTGTATAATTCATTGACTTTGACAGTCAATAATAAAATCATCAATCAATTTAATTTAATGATGTCAGTTATTCTAGTATATATATATATATATATATATATATATATATATATATATACACTTTATAGGCAATTTTATTTATTTATTTATTTTATAATAGGTAAGTATGGGCCACAACACTGAACGTAACTGCAGGCTGAAGTTTGTGTTGTGACAAATCCATCTGAGAATTCTATTTGTTTGATCATCTTATAAACATGCATTTAATCTATTCTTTGATAATAATGGTCCTTTGGCTGGACCATCAACCAACTATTTATACTGCACATTTCATATCTTGCACATTTCAAAATTTAAGCGAATTGGCACGCTCTTGTGTCATGTTCAACATCATCTCTGTTCTCACATATTCACAGCAGCCTGATAGATGACCTGAGGGGAAAAAAAAAAAAAAAAATGCACATATTTATACAGTATGCAGAGAAAGCAGAGTTAGCGAGAGATAAAAGACATAAGGATATAAACCAGACCTCTCTGTAGAGTATGGAGTAATCTGCCTGGTGTACAATTACACACACTAACACACACTCCTCCCACACATATCATTGCCGCTACAGCTAGATGAAATGTACTGTCTCTGCTTGCGCTCATTTCTCAGTAAGATCTTTGGAATATTTTCTCATTTGCAGTAAATCAAAATTAAATATGGATGGTGCTGGTTCATGGGGCCTGTGTTATTAATCACTGGGTACGCTTTACGCAGACCGACTGTGTGTGAACCAGTGAAAGAACACCTGCCTTGGCGACTGCGAAAGGAAGCAGGCAAGCGCCGGGCTCTGTTTTGGCCAAACTCCAGGGGTCAGCTTGTATGCTAATCTGCTAATATGGTGAATATAATTGTAATTGAATCATTAGGGCATACAGATGAGCAGAGGAAACAAGCTATTTCTGCATGCCAATGTTATGATATCAAATTGGAGAACAAGGTTAGATGGAAAGCTGGTGATTAATGGAGCCAGACAGGCTTGATTTATATACCTGCTTAGAAGCACTATAAATGAATAGAGAAACAGTGTCTTCACTAGAAGCACCCGGCACTGCGTTGCTTGAGGCCATCTGCGACTAAATTGTTGAGTCACTTATGAATGCTTTAAAAAAAAAAAAAAAAAGCTGTGAGATCTAGACAGGACTCAAGCAACTCCAGCAACAACAAAATAAAAACTAGGAAAAGAGAAACTTTAAAACTTTATTTGAAAAGTTAGATTCAACCAATTGCGTCACTTCAGAAGGCCTTTATTAAACCCCTGGATTACTTTTAGGATTGATTGATGCACTTTTTTGTGCTTCAAAATCTTGGGAACCATTCAATCCCATTATAAAGCTTGGAAGAGCGAAGATATATATATATATATATATATATATATATATATATATATATATATGCATTCAATATATTATATATATATATATATATATATATATATATATATATATATATTAACAGCTCCAATTTTGTTTGGCTAGGATTACTTGAAGGTGAATAAATTTATGGGATAATTTTCATTGTTTGGTGCACTACCCCTTTAATTCAGGATTTCAAGGAATATCGGATCAAAGGACCGATTAATGCTAAACAGTTAGATACATTTTGGGGTTAAATGCATGATTACAATCCACAGCAATCACACATTTCAGGGACACAATAAAAACATTGCTGGAGTAGATGTATAGTGCATCAAAACTCGACATCTGTCTGCTGATTTTATCGTGGTTGCAGTGTAGACAGGCACATTGATTATATAATGGGAACGATCGAGTTTTGTCGAGCACACCGCACACGTTCTCTGAATCCACACTGAAAGAAAGAGGGCTGAATGTGTTGGCGAGCAGGAGAGTAGACAGTGGATTAAGTGCACTACACCACAGCTCTCAGTGCAAAAGTGTTGTTCGGCTCAGAAAGGCAGCGTTACATGGGGGTGGACAAGGGTTGGTGGGAGCGAAAAAGAGAGGGGAGTGTTGTCTCTACTCTGCCACATGGCGGTAGGCTGGAGGAGATGTTGCCAGGCAGCCCTTTGTGCAGTTCAAGGCTGTTTGAAATTTCAGTTGGATGCAAGAGGTTCATTAAGGAGCCTTTTTGCCCAGCGTAAAAAGAAGTGTCCATCACCTTTAGAGCTCATGTGCCCACACTCACGGTGGCTTAGGTTTGCAGACACATAAAGCACTCACATGTACGCCCACTTGCTCAGTTGTGGAGAAGTCTCTCGGTGCGCTGCTCTAATTTATACGCCATCAGAACTCTGAATATGTGTGCGTTCAATAAAATAATCAATCTGGATTGAGGCCAAGGCAATAGAAGCCAAACAATACATTTGATTAACAAGCACAGCTTACATCATATCAAATCCAGCCTCAGTGAACCAATCATACACACCGTCAAAACAAAACAAAACAAAAAAAAAAAAAACGAGGAGCTATACTCCAGTATAGCTGGCTCGTTCTCCCATTGACCTTTATTGGAATTCAGGGCACCGTGAGCACAAAAAAGGGCTTGTTCAGGATGAAACTCTCCGCTTCCTGGAACCTTCTCCAAGAATAGCAGGGGGAAAAAAAGTATGACTTAGAGTAGCAGTGGCGCTCTAATTTTATGTGATCGTATTTTTTTCCTAAACTAACAAGCGCCGTTGTCTTTTAGTCGGGGTTTGGGTTTCATCTGTCCTACTTTCGGAGGTTCTCTTGGATCGCAGTGGACATTCAATCACTTGTTGTCTGCCTGCAAGAGTCCTGGTTAATATTTCCGCACTGACCGCCGGCTGAAGTATTATGTACTTGGCGCTGTTGTATATCAGCATGGCTACCGTCCCCACACATCGAGATCAGGTGTCCTTGAACTTGTGGGCTCACTTGAACTTCCCTCAATATGCTTGATTGTGGTGATTGTCACTGTAGATATGGATTTAGATGGAAAAATCCATATCCACGTGCACCTTGCACTACCAAGGAATGTGTCCCAGAGGGCTGTTGAACATTTCAATGGAAACCATGACATTGAAAGAAGATACTTCTCAACCCTCGAGAGACATCTTCAAGACATTCCCCCAAAAATATGATCCTTGGTGCCATAAATCATCTCAGTACTTCACATAGCCAACATTTAAAATGAGCCATATTGGTAATGGATGCATTTTACCAAAGCCTGATGGACCTTTGGCAGTTTCCTAAAAAGCCTCCCCATTCTCCATCGCTTGAGAAAATGCAAATGTAGTCACTGGCACCTGACTTACTCAGAAGATTGAAGGGGCTTATACAATTTGTAATAAGTAGTGTACAATAGGAGTTTAATTTTCACCCTTGAGTGAACAAGGAATATTCGTTTTTGGGTGGAAGGGGGCGGGTTGGATTCCTGCGCCCGTGAAAAAAAAAAAAAAGAAAAAAAAAAAAAAAAAAAGAGTTCATCTGGATGGAGGGTGTTTGCTAGTTATTTGCAGGGATGGAAATGAAGCCTCTTGCCAGGGCATCAGCTGCAACTGTCAGAGGTCTCTGAAGCGAACAGGGCTGGGGATTAGGGGGCAGATTGTAGCGAGGCAGCCGTTATGGTAACTGAGAGGCAGCGAGCAATTCAAGGCGATTGCTTTGCGGATATCTGGGGCCCTCTTAAGCTGCCTGTCACAGGTGAAGGAGTCTCAGAATAATTATCACAGTCTGTCTTGCTTTGACGCTGTAAGGATTCTGTAGCCGCAAAATAAATTATGTCTAAGTTTGCAATGGGATTTGATTATGGGAGATAACAGGAAATGGACATGAAACATATTCCGTATTTAGATGTATTTTCACACTTCCAGTACTCTGCATGGGACCTTCCTTGTATTAATTATTGGTGCTTAGGCAAGCATTCCTATTGCTCATACTTAGTATCAGGTTTAGTGACCCCTAGCCTTAATGGGCATTGTTATGGGCATAAAAAATATCTCAAATTATTTTAGAACTTCGAAGTGTGGTATTACTTTTCAAGTGAACAGACTTGTACATTTGCTGAAAAAAAAAAAACAAAACAAAAAAAAAACATTAAGAAGGCCACCTTAGTAACTGCATAGCAGCACCTTGGCAACCATCCGCAAGACCCTATCATTTTATTAAACTACTAAAGTTTATTAAAAATAGACAGGATCTAGAAAAAGGCGAATAGATAGAGATAGAGCTGACACACCTCTTATCTAGTAAATGTTTGTAGCAAGACAAGGACGATCTCTCTGCTGGGCACAATGTAACATTTGAAGACAAGACATGTGATACGTCCACAACCACTCAAGCTGAATGTCAGTGTAAAAGATCCTTCATTTTCAACCTGGCAGTCCTTCCTAAACTCCCTCTCTCCCTCACTTTGCTCTGCGGCATTTAAGCTAGCCGTATTCTCATGGCTTCTTTGATGCACCGTCTCTTTTTAGATTTATAGCGCAGTCAGAGCCAGGTGTAACACTTGGAACTGGGGTTAAAAGCCCTTTTATTGCACAGTTTTATGAAACCAGGACAAGGAAACAAGAAACTTAGTTTTGGAGATTAGAGAAGGAGATAACTGTTTGTATTCCTCCTTGAAATTCCAGGGGATAATGTAGGACATTTGCTTTATGGACTCCAGAGGGGAAAAAATTGGATATGTACATCTTCCCCCGCAGGAGTTTGGATCTTGTAAGAGATTGCGTCCTGAGTTGACAAGAGCGAGAGGGGAAAAGCTACAAGATGGAGAGACTGTAGTTTTACAAAAGAAAAATTATATTGCTGCTAGTTCTTCCTTGAAGGTTTTAAGGAAGAAAATCAATCTTTTTGGCAAAGTAAACATTTCTCCAGCTATAAAAAAGTTGACATGAAATCAAAACTTTACACATATCTTGATCTTATTGTCTGCCATTTAATGCATTTTATTCTATTATTTTCATTGTTTGCTGTATGGGATTGGTTATCCAAATGTTTAATCAAAATGTAATAACTTGCTCTATCTCTGAAATGAATTTCTCCACTTGGATGTGCAACATTATTCATTTTGCTCAAAAGCCAAGTATGTACTTAAGCATTGTTGACTTATGACAGTGCTTCCCAAACTTTTCTTGAGTGGTGTACCCCCTGAGACATTTAACATCCTTATGCGTACCCCCCTCTTTCACTTAGACTGCAGTAACACCTTTTCCATTAAGGGACAATATTTGATTAAATTGAGTTTCTAGTGTATTTTTTTACCTTTTTAAATACCTTTAAAATAATAATTAAGTAATAATAATAATAATAAAAAGTTAAATGAAGAAATATGCAGTGATGGTGAAAACGAAGTGATGTTTTTCAATATTAAACTAAAACCACCAGTAAGTGGCGGTACATCACTGTCTCAATGAGTGAGTCATTGAGTCATTCCTTCATTCAGTGAGGACAAGTGGCCGTATTTATGAGTGGGTCATTGAAATATTGACTCTCGAGAATCGCTCAAATCCACAGATTCATTCACGAAACACCCCGTGTGTTGCAGTCCTGCCGTAGCTTTCATTGGAGCTTTTTTATTTTGTTGCAAAACAGACCAAACAATTCTGAGAATACTGTATTTAAAATGTACATCACATAAATGTACAATATTACCCTTTTTGTAACTCAATGTCACGTCTACAATCACTTGGATGTATTCTCTTATAATATATTATCAAGATTAAAACAAGAACTCATGCAGGGTATGTTTTCGTATCAAAGAGAGTTTGAGTCTTAAATCGATCTCTATGCATTGTCTGTGTCTATAGACTATTTGTTCTTCATGCTTATAAGTGCTAAATCCCCACTTTTACAAAGGTACATTGACATCAATCTATCATATGCACACTGCGTGTGTGGATGCAGTCAGGTTTGACCTGTATTTGATGTATTTATGCCATTTGGCCAATTAGAAATACATGCTTGGTTTATTTAAGATGGGGAAGAATTAAATGAATGGAAAACTCAACTTGTTCATGTACCCCCTTTGTCACGCAACGCCTGTGCATACCCCAGTTTGGGAACCATTGAATTATGGGATATACCAGTGTCATAGGGCCTCAGACTTCCAGGGATCTCTTAAACCTTAGGAGACCTTCCATGGACTCCCAAAGGCAGATGAACGATCCCATTTTTGGATAAGGTTTTTTTAGGAAGTCATCTAATGTAAGTCTTTAGTCGAATTGTCTTTGTGACTTAACACGGGATAAAGGGGTTACACTAAGGGCAACAGGCCTTTAAAAAAAAAAAAAAAAAGGCCACTTATGACCATGATAGCCCTGCTAACCTCCACAGCCTGGAGAGAGTATTGACTGGCGACCCGCTTGGATTGTAATGACTTTGAAAAAGGTTACTGCTTCTATGATTGACTGCTGTGATGTCTCAAGGTTACGACCAGGAAGAGTTCCACCAAAGAAACATTATAATCGGGACAAAGACCCCCACTCAATGAGAGGTTATTAGAGTAAGAGTCTAGTGTCACCGATGTCAGTCAAGTCAAACATTGGTGGAATGGTTGGGAGAGTCTGTCTTTCCAAACCACTGTTTTCATCTGCCTTATTTAAAGGAATTAAAGCCATTTCTGTTGCACTTCTTCTCCCACTTTCTCTTTTCTTTGCTTTCATTACATCCGCCAGCCTTCCCTCCGGCCTGCAATTATGGTCATGCTTTCATCTGTAAGCTCAGGAATGAACTGATAGGATCAGGATAGTTGAAGAAAGAGCCATTGTCTTGTCCATCTTTCATGGTACTCATGCCACCTCCCTGTTTTACCCCAGGTTTAAAGCAATAGCTCACCCAAACATGGAAATTCATTTATTCATGTTCTTCATAACTCATATGACTTTGAAGAAGCGTAGTAGAAAATTCGCATTGTTCTTATTTTCAAACCACTAAAAAAAAAAACAAAAAAAAAACAGAACACCATAAAACATTTGAATTTTTATTATTGTTGATACCACAAACAATTAAACTTAACTTATATTGAACCCAGAATGTTTCATATAGCCATATTCCAGTGAACTGGCCCTTGTTGACTTACAGTGTAACTGCACAAACTGACATGTTGGACTGGGAATTTTTGGTGAAGGTGAGCTTTCCCACAGCACTTTGTAGGACAATGTGGAAACACTCGATTAGAACTCGCCATTTCCTGGTACAGCAAAATGATTTGAGAAATGAGCTGTTAAAACTTGTCCTATTTATTTTTCCTCAGAGTAACTCACTCTTTGGAGGAGTTGTATTGTTTGACAGAGGGGTCTGGGATTTTGTAAGCATTTTTTCAGAGATTGTTGCTTCTCCAAGACAAAAAGCCCGGCGTAAAGCTTCTATGATTAATACTTCCAAACCCCCATGTTCGGCCGAGTCATTGAAAAAAAATCTCTTTTTAAGCCTCCCGATGTTTGATGACTGTGGCTTATTTTTTGCCACAGTTAGTGCCCCATAAATCATGGCTCATATTTTATAGGGTTCATAGTTGAGCTTTAAGCAACATTGAAGTTAATGAGGCTTAACAACAAATACTAACAATCCTGTAACTGGACACCCTGCCACATTGAACTGACCTCCCTGTGAGATGTTATTTTTAACAAGTTCATGAAATCATAAATCACTTGTTTCTGGACTGGATGAGACCTCTTATATATGGTAAGAAATGCATGACCACTTGCTAGCGGCTAACAAGTCCCAAAAGTGATCGTGTTGGATTCATTGAGATACATTAGGCTACGCTCTGCTGTTTTAGGAGTTCCTCAAAAAGCAGTTACTTGTGTAATGGCAGTGTGGAAATCTGAGTTCCTTGAGGACCCCAGGGGCCTGGGCCTCTCTCTGGATTGCAGACCCCAAAGGACCAGGGTAATTAGGCCAGGTGAATGGGGTGGCAGCCTGATATAGTGGGGCCTTGTTCCTGCTGATGTCTGCCTATTGTCTGGGCAAGCCACTGGGATGGTTTTCACCAGGAAATAGTTAGGAAGAGGGTGGGTTGTGATTATGAATAATGCAGACATAATAGAAGATTTGGCAATTGGTAGACCCGATTGGTGGAAGGACATAGTGGCCATATGTCCCAGGTAAAGGGTTCATTGAATCTTTTGTCGGCGTTAAGGTCCTTGCACACTGGGTCCAAAATTTTCATATTCATCATCCTAAAAATCTGTCACACACAGAAACCGTGCACAGTGAGTTTGATGCGTACTCATAAAGAATTTGCAAAACGACACAAAATGGATTATTTTGTTGTCCTCTCTCTTCTTAAAGTCTCTGTAAAGCAATATTAAAATATGTGTTCGGAGTTTGTCACACCAAAGAAAAATGTGTTATGCAAATAAACTAAAGAAGTACATTAGAGGGTTGCAAAATTTAGTGCAGTTACTTTGAACTACCTACTAATTATACAAAATAGCTTACACTCACACACTCACACTTATGCCGACTGTGGCACCAGATGTCGGCGCCACGGTACAGGAGGATGAAGGCCGGGACGGGAGAGTCAGTCCGTCCTCGTATCATCGTTTATCGGCGGGACGACAGGAGATAGTCGGTTCAGCCCCATTCACCGATAACAGTGGATTATCAGTGAATCCCAGTTGTCTGTGATGGAAGTTTGTAAAATGATCTGGATTTAAAGTATAACTGCAGAGGCGGGTGTTGGTGGTGATTGTCTGCTCTCATCAAGAGATGGCTCTTCACAAAATTAATCCACCTCTTCTATATTATCACAACCAGGTAATATGTGTTTGTGCAATGAAGCCATAGCTGGCTAGCAAAATGTAGGCTGTAGTAATTACAGTAATGACTGTAACTCACAATTGAGAGCCACCGTTTTTAGCCCTGCCCAAAATATCCTGAACACAGAATTGGTGAAAAACTGTTCAACGGTGTAACTCCCCAATTCAGTACAGCATAGCTCCGTCTTTGTATTGTGTTTCAGCAATGCATTTGTACCATTTGTAATATGTTTAGAAACAATTCTCAGAATTTTACTTTACAGAGACTTTAAAAAGAGACAAAGAAAGAGGAAAAATTAGGGATCCATCCAATCCTGACATTGCATCTTTATATTCCACCTCTTTTTATTCCGCCCATTGTTTGTCATGCAATGCTATGTGCTGCGAGACGAAGTCAACTTATCAGATGTCAATTTGTATTTCGGAGTTCACTTGTACGGTGGCTCTTAATTGTCAAAACACATCTCAAAATGCTTGCTACGGATGTGAAAAAGGCAGAAAATTGAACTTGAACTTTTTTTTATCACGGACGAAACGGACTTGGTGTGCAATGACCTTTAGACAGTAATAATGATGTCATGCTTTTCTTCTTAACAATTGAATCTCCAAGAAAATGTTCAAAGGGTAAATGACGTCCTTGCTAAAGAAAATAAAGTCCCTTTATTGGTGTGAACTGTCTTTTAAAGACACGTTTGCAGTTTTTCCACACACATCAAATTAAAAATGATGTCTACCCAAACTGAACTCCATACTATTAAAAAATAGGATCTGTTCTACTCAGATCTAAAACTGCTCAAATATTTAAGAAAACAGGCACTACATCTGTGCCGAAACACAAAGATGAGGAAATCTGCCGAAGGGAGAAGAGTGAAGTGAATGGATATATTGTGTATTCCCGTTAGCCATGGTTACTGGCTTTTTCTTTTTGCCTGAAACTGTCTCTTCCAAGCCCCCTCCCCTTTCGCTTCCTCTCTATCTTTCACCCTCTCTGGTGCACTGAGCTGCTGCCGGCAAGATAAGGGCTGGTCTCTCCGAGTTTAGGCTTAACGTAATCCCTCTCCCCACCCCCAAATAAGACAGTGCTTGTGCTCATCCACATGGAGACGGAAAACAGAGGATGTGGGGAGGATGAGGGAGGAAGGATTGTGGGGCACTGCCCCACATTTGGAGTTATTTATTTGAGCATGAAATGACTACAAAGAAATACAACGTATGGTGGTGGTTCTGGGTAGGGAAATGTCCTGTACTCTCCATGATCACAGACACTGGCTAATCTTTTGACAAGATCCTGAATCCTGAAGCCCCAGGGCCCGTCTACCGGTGTGTCGAGATACTAGCTAACGCAGAGCTCAGGCTCATAGATGTGCTGTATTCTACTGGATAGTTCATGATTCTAAACGCAACAATTCAGACTGTTGTCTTGCTACAAATGCATTTTACCCTACGTGTCGTCTGGCGTGAAAGGAATCTGCACTGTATTGCTCAAAACGCCTACGGTCTGCTGCTTGGTGGTGGTTTGCAAGACGTACAGCGAGTTCACGTGTCCCATACCAGAGTAAACATCAAAAAGCCTTACCTGGGGCTGAACATTCAATATTTGTTACTAGCACAGAACGCTTAAACTCCCAGTGTCCGAGATGTAATGCAACAAATTAATAATGCTTTGTTACGGTACTTGAGTATTTTAGGGGAAAATCTGTACTTACTTGAGAATTTATTTTTCTGTCAACTTTTACTCTTACTCCACTACATTTCCAAAATAAAATGTATACTTTTACTCTGATACATTTCCCCAAAGCATTTTCGTTACTTACTACAAAATAAAGTCGGAAGAACGCATACTGCTTGCAAGCATGTGCACACAAGTGCTCGCACAATCGCGGTTGATTTCATTTTCCGGGTTGCGTCCGTTGCTGGAGCGGCTGAGAAGAGCGACCTCTAGAGGCGACAAAAAACTATCACAGAAGTCTCGTAGAGTTTGTTTTGACACGTGACGAGAGGCTGCGCGCTGCACAGAACTGGACATTTCAAAAACGGATTTAAAGCATAGACAACAAAGCGGTAAGCTTTACAGTACACTACAGTATATGTTTTCACATCACTAAAGCAATTAGTTTGTTGACAAGATTCTGCATTAGTGGAGAACAGCAGTATGTTGGCCGTCGAGGCTGAGAGGATGCTAACATTAGTAGGCTAAAAACGTTACCTCAAACGTTAAAACAATGTGACAAAAACACCAACTTTTTAATGTCACGATACGCTCTTTGCATTAGTTTATTCGTTTGATTTTATGAGTTCATTATCCAGCGAAGTTGCATATTTAAATTGATTCCTAATCCTGCAGCCGACAGAAAGATAATAAATCAGAAATGAATTCGATTTCAGTTCTTTTTTTATCCGCACTTTAACACATATTTTGATTAGATAATCATCAAGTGTTGTAAAATAGAAGCAAATAACGAGTCAAAGTGTACTTATAATATGCCTTTGTGTGTAAAGATGGCCATTTTAAGCATGATTGTTTGGATTTATATGAAATGGTAACACTTTACAATACCATTTGTAACATTAAAGGTTAATGAAAGTGTTGTTCATTGTTAATTTCAACATTTATATTTTAACATTTTAAAGTTGCTCTTACATTAACTACAATGCACTATGAATTAACATGAACGATCAAGGTCTAATTAATATATTAGTATTTTTTATATTTAAAAACTTACAATAAACATTTTGCCATTTTTTAAAACTCAAAGCAAACAAACTGTAAGAATTGTGCTCAAAACTGTGTATAGAACAATTTTTAATAATATTTTCTGCTCCTTTTGTATTTTGCATTTACTTGGACTTTTACTTTCAGTACTTAAGTATGTTTAACATCAAAAAAATAATACTTTTCGTACTTAAGTATAAAAAATATCACATACTTTAAAACTTTTACTCAAGTCATATTCTAAACAGTGACTTTTACTGCCACCAAAGTCATTTTCTGGTAAGATATCTATACTTTTACTCAAGTATGGCTTTCAAGTACTTTATACACCACTGCCCAGTGTCTAGAGCTATCAAATAATGCAACTGAGAACCCTTTAAGAACCCTTTTATATTAAGATGTTTTATATGATCCGATCATTTGTGACATTGTGACCGCCTGAGATTGATCTTGTGTTAGCAGCAGAGGTGTGTGGATCTATAAGTATGTTGTTTGATGTTTGTCATTATCCTCAAATGATTCATTTTCTTCAGTGTACTTACACTATTAATATGAATCTCCACCATTGTTCTGTATGTGTCTTGATTGGTTTGCATGTGGGTAATTTCTCAAGCTAGAAAATCTATAAGAGCTGTTGGGATGTTACAGTATACCAGGTTGAAAAAGTTGCCAACTCGCTACAGGTAAAAGAGTCAAAGACTCTTTAAAGGATTTAAAATGTTACAATATGAGAGTTATAAAGGGACTATATGTGCTTTTATACAGTATTATCCATTCATTCTTCTTAATCTAAATTGACTAAATATAAATCCACTTTTGAATAGATACAATCTGCTATTAACAATCTGTCTGACTAGTTGAGACAAGCATCTAAAAAATAGTTTTCCATACAGAACATTGCTCACCTTCAATGAGTATTCTAGGTTTAAGTTAAACGCAATTGACAGCATTTAGTACATAATTTCACAACAAAATTATTAGCCTTGCCCCTTATTTTCTTAAATAGAAAAAAAAAAAAAATTCAAGGTTATTAGTGAGGCCCTTGCAGTGTAGAAATTTGTAAAGTCAAAATTCACTTGGAGAAAAAAAAAAAACTACAATTTCTCAGCTCAATTAATTCACAAGTTAAATGAATTAATTATAATAATTAATGCAAGTGTTTGTAAAAGTGTAAGCTTCACATTTTTGCCTTTAAACAACGGCTCTATTCGCTTCCATTGTAAACACCTCAACAAAGATCATTTGCAAACAGAAGATCAACAAATCATTTGCAACCAGTTTTACTTCTTTAATGACACAAATTTTTGAATGAAAAAGGATAACCAAGGAAAACTGCTATTATTGTCCATAGGATTCTATTTTCTTTCTTTTTCTTTATATATAGTTGGGACATTAGACCAATACTGTCAATTATTCAATTCACAATTCATAATTTTAGGTTATAATATTGTTTTTACTTGATTTGCAATGATTTTGATAATGTGGCACACTGCTGGAGCTACTAAATAAGAAACAACACATCCAGCCTATTTGACCCCAATGTGGAAATAAAAATCAATCTTGCTTTCGATCAAGGCGAGAAGATAAAAGTGTATTCAAAAAAAATAAAATACAACAAGCATAGAGAGAATACAACAAGAACTGCGACTCAAACGATTTTCACAAGCAGTTAGCAGAGTTCACGAACAGGGTCTTTCTGTCTCTTTGGTAAAATTCAGAGAAGACCGTCAGCTGAAAGATAGCCTCAAAATTCCATTCAGCTTTGTTTCTCACAGTCACTTCAAAGAGCCGCCCAGACAAAAGTTCCAACAGTTCAAGCTTATTTATTTATTTACAGATTTCTCTTTTTATGCCTCACAAATTCACATTGTTCTTTGAAAAAGCACCATGGGTGGTCTGCCAAAATCTGTGTGTGTGTGTGTGGGGGGGGGGATACTTTGTGACAGATGACATATATATATATCATATATACATATCAATCATTGTATGTTAACAGAGGTACTTTCACATGCCCGGATGAACAAAATTGCATTTTTATACACACAATATGACAATATGCATGTAGAGTTCACTAAATATTTGCAATAAAGCCATGGAGAACATTACTCATGCCATCCACAGCATTTAATAATGCATTTACTATTAAGTGATCTATTCAGTTGTCTTATCACTTTCCTGTGCATGTGGTTGGAATGTTCCTGTTTGTGTATGCCAGTTTAATGTGACAATGCTTACTTAATTACACCCTGTTGAAACGTACAATTGCACATAAACAGGTTATGCACGCTACTTGCAAACGAAAACAAGATGAATCCAAGATGAATGTTGATAGTTGATAGGCATTGGTTTGTGATGAAAATGTACGTTGGATCATGTTATGTCAAAAGACCATCATGTGCAACATGCAGGGTACTGAAGATGTTCAAATTGTCCTTTCAGAAAAAGAAACTTCTGGTTATATATTACTAACACAGTTCATATTAGTTTGCTCCATGTAAACATTCTTGTAACGTTGCTTTTAAATGTAATCCAATAATTGGTTTAACCAAATATTTTTTTAAAACCATCTTCATATTTTTTTTTTTTTCCAGTTGGTTCTTATTATCTGGTTTACCGGCAAGTGAACTTAATAGCCATACTAAAGTTGACGTCATTATCATTCAGCAGAATATTAGTCTCAGAAAGCAGGCCATAGACCTTCAGTGGTTAGTTATTAATTATGTAGTTAAATTAATATTTAAAATAGTTTTATTAAATATTAATTTGTTTTTATAAAGTCTAATATACAATATTATATATTAAAATTCTTTAATGCCAAATGCATTTTGAAACTGACATGAACTTAAAGGCACTATATGTAAGTTTTTTCCATTAAAATATCCCAAAACCACTAGAATAATGAAATACTTTTTGTGCACTTATACTATCCCAAATGTTTACAACAAATGTTTAAACCACTATTCACTATTTTAATGAACGTAACGTCCCATTATGCCATTGTATCGCCCATCAATTACTTCATATCCGTGTTATCCTCGATTTCTGGGTTTAATTCTGTGGAAACCATGCAAACACCAATGCTGTAATATATTATGAGTTTTATTAAGACGGGTCAACCACTGTTTAGGTACATTTATCGCCAGAAAACAAATCAAGTTATTGCCATATTGTTTGAATCTCTCCTTTTCTTGATTGTACATGCCTCAAAGACAACACTATTTTGTAGCATTACATAGCATAATCAGAAAGGGCTTTATTTAAAGTAATACAGCATTTTCCCGCCATACAATATATTTTAAGATGAATTGCATGCCACTTAGCAACACAGCTTTTATTGGTATTCTAATATCAATCTAGCTCACTGCAATGTGCCAGCCACCAAATTTTATGCTGAAAAACCACAGTAGCGTATATGAAACTTGAGTCACAAATCCAAAACCCTTCCTGTGTTCCATGCCTTCACTGTCTATTACAGAGTATCTGCATTTGCAGATGTAATCCTTGACCATCAAAGCCATAGGGGTAGGCAATGTCCTTTTCAGTGTCATCATGGCGGAAAGTAAAGTGTACCAAATGTCACGCTTTTATTAAAAAAAACAACTTTTTTTTTTCACATATCACTAAATACTATTATTTAATATTAGCTCATCCATGAACATAATTTCTGCCCCAGTCCTACCAGATTGCTTTCCATCGGCTGTGGAGGCAAAGATGATTCCATGTTCGTTCACGACGCCATCAATCTGCCTTTGTTATTGTTTTGAATAAGCAAACTTTCGCGGAAAAACTTACATACTGTGCCTTTAGCATGCACATTTGCTTTGTTATATCAGTAAAGAATTTCAGTTGTCTAGCTGAAAACGTGTCAACTTTTGAGCTTGTTCATATAGCTTTTAGCTCATTCATTTTATATATATATATATATATATAAACAGACCATCTCACCTATCCTCTTCCTCTCATTTGCACACATCTTTTGGTCCCTATTAACACAAACTGGAACCGATACGGTTCCACTTGACATCATTTGCATCTCAGCGATCCAGGTGATGAATTAAACACATCTGTTGTCTCCCTCAGGGAGGAATACCTTGTTTGCCTGACAACATTTCTTGTCATTACCCAACCAGCTGGCAGCCCAACCATTTCTTAGGCATGCACCTTGTTTACTTGTTAGCCTGCCCGCATACTCCACCAAAACAGATGAAAATCCAACCCACTGTTTGTCTCGCAAACCAGACTTTAAATTATCAGCATAAAGCCTGGTGCAAACTACAACTTATTCTGGAAAAGAACCGGCCACTAATCCAGGAACGAACCGTCTTTATTCATTCAAAAATACATTAAACTGCTATATGTTGTTACTTGAATACACCTGTTCTATGATGACCATATTTTTAATATTCTGAATTGAAATTCAGTTTAATATTTTTGAGAGACAAAGTAAAAATACATAAATAATAATTGTCAGGATGGTACAACTGCCCACATGTCATACTTAAAGTAAGAAATAAGCCTAAAATAAATAACAAAACGTGCTGCACTGCTTATTAACATTTGAAAAACTTCTGTTTTAATGACCACAAAGTCATGTGGTCTAAACAACATGCAAAAGAAAACATAACCAGAAAGGACTCTGCAAGATCCAAATATTTGACAAGTCAACATTGAAAATTGTTGCCATTATAAAAGAATAATTCATAAAACTTTTAAATGCAAGACAAAACAAAAATAAACATAAAATCATTTTAAGAATAAGATTTTTGTTGTGTAAGGGAAATATGTTAAAAATTGTCTAATGGAAATGGTTTCCTTTCTGCATTTGTCTAATAGAAAACAGGATGTATTTGGTAGTTTTGAACAGAAAAATCACACATGCTGTGTTTTTATTTTTTATGGGGACTCTCCATAGGTGTATGGAACTGTATTCCAAACTGTATATTGTGACCCCCTACACTACCCCTACCCCTAAACCTACCCATCACAGGAAATGATCTGCTGTTTTAGATTTTCAAAAAAGATCATTCTGTATGATTTATAAGCTTGTTTCCTCATGGGGACCAAAAAAAAAGATCAAAATTTACTAGTATTACTATACCTGTGGGGACATTTGGTCCCCATAATGTAGGGAATACCCGCTCACACACACACACACACAAATTGCTAAGCTGATAGTGGCACAAGATGCATTCTATTAGATAAACCTCAAATGAATTATCCATTTCCTTTACCAGCCCGATAGCAGATAATGCTGAATCATGCCAGGGTTTTATATCCAGAATGCACAATCTTTATGCAGAGGAGCTCAGATGTGTATGAGAATCTGTCGTCCGAGCGTTTTCCCGGTTCCGCTAACCCCTCTGATCAAGCCCACATTTGCCTCCCAGAGCTCCACTGTGACAAATCCCAATCAATACTCATTACCTTGACAGTCTCTCAGCTCGCATGCTGTACTACTGGAAACATCTGCCAGTGATCTCGATGCCATTAGCATAGCATAGCTGAGCATTTGGATTCTTGTTCTTGCATTTAGCCTTTGCTCCTTCACAAGCGGGATCTCCTCTTTCGATTGGAGGTTAAGAGGAAGAGGCTTGCCTTGACACGCATTTGAACGAACTGTCGCATTATATCAGCTGTAAGTCAGCGGTTTTGTAAATTATTCATCACCTTACTCATTAGTTTCTTATTGCCTGTCATTACGTTTTAAAGCCAAGACTGTTCCAGATCCTCCAGCAATGTGGTATCCTCTTGCTTTTGTCAAACAGAAAGGAAACAGCTTCAGTGATCCGAAATCATAATGGATGCATTTACACTTGGCTTTTAATGTGGTGAAGATGAGGGAAATTGCTTCTTTTGACTCTACATTTTAAGTAGATAGAAGGAATATTGGTAATACTTTACAATAAGGTTCATTAGTTAACATTAGTTAACATTAATTAATAATGAACTGCATTTGTTAATCCTTATTAAAATCTTGTTAACATTAGTTAATGCACTAACGTGAACAAACAATGAACGACTGTAGTTTAATTGACTAACGTTAACGAAGATTAGTAAATACAGTAACAAATATATTGCTCATGGTTAGACATAATGAACCTTATTGTAAAATATTACCTGAATATTCAGGGTTCAATACAAATTATGCAAATTCTATAGTTTATTATTACAAAAATAGTACATTTTACAGTTTGAGGGTTCTTTGTTGAAAAGCACACTTTAGCAAAGTTTAAAAAAGAATGCTTATTACAGAAATAATGTACTTAATCGCAATGTTAACTGATATGAAATGGAAATGTATTATAGTTAAAAATTGCACTTATTGGTAACACTTTATTTAACAGTGTCATATGTTATAAGTAGATACCGTAGTAATAACTAAAAATTATGCATACTTACATGCAATAAACCCTAAACTAAAAAAATAAATGTTGCATACATATGGGTAACACTTTAAAGGGCAAGCCTTAGCCCTGCCTGTGAAACCAGGCTGTAGTTAAGTGTAACCCTTTTATTTTTTTTTTTACGGTGTAATTATACATTCAAGTAATAGTAATTAACTACAGCCTGGTTTCACAGGCAGGGCTAATGCTTGCCCTCTAAAGTGTTACCCATATTCATGCAACATTTATGTAACATTTAATAAAACACTACAGTTAAAAAAAAGTAACGAAAAGTACTTTACACATCAGTATAAGTTAACTTCTAGAGCATGGCACAATGATTTAAAATGTACTTAAAATAAAACTTTTAATTTAGCATAATTACAATGTGTCTTGGCGTATAGAAATATAGTTGAGAAAGTGTACATTAATATTACATTATTTTGGAAGTGCACATTTAAAAAATATATATAACATATATGTACTGGCTCCATTCACTTCCTTTGTAAATGCTTAATTGTGACCCATATTAAACATTAACAAGATATGCATGTTCTATTACATATAAATGCTGAAACTTCTAAAACCGTATTCACTCAGTTAACATGACTGTATGATTTGTAAGACTTGGAATGCAGGTTTGGTTCACTGAGCAATGCAAAATACCTTTTTTGACAGTAAATAAATTGTGCATCTTTAGAGCCATCCTGATTACTATTCATGTTACTCCGCATGAACACAAAAATCAGGATGTGGAAATATGACAATGACACATGTTTCACAGGCTCATTTTTCCACCTCTCCACTGGCCAAATTCTGTATGACTTTCTTCCAAATTTCTCCTCCATGCACACGGCATTCTTCTTTCTTTCTTTTAAAGTTCTTAGTTCTGCGATCCTACTTTTCAGATGCATGGTGAAATTAGGTTTAGCTTTTAAATCAAGTCAATTAATTGTTTTGTAATAAAAATAAATAAAAAAATACAATAGAGTTCACATTCAACCCTAACCCTAACCCAAACCTAACCCTAACATATTGAAAAAAAGCATAATAGGGGCCCTATTATGGTCTTCAAACTATATGACATATCCGAGCATATCTGCTGTTTGTCGTCTACCTCAACACAATCTGTTGGCAAGGATAAATATATCATCTCTGACCTGTGTGTATCGTGCATGTGTCCACCTGACTGTTAAGGTCACTGCCATGGTGCACAAATATGTACAGCAAACATGAAATCTCAGCCAGAGTCAATTCATATGCATTCTCAGGCCAATAACTCTTTAACCTTGGACCATATGCAGCCTCTGCAGAATCGTGGCTGTTTGGTCTATTGCTAAAGTGATGAACTGGCATTAGCATTAGCCTGGAATTCCCCACAGAGCGCATCCAAACCCCCAAGCTGTCCGACGGCTGCACGTTTATTTGTGCATGAAAGGCTGGATATGTGTAACCCTGTCAGATATTTTCTGCCAAGAACTCCCAAGGTGAGAGCGACTGACCTCCACCAACTGTCCCTGACATCTCATCTTTTCGCATCTTCATTATTTCCTCTGTCCACCGAAGGGGTCCTGGTTCTCCCCGGTTTATAATCGCTGAATCTTTATGCAGAGACGACTAAAAGCATAAGTTGTCATGAAGACTTTGTGCCGAATATCAAATAATCTGAACTTTGTAAAATGTAATATGGTACAACCACTTCAAAAAACTTTTATGAGTTAAGCATATATTGCAATATATTAATGTATTACATATATTAGAAGTGAATTTTATTTTATTGATATATGCATTGTTCTCCACATGTAGTAGAAGTGTTAAAAAATGCATTGCTTTTTTAATAGTAATAATAATAATATTTTAAATGGGTAGTATTTATATAATATAATCTAAAATGGCAAACATTTTTCGAAACCAATGAAACCAAAATGAATACAATGAAGTACATTTCTGTGAAACATTTCTATGTATTCAGTGGCTTACAGCTTGGGAAGCTACAGTTTCCATAACAGAGGTCTACCAAACAAGGGTTAAATCTAACACTATTGTTATTGTTTTTACTACAGAAGAATGTTCTCTCTCTCTCTCTCTCTCTCGTCTTGAAGACTTGCACAGGACTTGAGTTATCGTGAAATGTAAAATTTGACGCCCCACACCTACCGAGGATAGCAACATGTTCAGTCAGGCTTGTGGATTCAGATGTTTTGCAATAAGCGGCTGTGTTCTGCTTGGATAATTAAGCTGTCAACCCCACATTGCACAGACTTCCGAGGGTTTAAACTTTCGGAACATCAAAGAGCCGATAGCGGTAAATGAGGTGCATCCAATCCTGTTGAGTGAAACTCTTCTGGTCGCACAACAAGTTCACAATGTTTCCTCGTAAGACCAGAATGACTTGAACACTGCAAATAATATGAAGCGTGTTATGCTTAGAAAAAAAATCAGCTATACATGTCAGCATATGTTCATTGGTTAGTGCTAAAGTGCCCCTGTTATGCTTTTCAAGTGTTACCTCTCATGTAGTTTAATGTAGTCGAAGTAAACAATAAATGGAGTTATTGTCTCCCAAAAGAAAGAACCAAGTCTAAAATGCCTAAAAACAGGAGTTCAGTAACTTATGTGGGTCTGTAACAAATTTGCATGACGCCAGCCCATGGTCTTCATTGGCCGAACAAGAACATCTACTTTGACCCTCAAATACTGCAGTTGTAGCTGACATCGGTTTGTGTTGTCACCATGTTGAGAAGACACTGTTTTCTGCTCTGTGAAACCGAATCCACTTTGAAGCACTTCCAAAGGATGAGTGCTCGCAATCACTGCAGACTGGGCCATCTGACCAATCAGAGCAGAGTGGACCAATCACAAAAGACTGGGCCATCTGACCAATGAAAACTGAGTTGACCAGTCACGACAGACTGGTCCAGCGGAGTAAGCTCCCAGAAAAGAGAATTTTAGAGAGTCCGTATCCTGTGAGAACAGAGGAGATGCTGCAATATGGGAAAATTCAAGTGTTCTTGACTTCAGATGCATGTCAATCTATTTTAGAAACCAAAATTAGGAACCTTTAACATGGCATAATAGTGTTGCTTTAATAAAGTTCAAATGTAGTGCAGCAAAAATAGTTTTACATTTACAGTAAAGCCCAAAGTATGTTTTGGTTTTTACACGTACTTTAGGGTAATTATGCACATAGCCCAAAAAACAATGGCACTGACATATTATGTGTCAGTGAAAGTTGCTTTCATTAGCTTTACAGACTGGGACTAGGCTTAAGCCTTGTCTGTGAATCCGGGGGTAAGAGTTTGGCGACTAAGCTAAACGTTTGCTTCAAAACTGAAGTGTAGTTTGGGCTTGAGATGGCATTGCTTTGTGTTTGTTTGTTTGTTTGTTTCATCCTCAATTCAATTTCTCAATTATTTGGAACACGTTTATGTATTTAGGTGCATTGAGTTGGTGCATTGCAGCATATGGTTTGTCAAACTGATGAAGACGTTTTCTTAATTTGCTGGTGGTTTTTTTTTTTTGTTTTTTTTTCTATTTGCATGTGTTTTCTTCAGTTGCAGCGTGTTCAGCTCTCTCGGCCATTGTATTTTCCTGATCAAAATCTAATTTATCTCAATATACTCATATTTAATTGGAAATATCTTGGTGCTCTCTGAAAGTTTTGGAGCTGTAAAGAGATTTTAATTGGGGAAAATGACTGATAAACTTCTGTGGGCGGTAGAAAATGAGGCAGAAAGGAATGTTATGGTGCAAATAATGGCCGTCTGACACAAGATTATGATGTTGGTTTATGAGGGCAGTCTAATGATCAATTTCAATGAGACGAATGAAAGCCATTACTGCCAAAACGATCTCATCGCAGATGTATTAATGTTCATGAGAGAATAAATAACAAGTAAAGGTGCATGATTAAGCATGTGTAATTATCCCACTCTAACATTAATCCATTTTCTATTTACAATTTCTTTGAAATCACTAATTTGATAAAGCTATTGGCGCCATGAATATTGACACAATTGGTCTAACTGGATGTCAAGCGTTGGGTCCCTTGGAGGCCATTATGAAGGATAGACAGCTGGTCCCTGGCTCGGGCCGGCCAGAATCAATCTCTAGTAAACAAGGCCGTTCTGCTGGATGGGGAGGAGGGGTAATTGAGTTTTCTGTTATGTTATGGCGGCAGAACAGGGACTCCATCAGTGGGAGCAGTTGGCTGCCCCGTATCCTGCCGGGCACCAGAACCTACCATTATGGTGTCATCTCAATTGCCTTTTCAATGTCTCCATGAAAAATTGGATTTGATGTAATCTTGCTAACTGTATTTAAGTGCATTATGGATGCATTTAATCTTTATTTGCTATGGATTTATGCAGGATGGGACGTACAGGGCAGTAGTGCATTTGGCACTGTCAAGTATGCAGTGGGACATCCCAAATAAATATGTAAAGACAGTGTTTGCAAAGAAATCAAAAATACTATCATAGTAAAGATAGAAGATATTTATGAAAGCAGAAAATTTTAATAAATTAAATTTCATATTACATAACACTATATTAATGCACTCACACACACACACACACACACATGTTGCGTTTTTGGGTTTTGTTGGGGCTTTCCACAGGCGTAATGGTTTTTATGCTGTACAAACTGTATATTGTGACCCCCTACACTACCTCTACCCCTAAACCTACCCATCACACAAAATGTTCTGCTATTTTAGATTTTCAAAAAAGATAATTCTGTATGATTTATACGCTTGTTTCCTCATGGGGACCAAAAAAAAAGGTCCCCACAATGTCAGGATTTACTGGTTTAACTTACGTTGTGGTCCCCACAATGTAAGGAATACAAGTATACACACACACAAACACACACACACACATATATATATATTAGATTATATATAATAGATTGCGTGTGTGTGTGTTTGAGTGTTTGTGTAGAACAATCCACCTGGATGTTTCAAGATTTATTTCTTTCACATATAAGTGGGGAAACAGGCTAAAAGGTGGGCAGCCAACACATGTCTGGAGGAAAAATGACAGCAAATTGGTGTGTCAGAATGCAAGCACACAAAGAAAGTAAATCAATGAAGAGTAATGAAGTGAAGAAAGAACACTTTAAACAAACTGAGCATTTTGACAGCGATTGAGTGGCTCTGTGACCTTTTATCTGTGTAATCTAAGCTGGCTTTTGCGCTCCGTTCCTGACCGCTCACTGAATGCATGTAAAAGTGAGGCTTCGTCTAAAGCCTTGAAAGCAGCGAGGCCCTTGAGAAACTTCTGAATCTGGCTGTCAAGGCTAAAAGCTTCAAGTCGTTTAGTTATAAAGTGCACAGATTCACACAGTCCTGTTTTTAATGGTCTTTCTCGGTTTCCTGCCCCCTTCAATACATTTCTGTAATTGCATTCGGTGAAACAGGGAAGACGGCGTTGGCATAAACGAGATTGGTGTCTCGCTCGGGACTAGTGGTGTGATAATTGACTTGGAAACGGTGTCTCTGTCACGTACGGTTCCCCATCTGTGCTGTGGGCTGTAAGTACCTGAGAGCCCGTGTCAGGGGCCAGTGTTCGGATCAAGGGGCCGCCACCATGAACGCCATTAACTCACAATGGCACTTCAGCTGTTCTGTGCCAAGCTAATGTTGAATGGGATGGTCTGTTTTTGGCTGGCGGGCCGCTGGGACATACCCTGCTGCCTATGCCAGACCCAGAGCTGTTTGCTGGCCCTTTAATAATCAGCGGAGGACTGTACCAAGTACTGAAGCGCTGAAGTTGCCTTCAAACATGCTGGAAGGATATTAGTCAGGTTAGTGACATAATAAAGGATACTTTGCATTAGTTTGTATTACCTTTGTAGTGAAAGAACAGTGAGATAAATTTGATGTATCACAATGTCATAACTTGAATTTATATTATGCAATTGCAATTTTATTTATAACTGTCTCAGGGGTGCAACTTCACATTTTCATATTTTGCAATTTCGACTTTATATCTTATTTTTCAGAAGCACTGCACATGAAATATACATATATATATATATATATATATATACACACACACACATATATTAGTCAATTGTGGCCACATTTAACTATGTTTTCCTTTGATTTGATTTGTATTACATTATGCACACTACTTACTTAAAATGAGGGAACACATTTTTTGCAACTTGCTCATGTATTAAGTCGTGGGAACGAATTGTTAATTTGTGGCCATGATATACATATTTTTCCCCCGCATACTTAAATATTAAATGCTTAAAAAAAATGTTGGCCAGTACGTTGCAAGCACACAAAACTCCATACTCAAGGAGGCGATAGACTTACCTCAATTGTCTGTGCCAGATGTTTTGTTATTCAAATAGCTCGAAGCCAAAAAAGAAGAAGAAACAAGCTAGGGCTTCATCCAGAATCACATACTCTGAGTACTTCTTTTGAATAATTGAGTAATTACATCACGACCGCTAACAAAGAATTTTCTAAATGGTATGAATGTGTGCATGTAGTATGAATGTAATCCGGGCGAACTGCATTTGTCATGTGACTGCATTGCCATTCACAGATCTCTCCCGGGGCCTCATGGGATAGTAAAGTGCATTGGATGCATTCTGTAAAAAGTGGTATGTCGTTTAGGAACTTCCCACCATCTGTTTTATGAATGCTGTGAAATAGGGCTGGACGATATGCCCTACAATCAAAATCGCAATTATTTGAACATTACCTCGATTAGAGGATTAATAAACTGAAATAACCGACATGGGAAAATGAGTTTCGATTACTTTTCGATTAATCTGCATGCTGTTTTTCGCCCACTATATTGTAGGGACGTATGCGATTTTGGATGCAGCTTAGCTCCACCACGACAGTAGAAGACAAAAATTAACGGCAAATGCCTTATTCAGTAAGGCAGCAATAATGAATGAATTAAATAAGTAATTCTATCGAATAACAGAGCGTTAGATAAGCAAACGGAACAAAGCAGTGAATTAGGACTTTTAAGTGAAAAAATTGCGAAGGACAACTTGGGGGGAATAAAACTGAAGGACAACTGTTGTTATTGCTTGCCGCTTAAATGATCTTTATGGAGTATTTATGTAGATTCGATCACGTACATTTCAATAAATTGTATGCCTTTCAGTTGTGGGTTTAGTGAAAGGTTCAAAGGAGCCACTTTTCGCCACCTATTAACCTGAGGTTGAACAAATCTGAACAAATCTTTTTGTTGAACAGATTCAAAAGACTTGTGTGTAAGAGATTAAACAAAATTTTTCTTCTATATGTAGCCAGGTTTAATAATGAGAAACCCTATTTAGCTGTCTAGCCCAGTCATGAAAGGGTTAACTTTAATCTTGTGTCTTTGATGGACTTGTAAGTGAGCCAATGGGTGAATTCTATGAGGCACTGAGCTGACCAATCAGCTCCCAGCTAGGCTCCGTTACAGTTATGCCTCTAGTTTTGCGTCACTGCACGTTCTTTTGGCGCTTGCACTTGAGCATGGGAGGCTGCATTATCTGCTTGAGTGTAAACAAAAGCTGTGCCTGAATCCATTGTTGTCACGGAGCTAAAGGCAACGAATCCCATTAAAATGGTCAGGTTTTGGTAAAGGGTTGGAAACATCGTGCAGAGATCCTTTCCACGGAGTGATACAGATCCAGACGTTCTCCCAGAAGTTCAAAGATTCCCAGTCCAGGTGGCTGGGTGGCGAGCCAACCGTGTTTGTGACTCTGACTTTAGGCGGATTGCCAGGATCATCATCTTCATCTTTATGGTGGTAGGACAAACACTATCACAAGAAAAAAAGGGCCCCAACGGTGAAACTGAACTTTTGTCGACCAAAGCAGGTCGAACCGAGAACGAACTGAGCTCAAAGGCACTGAAAAAGAGAGGGTTTTTTTTGGTTTACGCGCGCACTTTATTATTTTGGTTGTTGTTTTTTATAAATGTATTTTTCCTGTATGTATGTTCCACCCTGTGACTTTAATACAGGTTGTCTAAACTGTCATTCTGGTGTGGTATTTCTTTATTGATATTCAATTCTCAGGCTCTTAACAATTTAGCGTCTTCTGATTCTGGTCCAAATCGTATCTATGATAACCTCTACGATTACTTTAGACTATTAAACCTATGTACATTATTACTACCTCGTAATAAGGGTTACATTATTGGCGAGCCAGCCAGGAGCCAGAGACATTGAATGTCAATATTGAAAGAATATGCAAAATGGATTTTATACAGAAGTCAGGTGTTAAAATTCCGAATGCAGTGATAATTAGTGGGGTGACACAGGTAGCAGACCAGGATGAGCAAGTCGTTGACTTCCTTAGGAAGTACGGGTCCATCGAAGGAGCCCTTCTCGTTGATGATCCTAAATCGGAATTTTACCAAAACCTGATCATTGAGTTTTCGAGCGGTTCAGCTTTGGTGAACTTAGAGCCACTTTTGCCATACACACACACAGTGCAGGGTGATCCATGTGCTAAATATGTTGTAAAAGCATTAAGCAGTGTGTACACTACGCAGATTGGCAGCAGTGCTACAAAAACTTATCTAGCTGAGTTAAAGGGCTTAGCCAAGCTAAGTGGCAAAGACTATGGGGAGGTGTTGAAAGAGATGATGTCTCAGATTGGTGAAGATATTGAAGCTATGAAACCTGATGGTATAGAAGTCTCCCCTTCACATGTTGAGACCCCGGCTGTGACGCTGAAACCCCCTACCCCTGAAGATCAACAGCCCCTAGTCTCACTCTCGAATGCCCCACGGGAAGGAAATTACCTGAATGCCACTGATTCAGTCTTGTTCACAAATGAAGGGAAAGCTCCGTCCCTTTCAGTGAGTGACTTAAACCCAGCCGAGATACAGAAGGTGGTGGTTGAGCATATTGTAAGGAGTGAAGGTGTTAGCCCACACTTGCAATCTCCAATGAGGCTTCGTTCCTTTTCTGGAAAGATTCCCAGACCCAGTAACGAAGCTGATTACGACACTTGGCGCTCACACATCGAACTGCTTTTAAATGATCCCAGCATGTCCCATCTTCAGATTTCAAGAAGAATTCTTGAATGTCTACTTTCACCTGCAGCCGATGTGGTCAAAGGGCTACGGCCTGGATCACCCCCCATCGCTTACCTGCAGCTCTTGGACTCTGCCTTTGGTACTGTTGAGGATGGGGAAGAACTTTTTGCCCAGTTTATGAACACTCTTCAAGACCCGGGTGAGAAACCCTCCACTTATCTTCATCGATTGCAATTAGCATTGAACCTAGCTGTGAGAAGGGGTGGGGCTGCACCGGCCGATGTGGATAAACACCTACTCAAACAGTTCTGTAGAGGATGCTGGGACAATTCTTTGCTTTCTTGCCTGCAACTTGAGCAGAAGAAAAGCAACCCCCCTTCATTCGCTGACCTCTTGCTGTTACTAAGAACAGAAGAAGACAGACAGTTATCAAAAGCTAGTCGCATGAAAAAACACATGGGCACCACCAGGCAACGTGGCCAGCTTCAGCTCCAAAGTGCGTGGGCCTGTGCAGAGTCAAGAGAGAAGTCAGAGGTCAGTCTCAGTGTTATTGAGGATCTCGGGAGGCAAGTAGCCAGTTTACAAAGCCAATTGACCTATTTGATGGCACAGAAAAAGACAAAAGGGGCTGATAACAGGGGAGCAGCAGGGAAAAGTCCAGGCAAAGTACAAAACCTCGACCGTGCTAACACAGACATGTTAAAACAGGCCAAGAAAAAACAGACTTACAGACCTAGGCCTTGGTACTGCTTTAACTGTGGGGAGGATGGGCACATTGCCCCAGTTTGCACAGACAGGGCAAACTCTGCTTTAGTGGCTGAAAAGAGAAAACAGTTAGAGGAGAAGCAACACATGTGGGACGCACAAAACAGTCTCAACTTACCTTTAAACGACTAGCAGTTCCTGTTGGGGGACAAACAGGGACTGAAGAGAGTCAACAACGTCCCTCAGACGCAAACGGTAAAGACAAGGCTGAAGTATGTGCTAATCTAAAACATTCAAGTAAGAACCATCCTTTTAAACTCCCTAAGGGGTTGGTCGGTACCAAGAGTACCGCTAAAGTCGACATAAAAGGTGAAGAAGTCAGTTGCCTACTAGATACGGGTTCCCAAGTAACAACAGTTCCCCGGTCATTTTATGAACAGCACTTTCCAGAGCAGGAGATTAAGCCACTACATGATCTCTTGGAGGTGGAAGGAGCAAATGGACAGTCCGTACCCTACTTGGGTTACATAGAAATGACTGTAACTTTTCCAAAAGAGTTTGTTGGAGCGTTAATGGATGTAAATACACTCGCTTTGGTTGTTCCTGACATTCGAGCCACTTCGCAGTCTCTTGTGCTTATAGGCACCAATACGCTGGATGTACTGTATGACATGTACTTCGAAGCCGGATTGACACGCCATCAACCAATCCCATATGGCTATAGAGCAGTTCTTAAATGTCTTGAGCTTAGGCAAACACAGACCAACAACGGTCAACCCAGTGTAGTAACATTGCAAGGCAGAAGATCTAAAATCATTCCAGCTGGTGAAACTGTAGTAGTTGAAGGTGTTGCTGTAGCTTATTGCTTGCAGAATGAGAAGTTTGTAGTCATTGAGCAACCATCATTACCCTCTTTGCCGGGTGGCTTGCTGGTAACAGCTAGCTTAGTCGACATTCCCCAGCAGCGGCCCTATAAGTTACCAGTGGTCATCAGTAATGAGTCTGACCATGATATCGTCATTCCCGCTAAATGTGCGATTGCAGAGATAAGTGCTTACCAGAGCATCTTGTTACGGGAGCACAGTGTAGTAAAACAGTCAGAATCCCTCTCAAAGTCATCAGAGGAACAGTCAAACAGCAAGCACGACTTAAACTTGAATTTCGGTGAGTCCCCGATTCCAGCTGAATGGAGAGAACGCATCACTCAGCAGCTCAACAACATGCCAGAAGTGTTTGCACAACATGACTTGGATTTTGGCAGAACAGATAAGGTGGCACACAACATAAAACTCTCAGATGAAACTCCCTTTAAACAGCGTGCAAGACCAATACACCCACAAGACATCGAAGCTGTTCGCAAACACATTCAGGAGCTTCTTGATGCAGGAGTCATCAGAGAGTCAGAGTCACCGTTTTCGTCACCGATAGTAGTGGTCAGGAAAAAGAATGGTCAAGTCCGATTGTGTATAGACTACAGGCGCCTAAATCTCCAGACCATAAAAGATGCATACTCTCTTCCAAAGCTGGAAGACACTTTCTCAGCACTCAGTGGTTCCCAGTGGTTCTCCGTCCTTGATTTAAAGTCTGGTTATTACCAAATCGAAGTTGAGGAAGCAGACAAACCCAAGACCGCATTCGTGTGTCCGCTTGGGTTCTGGGAATTTAACCGAATGCCTCAGGGAGTGACGAACGCACCAAGCACATTCCAAAGACTAATGGAAAAGTGCATGGGGGACATGCATTTAAAGGATGTTCTAGTCTTTATTGATGACTTGATTGTGTTCTCAAAGACTCTAGAAGAGCATGAAGCAAGGCTAATGAAGGTTCTCACACGCCTTAGAGAGTTCGGGTTGAAATTATCACCTGAAAAGTGTGTCTTCTTCCAGACGTCAGTCCGTTACCTTGGCATGTAGTTTCCAGGAATGGAGTCGAGACTGATCCGGAGAAGATTGTTGCTCTTAGGACTTGGCCGGTCCCAAAAAACCTGCGAGAGCTAAGGTCTTTTCTTGGGTTTGCTGGGTACTACAGGAGGTTTGTTAAGGGCTACTCTAACATCGTTAAGCCCCTCCACAATCTAACCTCTGGTTACCCACCTTCTCACAGGAAATTAAAGTCAGATGAGAAAGCAGGTCAGTACCGCAACCCAAAGGAGGTCTTTGGGAGTCGATGGACGCCCGCTTGTCAGCAGGCATTTGACCTGGTGATTGAGAGTCTTACTTCCGCCCCTGTGTTAGGTTTTGCTGATCCCCAGAAGCCCTATGTACTCCACACCGATGCAAGCACCACTGGACTCGGTGCTGTTTTGTATCAAGAACAGGAGGGTCAGTGTCGAGTCATAGGCTATGCAAGCAGAGGGTTGTCAAGGAGTGAGAGTCGCTATCCAGCACACAAGTTGGAATTTTTAGCACTCAAGTGGTCGGTGACAGAAAAGTTCAGTGATTATCTCTACGGCAACCACTTCACTGTTGTTACTGACAGCAATCCGCTGACATACATACTGACCTCAGCAAAACTTGATGCGACAAGCTATAGGTGGCTGGCAGCACTGTCCACTTTCTCATTCAAACTTCTCTATCGCCCAGGAAAGCAAAATGGCGATGCAGATGGACTGTCCCGCAGGCCTCATGGGAAGCTGGCTGATGATTTTAAATCTCAAAAAGAAAGGGAGCGCATAAGACAGTTTACTCAAGGTCACCTCTCTGATCCAGAAAATATAGATGCAGTAGATCAATCTGTGGTGCAAGCAATCTGTGAGAGACAGCTCATTTACAGTGTCAGTTATGAGGGCCAAGATTCTTCAGATGGTGTTGCTTTAGTTGAAACTCTTGCCACCTCAGCTACTGCTGTGCCTGACAGCTATGGGCAAGAAGATCACCTTGGTGGGTTGCCAGTTATCCTCCACCTAACTGAGGCAGAGCTTGCAAGTAAACAAAGAGCTGATCAAAGTATAAAGCATGTCATTTCCCAGATCGAGCAGGGAGAAAAACCACCCCCAACCTTACGACATGAACTCACTGAGCTTCCACTGTTGTTGAGGGAGTTAAATCGCCTTGAACTCCGTAATAACATCTTGTACCGGAAGCGCCAAGTGGGCTCTCAGACCTTTTATCAGTTTGTGCTCCCAGCTGAACTGCGTGACCCAGTTTTGACCAGCCTACACAATCATATGGGTCATATGGGGGTTGACCGCACACTGGATCTTGTAAGGACCAGATTCTTTTGGCCAAAAATGGCTTTGGATGTTGAGAGAAAAGTCAGAACCTGTGGCAGGTGCGTAAGGAGAAAGGCGCTACCTGAGAGAGCTGCGCCTTTGGTAAACATTAACACCACCAGACCTCTTGAGCTCCTCTGTATGGACTTCCTCTCCCTTGAACCTGACAAAAGTGGGACCAAAGACATACTGGTGATTACAGATCACTTTACTAAGTTTGCGGTTGCCATACCAACACCTAACCAAAAGGCCCGCACAGTGGCAAAGTGTCTGTGGGAGAACTTTATGGTGCACTATGGAATGCCAGAAAAGTTACACAGTGATCAGGGACGTGATTTCGAGTCCCTTACAATAAAAGAGCTCTGTCGAGTGGCCGGCATACATAAAGTAAGAACAACCCCATACCACCCTAGGGGGAACCCCGTTGAGCGATTTAATCGCACCTTACTAGACATGCTAGGTACTCTTGAAAGCCCAGAGAAATCTCGTTGGCGTGATTTTGTAAAACCCCTGGTCCACGCCTATAATTGCACCAGGAATGAGGTGACAGGATTCACACCATATGAACTGATGTTCGGACGTCAGCCTCGTCTGCCGATTGATTTGGCATTTGGATTGCCAGTGCAAGGGGTCAGCAAACATCACACGCAGAGTATGTGCAAAACCTTAAGTCACGACTTGAAGACAGCTACAAGATAGCAATTGAAAATGCTGCAAAGATAGCACACAAGAACAAAATGAGGTATGACAGGCGTGTGACTGCTTTCGACTTGGAAGCCGGAGACCGAGTATTGGTCAGAAATGTGCGCGTCCGAGGAAAACATAAGATTTCAGACAAGTGGGAGTCAATTGTCCACGTGGTGGTGAGGAGAGCAGGTACCCTCCCCGTCTATACAGTCAAACCTGAAAATCAGGATGGTCCTTTGAGAACACTACATAGGGACTTACTCCTTCCATGTGGTTACTTGCCTACAGAGGTCAACAAGGTGCCTGACCAGCATCCCACAAGGCGCAGGCCAGCAACCCGTGCAATTACTACTGTGGATGAGAATCATTTCTCGGACGATGAAGATGAAATTCCTGTTTACTATTTCAGAGAACCCCCAAATGCTCAGTTTCCCACAGTCCATGACAGTCTGTTGCAGCCTGATCCGACTATGCCTACTGTGCAGGATAAACAGCATACTGAACCCCCAAGAAATTGTTCTGTTGAGAGTCCTGTAAACGCTCAAAATGTTGATTGCACTCCTGAAATTAACAAGCCACCTGATATGTCCAATGGTGCCTCAGCCAGTCCCCTCACACGTAATGACCCTAACTGTCACCACTACGACACTGAGGACCTACTTGCTGAGAGAGTCATGCTTGATGAACAAGTTGATGAAATCATTATGACCGAAAGTAACTTACCTGCAGGTAAAAACCCTGTGGAGGAACAAAACTTACCTGACGATGACACCCAAATTGAGCAGCTTCCAGTGTTCTCTGACATGTTAGAGAGTGAAAAGGAGATGAGTTGCAATGAAAGTGAAGAACCAGAAGAGGAAATAAAGGATACAATAGTCAGAAGATCAGAGAGAAACCGTCAGCCGTCAAAGAGACTTGACTATACTGAACTTGGAAACCCCTTTGTCACGGTTGTTAAATCATTCTTTCAGGGGTTAACCACAGCTGTGGCTGATATATTAAGTGAGGGTGAAAACTCATATCCTTCTGTCCTGTACCCTGAGATACAAACAGTTCAACCATTGCCATGTACAGGGACGTACATGAGTTCAAAGGGGGAGAGTGTAGCCAGGTTTAATAATGAGAAACCCTATTTAGCTGTCTAGCCCAGTCATGAAAGGGTTAACTTTAATCTTGTGTCTTTGATGGACTTGTAAGTGAGCCAATGGGTGAATTCTATGAGGCACTGAGCTGACCAATCAGCTCCCAGCTAGGCTCCGTTACAGTTATGCCTCTAGTTTTGCGTCACTGCACGTTCTTTTGGCGCTTGCACTTGAGCATGGGAGGCTGCATTATCTGCTTGAGTGTAAACAAAAGCTGTGCCTGAATCCATTGTTGTCACGGAGCTAAAGGCAACGAATCCCATTAAAATGGTCAGGTTTTGGTAAAGGGTTGGAAACATCGTGCAGAGATCCTTTCCACGGAGTGATACAGATCCAGACGTTCTCCCAGAAGTTCAAAGATTCCCAGTCCAGGTGGCTGGGTGGCGAGCCAACCGTGTTTGTGACTCTGACTTTAGGCGGATTGCCAGGATCATCATCTTCATCTTTATGGTGGTAGGACAAACACTATCACAAGAAAAAAAGGGCCCCAACGGTGAAACTGAACTTTTGTCGACCAAAGCAGGTCGAACCGAGAACGAACTGAGCTCAAAGGCACTGAAAAAGAGAGGGTTTTTTTTGGTTTACGCGCGCACTTTATTATTTTGGTTGTTGTTTTTTATAAATGTATTTTTCCTGTATGTATGTTCCACCCTGTGACTTTAATACAGGTTGTCTAAACTGTCATTCTGGTGTGGTATTTCTTTATTGATATTCAATTCTCAGGCTCTTAACAATTTAGCGTCTTCTGATTCTGGTCCAAATCGTATCTATGATAACCTCTACGATTACTTTAGACTAATAAACCTATGTACATTATTACTACCTCGTAATAAGGGTTACATATATATTTATTAGCTTTATTTGACATAAAGGTTAATAATAAGGTAATAAAAACAAAAAAAAACAACAACACATTTTCTAAATTAAGGCCAGATTGCTATATGGAAACTATGGAATAGAGTTAAACTATACTTGTAATGCATGTAATGCATGTCATTTAGTTCTATGTACCATAGCAGTTTATCGATGACAAAAGCAACATATTATTTACGGCTGTTTTGATAAAAATATATTACTTCGTTGAATTATTGTGAGAAATATAATAGAATCTTTTATGTTTCAAAAAGACAAAAACTCACCTTATCGTGCCTAAAAACAGCAAGCGCTCACACTAATACGACTTTCCTGGGGCTTAAAGGAAAAAAGAGCAAATAACAAGACACAAAAAGGTCAGCATAGCCTCTGTTAATACACCTTTAAGTCTTCAAGGGAGGGAATCCATCTAACTGCAATGTTTTCCTTTTGATGAGGTGGAGCACAAGGAGGTAATAATCCTGTCAAGAATAAAGAAGGTGCTGTTGGCAACATCCATTGTGAGCTTTACCTCTTAGTATCATTAAAAGTGCAGCATGTCAACAGAAAGGAGTTTCGTCTTTTCTTGACTCCATTATTTCCTGACTCCAAAGCCAGTAAATAATGTCAGAGCAACGAAAATTGAGACCACATGGCCAGTGAGCACCATCTGTCCTTATGCTTGGTTACCTTCAATCCTTGTTGCGTGAAAATGCATAGCTCCGTAAACCGTGCAGCTTTTTTTCTTCTTTTTTTTCAAAATATTTGTAGTTTACATGTTGCGCAATAGTTTTATGGAGGTTAAAAATTGTGTAAGGCACTTGACTTTGTGCCGCACATGGACCATCCGCGTTCCTGTTGATTTATTCACTTTTAGATAACCGTGAATAAGGGGTAGTGATCTCTTTGCCATGATTAATGGATAAAGACCGTTGAGGGTATTCAGAAGCAAGTCAGCACTTAAACACCGGTGTCTGGCAGCCAGTAGCAGTCAGAGCTCTTTATTGATGACTCCAAACCTCTTTGATTTCCAGAGCTTCGTTTTGAGGTAAACACTCACTTCAACCAATAAGACCAGCTGTAGGGCCTTACATTTAATTCATTATCATCGGGGGAGGGGGTGGGTAGATGGATAGATAGATAGATAGAAACTGTCCTCGCAGATAATATATTAATGAAGTAAAAGGACGCATACGTCCACTTTCATGACTGTTTCTTAACACACTTAAGTGCACTTTTAAAAGGTGCAAAATTAAAAGTTTTACTTCAAAATACATTTTAAATGATATATTTTGTCTCGTACACTTGTTTTGATTTGTTGACTAAAACACTAAAGCACGTGTTTATCAAGCATACTTGATTATAATTTATAACTAGTGTGTTATTTGATATTACATTTAACGTTAATATATTTTAAAAGTGCTAAATTGCAACTTTATCATTACAAATGTGTAATTACAAATACAATTAAATGTATGATACAAGTTTCAATAGACATGACATTAGTTATTTAGTTTATAAATGCTTATCAGTGCATTCAGCAGTATGTATTTCATGTATTTCAAGTAGACATACTTAAGTCCTACTTAAGTGGATCAGAAAAGCATTCTCAGCTAATTGTGTTTTAATATACATTTTAATGGAAATACATTTTAATTGCGTGTACAACATTTAGCGTCCAGAAACATAACATTTAGTTCATGCTTAAGAATTTTCTTTTAAAGTATATTATTTCCATATGCACACTTAAAAATGCACAAGATGCAAGTATGTTAAAGTGTACTTTTTTCACAAGTGGCATGATATTTCAATGTTTTAAGAAGTTAAATTGTCATAGCATTCACTCATTTTGGGATTCTCAACCATGCTCAACCTCTCACACTTTAGAGAACACTATCTGAGCATTTGTTGGATTTGAATGCCTAAATGCCATTTTGAGGATTGAACCCCACCAAGATTAGACATAGGATGCCAAAACTGTCTGATTATAGGGCACTAAATGGCTCATGAAAACAAGGAAAATATCTTGGGCCAAGATAGAGATTTGGCATGTCTTATTGGACAAGGTGATCTGGACCACTGGTGCTTGAGCATGATGCTGAGATGAAGTGCAGGGGGAGGAATTTTGGGTTCTAATTACCAGCAAGTGAGCAGTGTGCAAACACAGGGATGTAGAATGAATTGTTGGCAAATATTGAAGGACTGACCAAAAACAGAAGATTGATAGGAGTGCTTAAAGAGTGATGCTGCAAATTAAGGCTCTTTCAAATGACCCTTTTCTCTTCTCGATGGCTTGGCCTCCTTCCGTCCCAATCCCTCTGAAGGACTTCCTTTACAAAAAGCTGTCAGTCTCTAAAAAATAAGGGAGACCACTTCCGAAAGGGCATATGGGTGAGGGGTCAGAGGTTAACTGCTCCTCTGTTGGCTGAATGGAACTTTGACTACAAGTTTTAAAGCTTGTGTAGAGGCAAAAAAAAAAAAAAAAAAAAAAAAAGAGGTCAAATGGTGGACAGAAAAGCAAAAAAGTTTCCCATTACTTAACAACTATACAATTTAAAATATTAATATTGAGAAAAATGAAAGATCATGAAACCATCTGTTCTTTAGTTTGATTCTTCATGTCATTTATGGTTCCATAAAAAAAACTTTAACATCAATGAAAAGTTTCAATTGCATAATAAGTTCTTTATAATGGAACAAGCTTTTATAATTTTTCTGTGCCCCCTAAAAAAAAAAAAAAAAAAAAGAAAGAAAAAAAACCTTTTATATCATTTAACAAAATGTTTCATTAATTCAATATTTTAATTACTCTAAAAATTGTAACTCAGAATGAATTTTAATTCAGAAATAAAATGCATTTTAAAGAAATTAGAGTCATTGTTTAAGCTAGATATGTTAATGTATTTTTGAATACATTAATAGATAAAGACAAAAATAAATAAATAAATAAATAAATAAATAAAAATCCACCAGAAATTCCATCAGAAATAGCATTTCATATTTTGATTACACAAGTGTGGCGCTTCTTTGGCCAAGCAGAAGAAAGATAGAAAGTATTTATTTATTTATTACATTTTTTTTTTTGGAAGAGAACTCACTGGTACAAAAAGAACATTAAGTAAAGGAGGAAAATTTGGATTTCATGTTGACTTATGACTGTTTTTTTATATTTCTTTCTTTTCCTTTTTCTTTTTTTTTTTCTTATCTTAGAATGTCTGTTGTGATCTACCTCAAGGCCTTTGGAGATAAAGAACTACCTAGTCGACACAATCAATCCCAACTTTTATCCCAATGTTTATTCCCAACAAGTAGCTTAACCCCTCACACTTGGGATGTTTTATTGATGTCACGTTCTCCGGTCGCAAAGCACAACTGTATGCGATGTCCCTCTGTTCGTCCCCTGACCTCATTCTGACTCTACTGTTGCATTTTTCAAAGGAGAGCTCAGAGGCATTGAGAGATGCAAGAGGGCTACAGGGGTCTGTAGAATAATCATCAATAACCCGTTTAAAGACAGAGAGTAAAAGGTGGGTGGACGGTGTTGTCGATGGATGTGAGAGAACTTAGGGGGAGGAGGGGGAACCATTTCCCTAAAAAGCCCTTGTGCTATTTCGAAAGTCATTTCCACAGGCTTTAGTAATTCATGGCCAGACTTCGGCGAGAAAAAAGACGCATTTATCACCTGGACAAGACATTGGTGCTGCTTGGTTAAGAAGGATGAGGATCCCAGGTGGAGTAATGGGAGATTGTCATGTGTGTGTACACACGAGCTTTTGCGTTTTTAAGATGGGTGATGTGCGAATGAGATCTATGTCTGGCCGATGTGGGAACCAAAAACAGCTGTTTTCCGAGAGATGATGAGGTAGGCATTGCTTTAGCAGAGGCTTCTTTATCCCGAATGGGCTTTCGAGAGGGACGTTGAGCTTATCGCCTTTGAGATGTGGTTTCCAATGTAAACAGTGATCGTACAATGCATCTACAACCAAAGGTTGTTGGACGGTTGTGCAACCTACAATCTACAACCAATCAGAGAGCCTTTCCGTGAACAGTTCTAAAGAACCCTTTTCCTTTGTAGAATCCTTTTGTGGGATGGATAGGCTGCATTTACGTTCAAGGTTCGTCATGGAGCCATCAACGCCAAAAAAGAACCCTTATTTGTTTACACAGCTCAATTGCGATAAAAGCATGCTAAGGTAGCTATCATTCTTAAAAAAAGGGGGAGTTTTCACAGGGAGACCATAGGAAAACCATTTTTGGTTCCCCAAAGTACCTTTCACCAAAAAGTTCTTAAAAGTGAACTGTTGGTGAAACAGTTTTTCCTCTATTGAATCTTTTGTGCAATTGATGTTAAAGGTTCTTTTTGGAACTAAAGACACTGATAAAGAACTGTCATTTTAAAGAACGGAGGATGTAGCAATCATCACATTCCCCTTACACTTCCCATCCTCCAAAAATTCCGATCATAATTTATCAGATACCAAACAGAGCAACATGTAATTTGTAAAAGACAATCCTACTAGTGTGCAGTTTCCACCATCTGCATTTTCATATCTGCAAGGTCTAGGTATATTGAGTTTTTGTGGTACACATAACCAAATTCACATTCGGAATTTGTATGGCAAATTTGGTCTCTGCCTTTGAATTCTTGTGTGTCCAACACCATTCCTAGTCATGTGATCCATTTCTTTGGAAGCAGATGATGTTAAATCCCACTGAGATTAAATACATTTCTTTTCAGTTATAGCTTTGAGTCTTTGCTTAATGTCTGCCGAATGTGAAACGCATTGTGGTAGAATGTGTCTATGGCAATTGTCTCTGGACGGATCAGGCCTATGAGCCATTAAAGTCTAAAGTGGCGTTAAACACATTTAAATTAGTAACACATTGGGAAGTCACGGACAACGGAATGCATGCATGGAAAAAATGTGAGGGTTTGTTTAAAAAATATATATATATATATATATGAAAACAAAAATATAAAATTAAGAAAAATATTTTATGTGTGTGTGTGTGTTGCAATGTCACCACTAAATTATGAATTGACTGATCTAACTCTAACCCATAACTTAGTGTAATCATGTTTTTTAAACACACAACTTTCTTTTCTTTACAGACGACTGTTAGGAAAATTGATACATGATTCAGAGAACAACGGAATTTGGTTTTAGCTGAGAATGAGAGCAAGAATAACAACAAACACTCATTGACAATGCACTCTCTACCTCCTTACCCTAACCCTACCCATCCCAACCAAGTACCTATCCTGAACCCTTAAACTAAACCTATCCTTAACCCAATTATAACCTTATCGGTAAATCCAAGTCTTGACCCTCGAACAGGCCTTTAAAGGGTCACAGCAGTCAAAATGTTTTCACTTCCCTCTCTTCGTCCTCACTCCAGTGGTCTAAAACTCAAAGATCCTCACAAAAGATATTTATACAAGTACATACGTACACACACACACACACACACACACGTTGTGTTTTCATTTTTATGGGAACATTCTATAGACGTAATGATTTTTATACTCTACAAACTGTATATTCTGCCCCCCTACACTACCCCTACCCCTACCCATCACAGAAAATGTTCTGCTATTTTAGATTTTCAAAAAAGATAATTCTGAATGATTTGTAAGCTTGTTTCCTCATGGGGACCAAAAAAATGTCCCCACAAGATCAAATTTTACTAGTATTACTATACCTGTGGGGACATTTGGTCCCCATAACATAGGGAATACCCCCCCCCCACACACACACACACACACTCACAGGTTTGCTATCAAAGCGAGGACATTCCATATGCGCAATGGTTTTTATACTGTACAAACTGTACATTCTCTCCCACCACACTACCCCTACCCCTAAACCTACCCATCACATGAAACATTCTGCATTTTTACATTTTTAGTAAAACATTGTTTAGAATGCTTTTAAAGCTATTCTAAATATCATGAAATGTCATCATAAAATATGTTTACGTCATAATCCCAGTGTAATACCCATGTCGTTATACAAATTTGTGTCCTCAGAAATCATGAAAACAAGCACACACACACACACACACACACACACACACACAAAACAAAATCCCCAATTAAAGGCCAGGTCTTGGACTGTCTTTCTGGCAGTGCAGTGTTAACTTAATGCACCGTGAAAAAATCATTATGCTGCTTCACAGATGGGGTCAGTCAACCAGAGGGACACTTGTGCTCCTCTCAGATGGACATTTGACCATGAACCCTGATAAAGAGACCAGAGCTGCACTGACTTTCTGTGCAAACCTGACTGAAAGCTATCACTAGCCATGTTTGCATGCACACTTTTTTTTATCACTCTGATTAAAATCACTCAGATTTGAAAGATTTGGTGCACTCTTTACATGAGACGTTATTTAATCCAATATGCTGTTTACATGTGCCGGCGCTTTCAATCGGAATGAATTTGTGACACGCGCACATTATGTCCTGTTTGCCGCTTTTATTCCTGTCAGCATGGAGTTTCATTATTTCTCATGCACGTTATTTTTATGTAAAGTGTGGCTCTTAAATCAAGCAACAGCGTGAATTTGTAGCATATTACTGCTGGAAGGTACAAGGAAAAGATGGGCGCAGGAAGCTGACCTTTTTGGTGGCTGTGCATCTCTAAGGAGCGTCTCAATACTACCCCTTCCTCCACCGAAAAACCTGTTGATGAGGGTCCCTAGTAATGATACACTGAGTGCTTTTATTTTTAATAAATGTGTTGTTTCAGTTTCACCATTGTACATTCCGACAACCCCTTACCTCTTGACTTGATGACGTAGACGCAAATTAAACGACAGAATTTTTATTTTGTTTGGTTTATAGAAAGGCTTTTCTCACCCCTCTCAAACCGATTACAATTTCATTCGGTTTGGGCATTTATATTCCGATTGAGGAGCTTTTTCATTCGGATTGGACTTTTAAACCGATTACAATGCTCCATGTAAACGCACCTACTGAGAAATGCTGGGGAAGTACTTTAGCATGTAAAGTGTGTAAAAATAAAACGGTTGGACCGTTGTATTAGATTTTTTTTTCTTCAAAGAAAATGTCAATTACTTAAAAGTACCACGAGCACTCTTAATAGATAGCATTGTTTTCATTGTTTTTTAAAGACTTTTGAATAACCGACGAGACTATAAATGTTGTTTAGTTTTGCTGATTTCAGTGAGATGACCCTTTGGAAGTTGTAGTCATAGGATGCCCGGGATGACCTTTCCACCTCACTGGCCTTGGGGGCCCAACCATCAAAGGAAATGTAAACATGTTTTAAGGCACTATAAAACCCAAGAAAGGTAAAGCACATACTTTCTACCATTTTACAGTTTTATTACAGAGCAGAAAGCATGTTCCATTTGAGCTTTTAAATACAACTAAGTGCTTGAGAGTGGAAAGTAATGGACTATGCCGGTCAAAATAGTTACCAACCACAAAATTCTAGATCAAAATCAAAATTGAAAAACATAAACTGCACTTGGTGTTTGCCAGTGAAAAACTTAACATGGAAATGTTTAGGTTTTGGGTTTTAGCATATTGGAAGTGTTCATAAATGACTATGAGCCGCAGTAATAGTGATTCTTCCCTCGTGAAAGAGAAGTACTGTACACTTTGGGATATTTTTAATGACATTTGTCTTTAAAATATAGTTGATCTATACTGACAAGAATTTATGGTAATCTAATATATATTCACGGTCATTTCCATTGAAACGTGTGATGTATTTAATTATATTTGTAATTACACATTTGTAATGATGAAGTTGCATATTTTCTTTAAACATATTTTTTTTCTTTTAACAGACTACAGTTAAAAATACTATCAAGTGTCATGTGTACTAATTTAAAGCATGACAAAAGAAAACATGTTTAAAATGTAAAACTGATAATTTGACATTATTACAAAGTGCACTTTAAGAAAACGTAGTGTTAAAGTTCACTCAAAAAAAGAACATTTTGTCATCATTTACTCACCCTTGTGTAATTCCAAACCTGTATAAATTTCTTTGTCCTGCTGAACACAAAGGAAGAGATTTGGAAGAATATCAGTAACCAAACAGATACCATGGTAGTAAATGGGGGATGAGATCTGTCTGGTTACAAATATCTCCTTTACGTTCAGCAGAACTGAGAAATTTACACAGGCTTGGAACAACATGAGGGTGAGTAAATGATGACAGAATTTTCATTTTTGAGTGAACTGTCCCTTTAAGAATAGTCCGTGCTCTCTATAAATAAACTTAAGTGGCTTTTTATTAATATTCTATTATCTAAAAGTACGTTTTTTTTTTTAGATTTGTAGTGTACATTTAAAACAATTAAGCACACTTCTTTTTCACAAGGGTTCCATTGCATGTTCCACAAAACCAGTTTGAAATTCATTTGCTGTATATTAGCACCCTAGAATCATGTTTCACAGCAATCTGCTGATATCCTTGTCACAAATCTACCTCGGCTATGCTAAATCAACTGACTGCACCTGGCGAAAAACAGTGTGCCCTATATTAAAGTTAGCGACTAAGGCATTTTTATTTTCCTGCAGTACTGCATTTGAACCCAGATACTTTCTCAGTGAACCTATGAGAAAGCTTTGCAGTTTACAATTTGGGCCAAGATGGTTGAGCGCTAGTTTATTAGCTCCTTGGATGGTTCGAGTGTTTCCATAAAAGTGAATTACAGCCTATACGTCATATGAGCCAAATTCCAACAAGATGTAGTTTGTTTGTCATTTTGCACAGAGCATTATTGTTCAGGAAAGCTTAGTGACTGCATTTCTAGCTTTCAACAACAAATGCCATGTAAGTCCCACTGGTGTTTAGCCACTTGGTGGCAAAGGTGGGTCACATTTCAAAGATACGCTGTGCTACAGGCTTTGCACTAGTTTTAGTTCCTACAACTTTTGCATGTAAACCTTTTTTTGCATTGATATATTTCCATGCAGAATGCAATATAACTGCTATGGCCGAGCAGTACAACAGTTGTGTTCATGAAACATATCCAAAAGCTCAAAATAATTGCTGTCTTGTCCTTTGGTGCGTGCCAACAAAAGCAGAACAAGAGCGAGGCATTGCTGCATGCCTCCAGATACGATCACACTTTGTTCAAATGCTGCAAAACTGAAGCCCAGCGCAGCTTTATATCTCTCTCAGCATAATATATTATGACTTCACCATGTGAGGTCCAGAAATGTGTGGCTCAGACTTGCTGGATTTGAATGAACTTTCTCTCATTTTTAACATTTGTTATCTTTTCTTGTGTTTGATCAAGCCTCTATTGTGATTCGTCAAAGTGGATTGGGTCTTGCATCATGGGATTGTTGTTTGTCAGAGAGGTTGTGGGGTTACATAAAACATAAAAAAGTAGTTTGGTAGCCCATTTGACAATGTTACAATGTTAATTATATATATATATATATATATATATATATATATATATATATATATATATATATATATATATATATATATATATATATATATATATATATGATAATATAATTATGCATGTTACTAAAACATTGAAACATTTTCAAATTTGAAAATTGAAACGTTAATTACACCCTGGCTGATACATATACAATAATTTAAATAATATTGCAATTGAAATATTACAGTATAATACACGTACATAAAAGTATATATATATATATATGAGATTAATTTAATATTTAAAATATATATAATTATTATAAAGTTACTTTTTTTCCTAACTGTTAAGAACATATTTATTTCATAATAATATAATAACTGATATAATTAACAATTATTATAATGTCATTTTTATTTACCACACTATTTATAAAAAAAATACATTTTCTTAAAATGTATATAAAATACATTGTCTAAAAAATAGGAAAAAGTACCAAAGAAAAATGCCATCGTACACAGTATATTTGTGTATTATGTATTTAATGATATTTGATAACTTAAGAAAACTTAAAACTGTAAAACAATTAATGAAGACAATGAAAAAAAAAAAATGCAAACAGATTAAGTTACAGATGTATAAAGTCTTAGCTAAGAGAACTTGTAATTCATTCAGTGGATAAAATAACTGTAGAAATTTGGATAGGCTCCAGCCCTGTGACCCTGGGAGGTCGTATAAGTATTAATGAATCGATAAAATGACTGCACAAACACTTTTTCAACATTCAACTCAAATCTATCTTCATTATATAATTGACACTTGTTTCAATGTTTGCTATTATGGTTTTATTGTGTTCACTTGTTACCCGATTGCTATAACACAAATATGACGACAAAATCAAGTCAAGTCAGCTTTACTTATATAGCACTTTTTACAATGCAAATTGCGTCAAGGCAGCTTTACAGTAGTAATTGGCAAATAATTTTTGCCTGCACAGCAGCTCCCAAAGAAAACGGTGTCATTGTCCAGCTTATTCTATATATTATTGATTATTGGGAGTAATATGAATTAACTGCATGTACTTAGGGTTATATGGTTATTGTTATATTAGGGTTGGTTTTGGGTTAGTTGCATGTGATTATACACAATTTAATGTTATTTCTATGGTAACCACGTTATGTAAAATAAAATATTACCCAGTATCCTTATTTTAAAAAAGCTTTGAACAAGGTGTTTGAAAATAACACATAACGTACTGCTAAAAAACACACACACATTGAACTTTTTTGGACTTTATAGTAACACATATTTCAGTATATTATTCAAAATATGCGGTAATCTGCATTTCCTCCAGCTGACTATCAGTCCCAGCATCTGTAATGAAAAAAAAAAACAAGTTGATGGTGTGAATTCATCACTATTTGCATTTTCTCCACCTCCTCCATATAAGAGGTGTCATTTGTCAGACCAAAGAGCCATTGATAAATTGAGAGTAACAGGAAAGATTAATTAATTATTGTATAAGTGCTTAGATAATGAAGTCTCATCAAAACATTATGGATGACTCAATAACTAGATCTGAAATTTTATTCCACTGCAAACTAATCACTTCTGCGATTATAGGAAATGCTGCCCACATTCTCCACCATGTCTGCCTGGTCTGATGGGCAGTGCATAAATTCTCTCTGTTTATATATGCATAGTGCAGTCACATATTTTGCTGACACGGGAAGCTGAGCTATTATGCTTGCCATGCAGCAGATTTTCCTCTTTTTTTCCCATTCAGGTAAGCACTTAATAAAGTCTTTTCTTGCTCAAGTTTTTTTTTTTTTTTTTTTTCATGTTCATGAATCAGGGGTATGCATGAATCAGGCCTGCATACTCTCTGCGTCACCGATCTAGAATGTCAGCAAGTGAGACAAAGCAGTGACACTGAATAAATTGGCACACATACTTTCTTGAACTAAAAGCATGTTCTGAGCTCAGTACAGATTAAGCTCTACAGCATTTGTGGCATAATGTTGATTACTACCTAAAATAATTTTTACTCGTCTGTCCATTAAAAAAAGGTCATTTTTAACATTAAGGTATCATTTGTTAGCTGTAATTAATGTTAATTTCAACATTTACTCGTGCATTATTGAAATTAAAAGTATCGGTTAATATTATGTCATGGACCTGAATTAATATGCAATTAACAATTGACCCTTCGCAAAGACCCGCCCCCTTTAGTTACTGTTGTTCTGTCCGACAAGCCGTGCGCTCTCACGCCACACATCATGTTCTCACGCAGTGAGCAAAGACGACACTGACAACACGTTGACAGAGATATGAAACAGCTTCATGTTTAATATATCGTAAAGTTTAACCAATAAATACCATATAGTGGCTCTTTGATGTGTCGTGACAGATCGCTGTAGCTCTTTCAAGCAACTCGTGATCTCTTCATGCTAGTTCATTTATAGCATCAAATAAATATGAATGGACATCAGAGGAATGCTGAGTACACGTGAGTGGATACGAGTACACGCAATTTTTGAAGTTCAAGTTCACCAACGTTAATCTACTAACTCCCCTGACTGCTTTTTCAGACAAAATGGTCAGATTTGGTGTTATGATTGGTCAGATCGCCTGTCAATCAACTGTTATTTATTCATTTAATTTGTTTACATTAAAATAGATTAGTAAATACTGAAACAAATGTATTCCTCATTGTTAGTTAACTAACATTCGTGTTTAACACAGGAAGAATAAAGGCATAGTTCCTTTTTTTTTTTTTTTTGTCGAGTCTTTGACTGAATTTTCAGTCTAAATCATTGTCTTTTCTGCATCAGAATAATCAGTCATGACAACGCGTTCAGATGCACCACTGTATTGTCCAAATTTGCATGCATATATTTCCTTTGATGATGAAATATGTCTCCATACACCATACCGGTTCCTGTTTGGTGCAGGAGAGTGTGTGAAACACATCTATAAAACCTTGAATACTTTATTCTGTTTATGATCTATGATCCAAGTGGCGAGTGTTGTTATACTCATCACGGATCCCCGCGCTGAAACATGTTCAGAGTGAACTGAGAAATCAAATTTCCTGAGCTTTTGACATGCGTAGAAGAGGTCATCATACAATAAGAATATCCTGTAAGTTTCCGTACTGAAAACAACTTTTATTGTAAACAAAGCCCAGATAACGACTCGTTGTGGAATGTGCCTCTTTATTATGTAATAGTGCAACAAAAGAGCGCCTCTGCAGAAGAAAATCACTGCCTACTTCATCATTGCAACTTTGGCCCCTTTAAAGGAGTCAAGACATGAGAAATCAAATTTTTATTGATCTTTTGGCATATAAGAGGTATTTAATATACTACATCCTGCAAGTTCTGTAACTTAACATTTCTGTAAATGTCCTCGTCATCAAAAAAAAAAAAACAAGCTGTAAAAAAAACTTCATTTGGATCTGAGGTGGCATGTGAAACAGAGCCACAATCATTTGCATATGACTGCCTCAGGATCAAGACAACAAGAGCTACTATTACATCATCGCATCATTGTCCCCGCCCACTGGTGTTCATTCGATCTAAAGTAGTTGTTTACAACAAGATTTTTGCACAAGCTACCTAAGGATACCGATGTCATAGAAAAATGGATTCAGTTTATTTTAACGGATGTCCTAATCACGTCAACGCTGACTTGCGTGTTTGTACCGTGCATTTTACCACTGACTATTTTGACAAAAAGTGGCAAAATGATACTGACTTTGCCCAAAAAATTTGCAAAAGATCAGGCTGTGCCAACTGTTCTGGAAGCTGTAAGTACCATATTTCATTTTTAAAGCTGTAATGTCAGTTAAGTTCACAATTAATAATAATAGTATTTTCACGTCAAAGAATGCTCTTTTTAAAAAGCAGTCCATCACACAGCGTAAGTTTTTCTGGGCACTTTCCAAAACTCCTGTTAAAGTGATGCTCTTATACCACATAATGAATCTCTTACTGTATTCACATTGTGTTTGCGTTGTTAGTTATGGAGAAAGCATTTCACGAGATTGACTGTCTGTCATCTGCTCAATGTTCATCACTGCAACATTCTGCGTGAGGGGAATAAATCTTAAATCCAATAATCATCACTATTCCCAATTAATTTCGACATCTGTAAAAGTAAAAATGTAGTGAAAATATTTCACAGGATTCAACATGTAGTACTTATTTCATTTGCAAAGATGTCAGCCAATCACAGCCGCCACCAAAGTCTCACAGCAGACACGCCCCTTCAAACAGAGCGTAAAAATCAGGGTGGAAAATATTTATTATGACTATTTTTAAAATTATTAGGATTGTTTGTAAAAATCATATGAACATTTATATGTGTACCTCAGGAAACATTTCAAAGTAAGAATATCTTTATGTTATTTCATAATTATTTCTATTGTCTTATAAATATTGTTACTGCTGAATGTACTGATAAGCATAACTAAAATATAGTTTGTCATTTCTATTGAAATTTGAATGCTGTGCGTTGAAACATAATTTCACATTGGTAATGACAAAGTTACAATACAGTACATTTAAAATATATTAATTGTAAGTGTAATATTGAATAACACACTAAAGTTAAAATTATAATCAAGTACTTTACAGGTGCTTATATCTACGTTACAATTTGAAGTGCACCACAAGTGAGTATTCAATACAATGAAGCACAGTTTCTCACAAGAGAAACCATCAAACCTCTTTAGACCTAATCAGTGAAGTCCTGCATTGTTGCCCGTTAGGCTGTTTTAAATGTTTTTTTGTTTGTTTGTTTTTTTCCACAAGGGTTTTATGTTTTGTTTAAATGTTTTTTGTTTGCAATTGTACTTTTTACACATTTCCAGGAGAAATATCCTGTCTCGTCCCTTGTTTTGTCGTGCATTCGGTTGTGGCCGTTTTCAATGTGTGTGTGGACAGAAGAGGAAATGAGAATGAATTATATGACAGTGGTTCTCTCAGCACACTGAGGATGTGGGTAAACGTAATGCATCTCAATGGGACAAGCTGCTTTCTGCATGGGCTTCCCTGTCTATGGCTGAGAATGAATTACCCATCACTCTGCACTGTGTCCTCTCTCTCTCTCTCTCTCTCTCTCTCTCTCTCTCTCTCTCTCTCTCTCTCGGATGTGGCGGTCCCTGTTTGGACAGGTGTGTTTGTGTGTGGGCCTTGTCCCTTTGACCCTTTAAAAAGGTAAGTCAAAGGAGTGGCTTTGCCCAGTGCATCTGTCAGCCATAGTTCTCATATTAGTCTTTTTAAAAGGCATTGTCAGTGGATTTTCCATTCATTTGTTTGACCAATCAAGATGGGCAACAATCAATTTCAAAGAAGTACTTAAGTACTTAAAACCAATGAAATGACCTTTATATCTCATGTCTCTTTAACTCTTTACCCAACAGCATTTTCTTTTTTTTATGTTGCCAGCCAGCTCCAGCATTTTTATCATTTTCACAAAACTTTCATGACCTTTCAGGGACATTTTGTTGTATGAGTCTGTATTGAACACAGCTCAGCCTAAAAAACAAACAAACAAACCAACAGAACTTTTATTTTACCTTCATGCATTTTTTTTATCAATGTTTTAATGTGAGTAAGTTTCATAAAAAAAAAAAAAAAAAAAAAAAAAATCACTTTTAACCTCGGTTAAGGAATGTTTTTTGGAGTGTTAACCCTGCATTGCAGTGCTAAACTTGTACAGTGTGAAGCGGTGCAGTGTTCGAATGTTGCAGCTAGACATTAGCAACAGACAACCAATCGCAGACTCATATTTAAATGCTTTGGACAGTCACGGAAATACTGTACATTTGTAGAAACAGGAAATAAAAATGTCAAATGCTGACCGAAAATGTGACAGTTTGAGTGAAGAAGAGACCATTACATTCTTACCTTTTATAGCCCAAAATATCCATTCATTCGGTATAAACTCGATAGAACAGTCGGCAATACAAGGACGCGCAATGCTAGAGCTGTAAACAGGTAGCATGCTGTAATGTATGTGTATGTATATGTACATACACACAGAATGGTGAAAATATATATGTGTGTATGTGTGCGTGTGTGTACATCACACCGTCAATAGCCATTCAGTGCTCGTGTACCCGCCGAGACAAGCTGCAGTGTCTTATAGTGGCTAAGCATGAACTTAAAACAGGCAATCTTTGGTCTTATTAATCTATTACTTGTTCCACAGCAAATCAAATTGTGCTATGTTAAATTTGATAATTTAATATTAAGGCTGTTTAACTTACATCCTCTATAGCATAGCATATTGGCTACAACTAGATGGGAAATATCAGATAACTCTTCTCCGCTTTTCGGATACATAAAACATTTGCCTTTATAGACATAGTGTTTCTTGAGCAAAGAAAACACTACATTTTTTTTTTTTTTAATCAAACATCAGAACTTTATTTACCTTTGCACTGCATGGAAACAGAGCTCTCCAAACTACTTTCAGAACTTCATTCACTATACATGTGGGGCGGATTTATGAGGTTTTACTGACAGTTTGAGGATCCAGTGGAGTTACGAGGTTTTGTCACAAGTTCTTTAAATTCCTTTCCATTCGTTAAATATTTCTAAAACCCACATACAGGCATAGAGGGTAACCAACAGTATTGATATTTTAATGTAAAAATTAGGAAATATAGAGATAGGTTTCCACCTGACACCGACGATATATTCTTAACAATGTGGCATTCATTTTATTATTATTATTATTATTATTATTTGGCTTTTAGAAATTTTCCATGGCACACTTGACAACCTGGCTATATTGTTAATTTAAATATTGCTGTTCAATAAATATTAATTTATATAAATATGTTGTAATTGGTATTGAGAAAGGGTCCATTAGCGCGTAATATGGATTGAGTGAAAGTTACATTAATACGCCATTAGATGGCGGCAAAACTTTACGAGTAAATGAGACTCATTCAACGATTCAGTCACAAGAGACTTTTAAATTGAAAGGAAATTTTGCAAATTACATTGTTTTAGAAAATTACCATACTGTACAACACTGTACAAAATACAACGAGTTTTAATAGAGGAACTTCTAAAGTGACGTTTTAGAATAAGTAATGGAGCCTTGGTCAAACTGTCAACTTGAGATTTGAATCCGTGATGGAAGGAAGTAGTGCTGCACAAAAGAGGGTTTTAAAGACACTTGCTATTTCGTATTTATTTACACACTTCTGCCGTCAAACTGTTGTATGTAAGGGATAATGTACATCCAGCTTGTTTTTATCACTGAATAAACGCCCGACAGGGTGATCAAGCCGGCTGGATGTATTATCCCGCTTATTACACAGCTACGTTTGCCATATAAGTAAATCATTAGACATGAAATATTGATTTTTGTCAAAATATTTTATTAGCTCTTTAAATGCAAAGCTTCCACGGAGAGACCAGTTGATAGCACAGCAAGTTCAAACTCTGATCTGAGATTAAATTTATTTAAAACCGTTCGTTATCTTACAAGTGAACAAAATAATAATTGCAAAATGGCAGCAGCTGCGCTTGTATGAAACGAGAGCCAGATGATATAATTAAATAACTGTACACAAAATCAAATCAATGACTGCGTTTTAATATTTCATTCGCTCACCAAAGGCAAAACTTTGAAAAAAAGAATTGTCCATTTTCATTTCATGGTGACTTTAATGGGTAATAATAATCAAGTTTAAAGCAGTCGCATACTGAGCCATAGTACTTGAAACCAATGGAATGACCTTTATATCTCATTTCACAGCAAAAATCATTGTATCAAAGGCTTAATATACAGGCTTTCTTCAATCACACATGGAGGGCTGACTCCAACAAAAAGCAGACACTGGCACTAAACAAAACCACCTGCTGTTAACACCCCTGAGCATACAACATGTCATACACCCCCCCAAGAGGCACCATTCAAGCTCTGCATCATGTTAACAACAGCTCAACATGGGTGTGGAGAGTAGTAACTGATGGAAGACGTGGACAAGGTGCATTTCAACTTCAAATCAAGTGTGTAGCTTGCCTTGTTACATCTATTAGCAAGGTGTATGAAGGCTAGCATGGATAGTTGACTACTTATGAAAAGATTGAAATTATTATTCATAGTTAATTGCAAGGTCTGTTTTTTTCGTTTGGTTTTTTTTTTTGTTTTTAGTCAGCATGATTTGATACATTTATATGCTAATTCTTTTGTTTTGTTTTGTTTTCAACAATGATAACTGCCAAATTAGCAGAAGTGGTTCTATACCTGATGTCAGTTCCAAAATTATCATTCTTGTTAATGAATAATTTGTATATTTATTTATTTATTTGAAATAATAGTGTAAAATAGTTGTATATATTGTGTATTATTTTGTTAAAAGTATTTTAAATAAAGCATTTCATATAAAACGTTTTAAATATTATATATTAAAAAAAATTAAATATATTTTTAATATCATTGGTGAAGTGTATATGTGTGTGTGTGTGTGTGTGTGTGAGAGAGAGAGAGAGAGAGAGAGAGAGAGAGAGAGAGAGAGAGAGAGAGAGAGAGTGTGTTTGTATGTTCTTATTGTTGAAACTAAAACTATTAAAAATGTTACATGTTTGCTGTAACTGTTATGCTGGTCTTAGACACTTAATGGTATAGATGTATTATCATGCAAACGCATGCAAACATACTTAATTTTCATTTATTTTTGAGTGTGGAAGTTTTTAAACTACACAAAAAAGGGAGTTCACCTTTATGTGATGAATTACAATTAGCATTTTCAACAGCAGTTATCACTTTTCCAGGGTCAAAATCTTGCATCCAAATCTAATATTTTTGAAATGACTTTTCTTTGTGGCCAACGTCACCAAGTCTGCTCATTTTTTAACCCCTCCCCTTCAAGCACCTGACTGGATGGTCTCTTTTCACAATCTGTATACTTTCAAATGGATAAAATTGTATCAAACCTTCTTCAAAAATCTTTTTTTTTTTTTCACTTAGAAATAAATCACAGAATGAAATTCAAATGGATTGCGAATGCCATTGCATGCAGACTTGTTCATCTTATTAGTTAATGTGTGAACCTGGTAGCCCTGAATGTGCTGCAGTGCACTAGGTTATTCAAGGTTTTTTTTAGCCTAATAATGAGTGTCACGTCCCTTATGCTTTCAGCCACAGCCGACTTCGGTTAATGAAGGTGCCTCAAGACCAAATGTAGAAGAGTTTTATCTTAATCCAATGAAGTTGAAAAGAACATTATCATTAGTAGGAGTTATTACAGTCCATTCACACATTGCCCTTTATCAACATTTTAGATAAATCAAACACATGTCCTGGTAACTTCAAGTTCATGTGGTGTTAATGAGAAAGCTCCTGTTTCTAGAGCCACCTCTCTCTGCGCAGTCATTTGTTGATCCTCTCTACTTATTCGGACTGGGTTTTTTTTTCGACTTCTTTTCCAGCTGACCTCTCTCAAACTCAGTGGCAGATTAGTTCTCGGCTCCCTCAGGGAATACAGAGGGCCAGTGTTGCAAATTTGTCACCCAGAGTGTTAAAAATCCCAGAGGAATGTTAATCTTTCTGGTCTCCTCACACACTCCAGTAATCCACCTACTGCCTCCAAGAAACCTGGCCACCCCGTTCTCGTTTCACTGTCTGTATTACAGCACGACTTAAAATTACTGTTTTTTTTGTTTTGTTTGTTTTTTTTTTTTTTGGAAAATTTCAGAAAACATAATAAAACAAAGAAACATACCAAATAAATACATTAAAAAAAACAATATTACTACTACTACTACTACTACTCTAATAATAATAATAATAATAATAATAATAATAATTTAGTATTTTATTTCACCAAGAAAATATTATTTTAATAACCAAAAACCTTTTTTTAAAGCTTATTCTATTATCTCAGTGGTGATTCTCGTGGACATTTCAGACTATGTTTAATTTTTTTAAATGCAGTAATTTAGTATAATTACACATTATTTCTTATTTATTTTCAAATTTTTTGATTGATTGATTGATTCATTCTTTGTTAAAAATATTAAGAACAAAAACGTTTTGCCATTTTACCTTTTATAATATTATTATTATTTTATGATAATTCTTGTAGATATAACAGCTTGATTTAGTTTATATCAGTAAAAAAAAAAAAAAAAAAAAAATTCTCATAACCATTTTGACTTTTTTTTTTGTGACTTTTTGACTTTTTTTTGTGGTAAATATGGTCCCAAATGATGATACACCCTTTTGCGGATATTATTAATACAAGGTTCTGTCCAAGTAGTGAAAAAAAAAGGGTTATAGTTACTGTACTGAAGTATACTGTACAAACCTTATGAATCATCTTTCTTTAACAAGTATCACAGCACAAGGACTCAGAAGAAAAATAGAGGTAAAAGGTTTTTTTATATATATATATATATATATAGCTTGACCTACAGATATGATTGAATCCTTTATGTGGAAAGCAGTGGGCTTCAGACAAGGAGAGTCAGTCGGCGTACAGTGAAGAGTCACAGTGATTCAGAGAAGAGAACATCTCACCCCCACATAAACCAACCTTTACTAATTCATTGCACCCATCTGTTGTGTTGCATGAGCCTGGCCTCTTTGAGCGACGTGAATACACTCCCTGGAAGCGATGACTTCTGTTTTTGGACAGGGCATGGCCCTGATCTTCTTGTTGAATACTTTATAACCCAAAGAAGTTCACAACGACGGTTATTCAAAACCAACAGAATAAAAATAGCTTTTCAAAGAAATGCAGTATCCAGTGATTTCTTGGTAACTTTCAGCTGTAGTGTTCAATTTAAAAACAGTGACATTTGCAACATATTTGACTTGTATAATATGACAAACTTACTCAAGTGTGATGGTAGCAATAAACATATTGGGTACAAAAATCCTTGAATTACTCTGAATAAAGTCAGAATATATAATATGCAGCAGGTCCGGATTTTATTTAGATTTGTACAATGCAATTCATACAGCATTTCTAATAAAATGACATTGGCATAGTATATTAAACATTATTAAACAAACTAAACTGCTTCACTGCACATTAATATTTGAAAGACTTTTGTCCTTCAAAAAGTCATGTGGTGTGACCAACATTCAGAAATAAGTATTTTAAAATACCAGATCATTTGAATTTGTTATGAGAAAGCAAGATTACTTCAGGTTGTAAAATGTCATGTGGTGTAACCGCTAAAACATACTAATATTAATATATGTGTGTGTTTACCTTAAAAAAAAAAATATAAGTAAGAAAAATGTTATTTACACCATATGACTGTCACATGTCTCTGTGTTTTGGACTTTGAGTTTCAGTCACATGTTCCTTTTGTCTGCATGTTCCCGCCACCGTCATTATTAGCTTCATTCTTTTCAGCTTTTGTTATTAATTAGTCCTTATGTTCCTTGTATTTAAGCCCTGAGTTTCTGTTCTGTGCTTGAAATTGTTTGGATGGTTTGTTTGCTGTGTTCTTTCCTCATTTCTCCTGTGAACATGGTGATTTGGTTTAAATGTGTACCCTAAAGGAATTCCCTGGTCACACGCTTCCTTAACCAGCAATCGAGTAGCAATGACGTATTTTCATTGAATTGACACTTTTCGGTTGCACTGCACACTAAGGTCCCATGTACATTAACAATTTTATTCTTCTTTGACGACATTAGTTTGTTGTTAATTCATGTCAGCTCAGATCCATTAAATAATATTAACAGATACAACTTTTGATTTTAATAATGTAAATGTTGAGATTATTGAACCTTATTGCAAAAACATTTTTTTTTTGTTTTTTTTCAAAGTTCACAATTTCAATCCAGCATAATGCATAAAGGGGTTTTAAACTTTTTTTTTTTGTCAAATATTTTTCCTTATATTTCCTTACCTACTTTCCACTCCACTTTTCCACTGGGACAATAATTAACAACGTTAAAACAGGGTTAATTTTGTTTTTAAGCATAGTTTGATTCATTCAAACATTCTCCATCTTTTTGTGTAGGATATTTGACATCTCAAGCGCTAGTTAAGGCTCGATAGGTAGGTGTGACTAAAAGATGCTTTTGGGTTTTCAGCAAGTGCAGTCATCCACGCACGCTACATCCAAAGCCTCCGCTGATAGATCGACACTTAGGTTGAACTTCCCAGGTGTGGTTGTTTCAACATGAAAGCGTAAATAAAACGATACAGGTAGATACAATTCAAAGCCAAGACCAGACACTAATAACAGTGTACGTCCGAAACTGTGCAGCCTTTACATGAAAAGATCTTTCATGTCTCGCTATGTGGTTCCTTGTTTACAAGAAGAGGAACGGTGGAATGATGTATGCTCTTCGGTAGAGCCGAGAACCCAAACTACCGGGGCCAGACTGAAGCACAAAAGATGTTGAAAATCCGTCTCGAAGAAGATATCCCTTTGCTCTCTACACCGTCACCTCTTCCTCCCCTCGGGACACGGGAGAAAACAAGAAAGCAATTTGTTAATGCTGGTGGTGTCGAGTTATTGCTTTGTTTCCTATTTCACAAAAAGCTTCGGTGCCAAGGAAGAGTGCTAGAGGAGGATAAGAATTACAGGTTGTCCTACAGTTCCTCTACAAAACAGCCCTTTGTTTGACACCTTGACAGTAAAGCGACCCCTCCGCATGACTCGACAGTCAGACACCTAGCATATCTCTTTTCACATTCTGTAGAAAGACAAGGAGATCCGAGAGACGAGGGAAGGAGTGTATTGAGTTAGCCTGACCCTGCCAAAACCCTCGGAGAGGTCGCATAATTGGCATTTTTCATCTTTGAGTACAAAAACACTTCAGAAGTTGGTACGGCTCACCGCCCTCCACCCACTCCCATCATGCCTCGGTCCTCAGACTACCAGATGCTGTCTTCAGGGCTCTGATTTCAACCGGGCTTTGTATTTGGCCACAGTCATCAGAGATTTACCCATCGGCGGCACCTATCCAGTGGCATGAGGGGTGCGTAGAATTTATGGTTGCATGTGCACGGGGTAACCTTATAGTGTCAGGGGGTCACTTACTGTCAGGTAATATACATTTATTGTGTGTGGCCTGTCAAAAGTAGCAAAGGCTGAATTTCAAAAGGGGTGCAAATATTTTTGATGAACGACCTTCAATGACATTTGTACCCATTTGTGATCTTTGGATTTTATGGTCATTTTAAATCTTATTAGTATTATTCTTTTTAAGATTTTTTTTTTTTTTTTTTTTACTATTCTCAAAAAAAAAATGAATTTACAGTCAATAAAATATTTTAGAACAGAGAAAAGCTTAGCTTAAAAATGGTATAAACAATATAAATCTCGAATAATTTTTCCATCCCATTTTTACAAATTTTATTTATTTCCCCCCCATATTTTTCCAGGTTTATTGCATGAAGGTCAAGGTGATATTTTACACCAAAACTGAAAAAAAAAAAAAAAAAAAATTATATATATATATATATATATATATATATATAATTTAGCATTGTCATTGTGCCAACAACAAATTTGATGTTATTATATTAGATCAGATCAGGTACAATAATTTAATTAGACAAGAATTCAAATTCTCTTCCAAGAAAAAAAAAAAAAAATACAAAAACAAACTACCAAATTACAAATTAGCAAACATTGTCTGCAATGTGGATTGTAATGCATGTACCTGTCAATGGGATAACATTCTGGAACTGTCCTCTCAACTCAGTGGACGCAGACTGAGAGTGATGGTGGGGAGCGAGTGGGAAAACACACAGCAGATTTGTGGAATCAGTGAATCTTTAGCGGAGTGTTAACTGAACAATTTTATGGGAATGCTCTGGGGGGTGAGGGTGGGGGAGGGGGTCAAGAGGGCCACCTCAGCCAATGAGGGCAGAGAGGCAGTGACTCTTGCCACTTGGCTACCAACATGTGCACGGCCCTGCTTCCCCAACTCCATAGGTTGTCTATGGAAGCATGTAGATTGATTTTTATGTGAAGGCCTCAGGATGTTTTTGCTGAGAAAATCAAAAAGATGTGAAGGTTACACTCACTAGAGCATCTATTCTATTCATTGACACATGGAATGAATGCTTATACAATGTTCAGGATAATGCCGAAAGAGCCATTCTGTACTGTAATGTCAGTGTGGCATGCAAAAAAAAGAGATTGATGCAAACTATTGTCTCACATACCCAGATCTATAGTCTAAATATACTCTATAAAGAAACTGTCATAACAGTGTGATTTTACTCACCTCATTTTCAACATTATGAAGGTGAATTATAGAGCTGCTGCAAACATATTCACATTACTATGATCAAATGCTTTCTTAGCTGTTGTTTTCTGACAAACGCTCAGCGCATATTGACATATTCATCTAAACGTCACTCCCAGGGGTGTTTGTTAAAAGTATATTGGTACAAACGTATTTCCACCTTCTTTTTACTTCTAAGCGAAGAACGAAAAAGAACTTTGCGGTGATAACACCGAATCATTGAATCGCGTTCGGTCTCGTGTACGTTATTGTGCACGAGTGTGAGCGCGAGGCAGTTGCTGCCTGCAGTTTACTTGTCACGAATAACAACGGTTTCTAAAATCTACATTCAGCCCCTTTAATGTGATGTTTTGTTTGCTTAAATAAGAAGACAAGAGTAGCAGATGCTGCAATAATGTATGCATTTTACATGTATTTAATTTAACTTTGCATTATGACACTTTGTTCAATTAAAAATAACTTCAATAATGATTGCCACACATTACTTGAATACTAAGAGTACGCCGATATCGACAGATTATTTTAACAGCCATTTTAAAATGTGTCTGTTTATCCACTATCTTCATTCATAGAATGCAAGAGTTTCAAAATTGAAAAAATAAAGAAAATCATTGGGCAAGAAAGGATTCTTATGCTTTTCCAATGATCTCCTTGTTTTAGTTATTCTCTGGCTCAAGACATGAGAAATTCATGTTCTCTGAAAACAATTTTTGGCAGATTGCACAAAGAAACTGACTTACCGACAACTGCACAAAGAAAAGCTTCCTAACAAGCCCAGAAGTTAAACGTAGAAATCTTTGGTCCTCTCGAAATCCCCATTTGACTGACACACGCAAAAACATAATGGCAATGATTTGAATCTTTCCAAAGTTAAGAACTAAATGTATGACAAACTTGATTTGAACTCTGGTTGTACCACACTTCTCTGTATTTTGCTGATGTCACTCATTGCTTTCACCATGTCGCACATTCATGAATGAATACGTTGATTTCTATTCATTCTCCAATCTACTGCTTTGTACTAGCAAATGATGGGTAGAGATAATGAAAAAGAGAGAGGGAGATGGGAGGGAGAAATCAAATTAAAGAGACTGTAATCAACAAGCATCACATGGTAATTCAATTTAGGAAGTCTTTCTTATGACTTTCATTTCCATACTTCCGATTTGGACTCATATGTAGGTCCGAAACAAAATGACTCTTTGACACTTTATTAGCAGTTATAGTTAGGTTTAAATGAAGAACAAATATCCTCACATAAACTACAACAAGGAAGTTTGGCTGACCTTTGTTTTGCCTATTACATTTGACCACCGGGACAAACTGGCCATACAAGATGTAATGTGCTCATCTTGTTTGTGTGGCAAATCAATAGCGTGCCTGTGTTCTGATTTGGATTTGGCAACAGTGGCCGAATTTTATTTTTCGGGTGTACTGTCCTTTTAAATATACCTTTTGCATTGCTAGTGCAGGATTAGCCATATGGCCAAAGCTAATAACAAAAACCAGATACCACACAGGAAGAGGACTTCATTACTGGGATGACTCTAATTGATCCGATTTGAAAGATATACCAAGAATGCATCTGTGAAGCAGATATTTTATTAACCAAATCTATTTATTACTGTATTTTTACTGTATTTCTTTGAAGTTACATTAATGAGTTCATGTTTCAGCTTCTTAATCTATGTTAGTGTCTGGCATTTGTATGAAAACAAGCACAAAAAGAAGATTGCTTTGTCTGGCACCGGCCAAATTCTTTCATGGATCTGTGAACGACCAAAACAAAGAAAAGAAAAACATTCCAGTTCTGTTCAAAAGAAAAAATGAATCTTAGTCTGTGGGTTTTATGACACAGATGTCAAATACTGTCTTATTCAGTTTTAAGATACTTTGAAGATGCAGATTATAAATGAGTTATTCACACATGTTGATGTGCCTGTAGCTCAACTTCTAGTGTAACCCCACCTAATCAAGTGTCAGTAATACAGTGTAATTATATATCGAAGTACGGAGTAATAATAATGAACTATATGTACTTACTTGGTTTAGGGTTAATTGCTTATAATTATGCATAATTTATAGTTATTACTACAGTAACTACATGTAACATGTAACAATGACACTGTAAAATATAGTATTTCCACTCTAGCACATGTTGCTAGCAAGTCACGGGTTTGATTCCCAGGGGATAATCATACTTGTATGTCGCAATACATTTCTAATTACCCTTGAGAGAAAGAAGTGGACTTAATTTACTGAATGTGATTTGATGTAGTGTACTTCAAAACTTAAAAGGATACATACAAAAAATGCATTTGCAAATAATTGGATATTAATTAAATAAAAGACCACTTAAGCGGACTTAAAGAAAGCAGACTTAAAAGCAGTTAATCATTATTAATCAGTTCTTGAATGTGTAATTACAGTGTAACACATTAAAATAAAGTGTAACCACTGTTTCTTAACACACAGTTTTAAACGGGGTACTTTAATACAATGTTGAATTAAAAGTTGTACTTTAAATCGTTGTTTTAGTAATGTTCTGTCATGTTTTAAAGAAATACATTTATATTTAAGAGTGACTATCACATGCTAAAGCACATGCTAAGTATTAAATTGTCATTTTTACCGTAGTGTACTGTGCTGTGGTTAATATAGCTGGTAACACTTTACTATAAGGTTCATTTGTTAACATTAGTTAATGTATTAACGAACATGAACTAAACATGAGCAATACATTGTTCATAGTTTGTTCATGTTACATCAGAGTGCATTAACTAATAGTAAATAATCTTTATTTTAATAATTGGTCAGTGAATGTTGAATTTAACATAAAAAATGATTAATAAATGCTGTAGAAGTGCAGTTCACTATTAGTTCATGTTGACTAATACTGATGTTAACTAATGAACATTATTGTAAAATGTTACCATAAATTTGAATTGCACTAAATTGCTACAAATGTTTAGTTACAGTTTAATTACGTGACATATGTGTTTCAATAGAAATTACATGAAAGTATTTTTTTTTTATCTTAAATGGTTATCAGTGCATTCAGCAGTAACTTTAACCATTTTTCAAAGCCAATAGAAGTGATTATTAAAGTACATATAAAGATGTACTTAAAGGCCTACTTTAGCGAGTCCAGGAATTACATTTAATATGTTTAAACTAATTTTCATTTCATTGCAATCAACGTGCAGTTAATTATCTGAAAACAATACATTCTGTTTGCAGAATGAGGGAGAACACAGGGAATATATACAGGTGGCAAACGAAGGGAGAAACAAGGTAATTAACCAGACACAGCTGAATGATGGTGAGAAACAGAACCATGAGACTAAGTGACGGGACAGGCAAAAACACAGAACCCTGACATTACTCACCACAAGTGTCCCACATTGCTTGTCCACAAGTGTCTGAAATCTTTATTTAAAGTATTTTGAAGTGTGTCTAAGCTAAACACATATTACAAGTTCAAGGCACATTCTCAGTGTTGCCACTGGGGCACTAATTTTTCTTCCGTATGCAGTACAATCAGTTTCTTTCAGTTTTACTACTTTTCATGCCAGAGTGTTTAAAAAAAGTAATAAAATTAGCTAGCTACACACTTTATCTGTCTGAAAGGTAAAAACAGTATAATTTCTGTCGCAGAATGCAGTTAAGTGGTGGTTAATTTAGTTAAGAATGTTAGTCAATTGTGAAGGTCACATTTCAAGTGCCAACATGAATACTAGAGCACAAATCAGTGAACTCTATGTAGCTCCATGCAAGTTTCCAGTTAGTTGTAAGAAATGGAGAAGTTCAGTATACATCATCCATTAAAGAATGTCAAACCCAGCTTGAAATAATTGTGGGGGGGGGGGGAGAAAAAACAAAACAAACAAACAAACATTCCCAACAGCAGTGTTACACCACATCTGAGCACAGATCTTACCTGGGTCCAATTAAACACGTATGGTTTGAGTAGTGGAGTGCTACAATATCAAGGCTGAAAGACCCTCAGGCACATGAATGGACACCTTCCAAGATCCTCCACACCTCAAGACTGATATCTACCATCACCCATCTGGACAGGAACTGATAGGAGACATGAGGCAGTTCCATTTCAACTCTTTAAGGTGTGGAAATTGCGATATACCACAGAGAAACTGGCTTTCATTTCATGCATGTTGTTTTGGTAGTGTGCAAACCCATTTCCTTGATCAGTTCTTCATAATAAAGTTAGCAGGAAATGAAAATTCACCCTATCTATTTACTAAATGCTAATGTTATTGATTTTATTTTGAACAATTCATCTTTGCATATAATTTTGTTGTTGTTGTTGTTTTTGACCTCATAATTCTAAAAGGTATCATGACAAGAGAAATTGAATTGAATGTCTTTGATCTTTTGGCATATACGAGGTAATTTATCATTAATACATCCTGCAAGCTCCATAACTTAAAACATTCTCGTCATCATTAAAAATGCGCTTATATAATCAAGCTGTAAAAGAAAAAAAAAAAGGAAAAAAAAGACTTCACTGAGGTGGCGCTGAAACAGAGCCACAATCATTTGCATATGACTGCCTCAGGATCAAGACAACAGCAGTTACTTTTACATCATCGCATCATTGTCCCCGCCCACTGGTGTTCATTCGATGAGCAGCGAGTGGATCTAAAGTAGTTTTTTACAATAAGATTGTGATAATAACAAGATTGCGATGCCACGCAGACATTGTGTTCTGGGCATCTCGTGAACTAATCATCTCTTCATACTAGCTCATTAATAGCATCAAATAAACATGAATGGACAACAGTGGAAAGACAGGGGTGTGAGTAAACACAATTTTTGAAGTTCAAGTTCATCAACGTTAATCTACTAACTCCCCTGACTGCTTTGTCAGACAAAATGGCAGATTCGGGGTTATGATTGGTCAGATCGCCTGTCAATCAAAATGTTTGTGAAGGGTCAATTAAGGACCCTGCAAACTGTAAGTAACTGTAATGACAGTCAAATTAATAATGAATAATCCTAGTTTTTTTACATCAAAGAATGCTCTTTATAATGGCTGAAGCTGTCGGTCACACAGTGCAAGTTTTTCTGGGCACTTGGTAAAACTCCTGTTATAGTGATGCTCTTACACTACATAATGAATCTCTTCCTGTATTTACATCGTGTTTGCATTGTTAGTTATGGAGAAAGCATTTTGTGAGAGTGCAAAATTGCATTGCAATGACAAGATCACAGACATCTGCTCAATGCTCATCAATGCAACCTTCCATGTGATGGAAATATATCTACAGTCGTGGCCAAAAGTTTTGAGAATTACATAAATATTGGAAATTGGAAAAGTTGCTGCTTAAGTTTTTATAATAGCAATTTGCATATACTCTAGAACGTTATGAAGAGTGATCAGATGAATTGCATAGTCCTTCTTTGCCATGAAAATGAACTTAATCCCAAAAAAAACCTTTCCACTGCATTTCATTGCTGTCATTAAAGGACCTGCTGAGATCATTTCAGTAATCGTCTTGTTAACTCAGGTGAGAATGTTGACGAGCACAAGGCTGGAGATCATTATGTCAGGCTGATTGGGTTAGAATGGCAGACTTGACATGTTAAAAGGAGGGTGATGCTTGAAATCATTGTTCTTCCATTGTTAACCATGGTGACCTGCAAAGAAGGTCACGTTGCATAAAAATGGCTTCACAGGCAAGGATATTGTGGCTACTAAGATCACTTAGTGAATCAACAATTTATAGGATCATCAGCAACCTCAAGGAAAGAGGTTCAATTCTTGTAAAGAAGGCTTCAGGGCGTGAATAAAGAATGGTACCAAAACACCCTCCAACAGTAACTTCTTCCAACAATCCAACAACAGTTTGGTGAAGAACAATGCATTTTCCAGCACGATGGAGCACCGTGCCATAAGGCAAAAGTCATAACTAAGTGGCTCAGGGACCAGAACGTTTAAATTTTGGGTCCATGGCCTGGAAACTCCCCAGATCTTAATCCCATTGAGAACTTGTGGTCAATCCTCAAGAGGCGGGTGGACAAACAAAAACCCACTAATTCTGACAAACTCCAAGAAGTGATGATGAAAGAATGGGTTGCTATCAGTCAGGATTTGGCCCAGAAGTTGATTGAGATCATGCCCAGTCGAATCGCAGAGGTCCTGAAAAAGAACGGCCAACACTGCAAATACTGACTCTTTGCATAAATGTCTTGTAATTGTCGATAAAAGCCTTTGAAACGTATGAAGTGCTTGTAATTTTATTTCAGTACATCACAGAAACAACTGGAACAAAGATCTAAAAGCAGTTTAGCAGCAAATTTGCGAAAACTAATATTTATGGAATTCTCAAAACTTTTGGCCACAACTGTACATATAATGCAATAATCCATTTCATTCAGAAAACAACACAATATTGGCTTGCTTAAGTTGGGGACACTTGCTTGATATTCAGCAGTGTTTTTGATATGCCTGTATTGGCGCTGTTGTACAGTTGTGTAATTGATTATCCTTGATTTTTATCATATGGAGGGTGATCAGTATATTTCAATTTTTTATTAGTACAAAAGCATCAAAGAGGCAAATAATAACAAGACACATTTTTAATCACATCAATAACCATGCATCATTATCAATCAACAACATTCGCTCAGGTCAGACAACTATTTTTTTTCATTTTACCATTTTACAATCATTTTACAAAATCCCACAACTTACATCACAACTTTTAAGCTTTTTACAACATTCTTATCACATTAATACTTAAGGGAGCAACTGCTCCAGTTATAACACACATCATGCCGGTTCATCATGCTGTCCACCATTCCATTCATTTGCGCACTGCAACTGCTTTCTTTCTTCATGGGCTTGCGCTCAGGCGCTTCACATTCTTAAGACTGCGATGGCCACACTCCTTTTCTTTAAGTCAAATTAGAGTAGATCTATAATCTGCAAGTTGGTGACTGGTGCTTGCTTTCAACTTGTGTCCAGCCTATCCTGTTGAAAGGTCCAACGTTGAGTTTGCCAGGTTTTGTGACGGATCTGCATCACATTGTCTCCAATATCTTCTGGTACTGAAGAGAATTCAATGTTACTGTCCACACACAAGCTGAAGCCAGTACCTACCTGAGCAAAACAAACCCCCCAAAGCATGAATTGACCCCCCCATCCCATTCACAGTAGGCAAGGTGTTGCTTTTTCTTCAGGCAAGGTGTTCTTTTCCTTCCCAAACATAGCGCGTTGATTCATCAAAAAACAGTCTTCTCTTTTTTCAAATAGTTCACCACAGAAACCAATCCCAAAAACTTCTGTGGTTGTCCACATGACTTTTGGCATACTTGTCAGGACTCTTTTCTTCTTCTTATTGACGGGGGGGGGGCTGCGGCGTGTTTTTGGTCTGGGGCATGGGAGTTAGGCACTGTGCAGGGGCTTCATACCCTGAGGGAGCAGAAACTTCATCTGCACAATCCAAAAAAGTCTTTTTCAGCATTCAACATTCACGGTCGATTCTTCTCACTTCAGCAGTCACACGCAGCACTTTCAGCAGGATGTCGTCAGCAAGTCGAAGTCCATCGAGTAGCGTTGTGCCCTCTGCCTAGCGTTTGAATGATGCTTGCTTGCCACTAATTTGGAAATTTATGAATGATGCTTTTTATCTTTTCTCTTCTTTGTTTAACATTCCCCTTCTTGTCTTATCACCTCTTCCTTCCTCTGAAGAGTAATCACTCTTTCCATTGTTCTTGACCATGTATTCTCTTACACCAGTAAATGTTGTAACCACACAGAGTATGTCTAGAAGGAGCTGCCTATATCACAGTTTTTTTTATTGCTGCTGTTTTTGCTTATTAGGCTTTACACAGGCTCTGCTCTGAACAGGCCAGTGCTTTCAATAATTGAAAACACTTTCTTTCAGTTCTTCAGAGTGGTAGTAGGTCTGAAATTTATTGTGTTGTGTAAAAGAATTCATGAAAACAAAAGAACATTTACTACTGTATTACAAACAAAAATTGATTTTTTTTAGCATTTGCTTGCTTCTTTAAGAAGATTGTGTAGGATCATTTTCTTCATTCATCAAAATGTAATGTACTCTTCTAAAAAAAAACCATTTACATTGGGGGGGGGGGTTGAATTTTTTTGAACACATCTGTATGTGAATATATACATAACTGAGCTGAGCCGGACGATTACGTCACTGTTTTCTGCAGTGCTGATATACATAAATTAACTAGACTAATAACTATTGATCTCTGCAATGGAATGAATGAATCAATAATATATAGAATAAGCTGCACAATGACACCATTTTCTTTGTTGTTTCATCACAACATTAGCATGAAAATATCTACCGCCATTTTGACTATAATAAATAAAATTAAATCCCGCACTACACATCTGAAACATGTTGAATATCATTACGGATGTAAAATGGGTTGGGAACACTGTATTATGTATAATTGAAAGGCATATTAATTTGGAGTATCTGTCTCCCAGTAATTTATAATTAAAAATATTCAGCATTATGAAGTCGCAGCATAATATGGAGGTGTGGATTTGAAGTTTAACCTGAGAGCTTGACAGAAGGGATTCACCCCCCCCCCCCCCCCCCCCATCCTAAACAATACAAAAGCAATATTGCACAAACAGAGAGGTAATTGACAAAAAATCAAGTATTATACCAGAGAGAAAAAAATGACTCATTCCTCCCGGTAAGGCTGTGAATGATGAGGCTGTTACATCCAGCGGGTAAAATGCATCTACTGCTGGTTGAGGTCTGGTATTTATTTGAGTAGACATGCCTACCTGGGGCCATTCGATACAAGTTAATATGTTCTCTGTGTTGGCCATAAATTTGAGGGTAATTTAAAGAGAAAAAAAAAAATAAAGCGAAATGACCTTTCTAATGACAAAGAGATAGCAAACCTTTGTTTCCTCAAGTTAGTCATGCGGTGGACTTTTAGTGCACCTGTACACATATATCACATTCCTGGGAGACAGGAAGTGCTGTCTTTATCACTCATTACCAATTCAGTCTCCAGGCCAGATGTTAGAGTCTTCTGCTCGGTGGAATTGCAATGTCTTCCATGGGATCATGATATCTCCTGTTCCAATTTCTTTTCCTGTTTATAGTCTTTTCCCATTATAGTTTTATACAAAAACAAACTGGCCCAAAATATAAATAAATAAATAAAGGAATATATCCACCAAATAAATAAATAAATCTCATCTTGCTGGCTAACATAGATGAGATTTCGCCGAAATTGGGAGAATGGTGTGTGAGAATTTTGAAGTATCAGTTAGAATTAGAAATAATGAATAAATCAGTAATATTTTACATGCACCATCCTTTTCCAGGCCTTTTTACAGGAAAAAAAAAAAAAAGATTAAATTATTTTTAATTTATTTATTTAGTGAGTCATATAAAACCTGTTAACCTTCACAGGGACATCGACACACTGAAGCTTCTTTGTTTAAATTAGATCAAGTTACTGTTAGATGTAATGTAATTACCTTGACAAACTATACATCTTTAAAAAGACCAAAGACTCATGCTTCAATCGTTTTACTCTCAAAATCTTATAGTGATAGTATATGCATCTGGAGTTATTAATATGAAAAACGGAATGAATACCTTTTCTTTTCTTAATATGAGTGGCAGCCGCATCCATTGAGAAAAAACTCCTGTAAGATTGTCATGAAAACGCTTGACAAAATAACATCCCTTGGGGCTTTTATCTCAAAAGCATGCACAATTGAAGAAATATTGATGGATTCGCATATGTTTATGTCAAATTTCCATACTGATTGTCTGAACCTATATAGAATCATGCTAATTTATTGCCTTGGTGTACGGCTCGTGTAGTGGATCCAGTCAGCTACTGGATTGGTTCAGGGCTGGAATTCCTGAAGGATAAGTTTACAACTTCTTTGAGGGTTTACGTGGTGGCTATTGCCGCTCGTCGGGAGTCAGATGATGTCCCCATGGGTAGACACCATCTTGTCTCTTTGTTTATGCATGGAGTTAAACGCTTGAGCGCTGCACGTACTGTCAGTGTCTCTTCCTGAGTATTGTTGGTTGTTCTAGAGGGGCTATCGGAACCACCTTTTGAACCTTTGGTGTTAGTTCCAGACCAGATTTTGACCCTTAAGATGGTGCTTTTGTTAGCATGGCCTCAATCAAGCATGTGGGGGACCTGCAAGCTCTCTCTATGAGTGGGCCTGGCATGGAGTTTGCTTGTAAAGGTGTTTCTGTGGCCCAGGCTGGCTTATGTCCCAAAGTTTTGGCTATATTATTCCACTCTCAAGTAGTGGTGCTTGATTTTTTCCCCACAGAGGAGGAACAGTTTCATTTGCTTTGCCCTGTTCGGGCTTTAATGCCGTATGTGGACTGCTCTGGCCAGTGCTGCACATGATCTCAGTTATTTGTGTGCTTTGGGGCAAGCTGCGGAGGGCTTGCTCCCTCTAAACACAGGATTTTTCAGTGGGCGAGAGACGCGATTTCTTTGGCTTTTGAGTTGCTTCACCTCAGGGCGTTAGAGCTCACTCTACTAAAAGTGTGGTGTCTTCCCAGGCTCTTTTTAGAGGAGTCCCTTCGGAGGACATTTGTGTTGCGGCACACTTTTATTAAGTTTTATAACCTGGATTTGGATGGGGCCCCTGGTTCCTGGGTTCTTTCCACATGAACCGGTCACCTTGGTCCTGGTTAAATTTGGTCTGGTCAAAAATAACAAAAAACAAAAAAACAAATAAACTTGTGTAACCCATGTTCAAGTAACTCGAGATGTTTTGTTTTGCCTGGATTATCCAGACATTTGTATTGTTTGGTGTGGATTATCCAGGCATTTGTTTTGTTTTGTTTTGCCTGGATAGTCCAGACATTTATTTTGTTCTGTCTGGAAAATCCAGACATTTCTTTTGTTTTTTCAAGATTACCCAGACATTTTGTCTGGATTGTCCAAACATTTTAATTTAACATGTATAGATGAGATTTTGCTGAAATTGGAAGAATGATATTTTGTATTCTTGGAAGCATAAGTTGTGAATGGGAAAATCATGAATAAATCACTAGTATTCCACATAAACAATCAAAATCAGATATTTGTAGAGAGGGGAAAAAAAAAACTTTGTTTTATTTATGCACTTATTTATTTAGTCATTTAGTAATTTATTATTGTGTAATTTTATTGATAAAATAAAATAATAAAGATAATGGGGCCAGTATTGGCAAGGCAACAAAAATATAAATTTATACAAATATTTAGTTATAATTTTGGATATAGTCTTTGAAGTGTCATCTAATGGATCCCTGTAACATGATACTGCAGTTTCTTTTTTTTTTTTCTTCTTTTTTTAAGGTTTTCTGACATTTTTTATGCAGTGTTCAGCGTATTGCTAAGACGCAGATCCAGACAGGCAGAAGTTTGTCTGGGTTAGTAGGAAGGTGAGCAGTCGGTTTACCCTGAGGGTTTTCCAGGGCCCAAGATGGTGATTGATAAGAAGTGTTAGGTTGAGTTTAATCCACACCATTGGGACTGCCCAGGGTTAGCACATCTTGAGTAATGATCTTTTCTCAGAAGCCATGATGGGTCACTGACCCCAGAACTGTAGAAAGCATCTACCCAAACCAGTGTTTGTTTGAGAGATCTCTGTCCATCTTTTACATTATCACAAGTATCAGCCAGATAAACATGCAAATGCTGAATGCTGAAGTCACCATCATTTCCTTGTGAATTTCAGAAGGAAGCCTGAGAGTTTGTACAACTTTGGTTTTATGCAGCAACACAAGGTGTAATAACCCCAAAAAGGTAGTTTATTGGTAGGTCTGTCACACCATAGGTGTCTGTCTAATGAACTTCCTGTTAGCTGTAACTGCTATCCTGGGGCAAGGCAGATAAAAAAAATAAATAAATAAAAAACTCTAGTAATGTGAATCATGGGTTCAAAATGTATTTGTTACAAAAAAGTATACCGTAATAAGGTTTATTAAAAGCTTCTTAAAATGTTTACAAATATCTTAAGCACACACACACACACACACACACACACACGCGCACTGTTTTGCTATCAATGCGAGGACATTCCATAGGCGTAATGATTTTTATTTTTACACTGTTCAAACTGTACATTCTCTCCCCCTACACTAAACCTACCCCTAAACCATCACAGGAAACATTCTGCATTTTTACATTTTTAATAAAACATTGTTTAGTATGTTTTTAAAGCTATTTGAAATATGAGGCCGCATGGAATGCCCTCATATTTCATGTTTAAGATGTATACTTAAAGATGAACTGTATGCTGTAAGTATACAGTATTTACTGTATACTTACAGTAATAAAGTAAAAACTATTACTGATTTATATTTCCAAAACTAAGTGTGCTGCCTGACTGTCTTCTACAGCTCCCTTGTAAGGCAACTGTAGTGAGAAAAATGACCAAATGAGAAAAATAAACTACGTTTTATTGCTAAATTAATTCCAGATTATCCAGACATTTGTTTTGTTTGTTTAATTTTGTTTGGATTATCCAGGTATTCCTTTTGTTTTTTTTTGTTTTTGTTTTGGGACAACAATGCATTATTAACTATGACTTTTCCATCAATAAATTCCTAAATTAATTAATAGTTAGTTAGGTAGTAGTGATTTAGTTCAGGTATTGGGTAGGATTAAGGTATGTAGGAATGTAAAATTTGGTATGTAAAATTTGCTTTGTAAGTAGTAATAAACACCCCAAATGCAAGCTAATAAGCATTGATAATTGAAGAAGTGATAATAGATTTTGTCCAGACATTTATGTTCTTTGCCACCCCCCCCCCCCATCTTATTCAGATGGGGGGTTTTTTTTGTGTGTGTGTGTGTGTGTGTTTGTATTTTTCATCTGGATAATCCAAACATTTCTTCTGTTTCATTTCATTTTATTTTGTGTTGTCTGAATCTTCCAGAAATAGGCGCTGCCGTATGCTTAAACAATCTGTTTTGTTGAATTAGCAGCAAAAATATTTACATACATAAATACTGTCTCAAACTTGACCAACATAGCATTTGTGCACCATTTTAATGCTTTATGCCTTTATTTTGTATTATTGTCTTGTTTTCCACACTCTCTCTCTCTCTCTGTATATATATATATATATATATATATATATATATATATATATGTGTGTGTGTGTGTGTGTGTGTGTGTGTGTGTGTGTGTGTGTGTGTGTGAGAGAGAGAGAGAGAGAGAGATTCTGCTTCTGAAGGTATCTAACTTGTGGAAAAGCCTTCCTGTCATCCTGTGGGATATCCTTCCATGCTGCCTACATAGGCAGCTCATTAGGTTTTAGAACACAGCCATTGATTATTCTTGCTTTAGGCATATGAGATGAGCATTGATGAGCACAACTGATGTATGTTTCCTTCCATTCATCACTCATCCCCGTTTACTCATCAACATATTCTGTTTGGGTACAAAACAGTGTGTGCAGACTTTCTCTGAGTAATCCAGAGGGAGGGGTTTGAGAAGAAAAGATAAGGTTAGACAGGATAAGATCAATGCTGGAGGAATGCAAAGTATCCTTCTTTTCACCAGCTTAAACCTGGAGGCATAACACCGTCCGAGACGATCGTAAAGCACTTATCTGAAATGGTTTGGCATCATGCTGCGTCTTCTGCTGATTAATCTAATCATGTGACGCACACACTGGCGAAATGTTGTGTACTTTTCTATTGTCATACTGGATCTTCTTTCCTACTTGATTTTGTTAAGATGCATATGTAAAACCCTGGTTAAATAAGATTCAAACTTTAATGACAGTACAAGTTAATGATAATTTAGATACAAGTATAAAAATGTATGTAGAAAAACAAAAAAAAAAAAAAAAACAGGAAGGATACTGTCTTAATGTTGATAATCAGGTTAAATGGCAGCTGTTTTAGCTGGAATTTTTTAATAAAGGAATGTTTTCCGAGACAAACATAGTCATATCGTCTCTCGCACATCAATGTTATTTTTTTTACACAAACCAAATTGGCATTTTTTGTGATTTTTACCACAAAAAAGGCCCAACACACTCTCATGGCAGTTCCAAATTGTTTTACATGTGTGCAGATTTGTATGAATTGTATTATTTTTTTTCTTTTATATATTTATTCATTTGTTTTATTTATTTATTTATTTTTGATTATGTATGATCTGCTCCCACTGAAATTTCATTTTAGGGTTGGACCTTAATATGTCCTCTAAAAAACATACATTTTAGTTATACTTTCTCATGAGATCTCAGGTTGTTTAATTTTAAACTTCAAGTTAACCAATCAAGATGAACCATCTTGTTTTCGAACAAACATTAATGAACATATTGCTCCACAAAACTGCCAAAATGGCCAGTAGTAAAACACAACAAAACATACTGATTAGTGAATACAGTTAGGTAAAGACATCTGATATAAATAATATAAAATTACAATACAAAAATAAATAACGTTTTAAATATTTGAAAATTAACTGTAAATTATTTGCATAAATGGAAAAAAGAAGTGGTCCCAATATTGAGCCTTGATGCACACCTCTTTGTCAAATTGTTCTTCAGTGGTGGTTATTGCATAGTTCTCATCAACAAGCTATAAGTTTAAGTTTAAGACTTCATTTATGGTGAATTTGCATGACCAGGTGTAACCAATGCAAAATCTGTGTGGAAAGATTTTGCCTCTGTTTCCTCCAAGTTTTATGTTGGCCTGAGAAACATGCTCAACTGCTGGGGAAGTGGAATTACTGTTTAATTAATGTTTAGCTTGAGGCTGGAGCTCTTGGTGGGGGGTCAGTCTGCATGGCCTGGCATTTTCCCACAATGCTCCTTTCCAAGTCTTTGTGTGTTTGTGTGAGAAACAGATAGGAATACAGTTTCACAGCACCTGGATGCTTTTCTCTGCTCTGTCATTAACAACCACCGAGCCTGGCTCAGTCAGCATATGCGTTGTTGTGTACTTTGCACAAATGAGTTTATGCATCCTTGTTTATTTCAGCATTAGACATTAGAATGCACATCTTGTAAAAGTGATCAGACTGTTTTTTTGTTTGTTTGTTTGTTTCTTTCCAAACAATAAAATCTCATAGAATTATATTAAGGGAAGAACCCAAATCATCTAAAGACTACAATGTCGTGGAGACTTGAGGTTGGGCTCTTTTGACATCTAAAAACAGAGGGGGAAAAATAAATTGCAGGTGTGGCGACTTGGAACACATTCCTGGGCACCAGGATTATTAGAGTTATGAGAAATTGCGGTGGTGGGGGTTGGGTGGGTGGGGCATAATAATTTGCGCTATGCATGAAAAAAGAACTCTTATTAACGTCTAAGTTTGACGTCCAAGTCATTTTCATCTCAAAAAATGACTGTGTACTTTCCCTAAATTGGGCGTCGTTAGAGTTCAAAAGAGGTTACATTTAATTCTTAATGCTCTGCCAGATCCTTTTGTTTATCTTTTTGATTTGATTCAATTCTTTCTCTCTCTCTCTTTCATTCTCATCATAGATGTTGATCTTTCCATGACTCAATACTCCATGTTTCACTGCAGTGAGTGTGTCTTGGAAGCATCACCCTGGTTTCATGTTCAAAGTCCTCCATTGCTCATATTCACATCACAGAACGTGGTGTTGAAGGAGCCGTGTTGGCCATAGATGAACGACCAGGGTTCATCTGCTATGTGTATTACGGCCTTTGAGGTATGGAGATTTTGCGAACATAAAACACATGAAAGAATGTAGACTGCCAGACCTGTTTTCAAACAATTCAAAAAGTCCCAGAGTTTATATCTCTAAGGGGTTCATCCGTCCATCTGTCCATGGATTGTAATCTTTCTCAGCTTTGTCAAGCCAAAATGAAACTTATTGACGCCTTCTTTGTACTTGCTGTCTCTACGTTTAGCTCCACTTCTGCTGCAGAAATCAAACATTTCATATTTCACATTGAAGTTGTTACTTTCATTTTTTAGCTTATTCATTTTTGTTATTCATCTGGGTAAAAATAAATACATAATAAAAAAATAAAACACATGCTGAAATGTCACACACCATTTTACCACATGAAGAAACACTACAGTTCAGACACAATTCAGTTTTGGCCCACTGAGTTGAGGGTTTCATCTCTAAAATTTCAATTTGCAAGAATGGTGAGATTGGGGCGGCTCATGGCGGAGGATAAACTGGAAAACGAGCATGAATTTTTGAGTGAATGAGACCAAACAATCCTTTTTTAAGTTGGCCTTTGAATCCAGTTATGAAAGAGAATTCCAATTGGGCTTAATGGAGATTTTCTTTCAAAGCCAATGCATTTGGAAAGAGCGACAGGAGACAAACAAACATTCGCCTGAAAAGATCTTATCTGTGATGATCATATCAGGGATGATTGAGCACTGTTTATTTTTAAATCTGCTTAAAACTTATAGTTAGCATTTTGAAATCTATAATTTGACTCAACATCCTTTTACTTGCAGGGTATAATGATGTCCCATTTTATGCTTCTCATAAATGATCCATTTGTCTCACAGTTTGTCTATTTTCTTTTCTGTACAATAATAGTTTAGGAGCCAGTTTCAGCTGAGTGTGTCTTAACTGTAATTGAATCAGCCCTCATTTTCCAGGAATTTAATCAAGTGATTATCTCCAACGAGAAGGAAAGAGCATCAATCCGAACAATGAATACGTTTTAATAAAGTTTACAGAATAAACTTGCTGCTTTGTTTGGCTGCTAAACTATAAATTAAATAATTTGACCTCAGATTGAAATGAATTGTTCACTCCCCTCCATGTAAGCCTGCGACATTAAAACAGACATTTTTAATGACCTCACCTGTTTGTGACGGATTTCGAACTCGCTGTCAGCTGCTTCTTCTTAATACCTGCCAGTTTACATTATAATAGAAACTGTACGAATGGTCATTTGATTTAGTTTTAATAGTTTAAGTTTGGTTTGTTTACTCGTTTAACCCCTACCTCAGCACATTGTGAACGCCGTGGGTATTGGATTCAACTAGAGCGTACACTCTGACCCATCTATGCCTCTGCTTTTAGTTCTTTTCTCATCCTGTAATCATTCCCCTTATCACTAATTCATAATTTGCAAGACTGGCAGTGTTGTCTACTCCCACACAAGGGAGGTACAGAAAAAAATAAAAATAAATAAGGAAAGAAAGAAAAGGATATTGTGATTTTGGAAGCTTATACAAAATTTGGAACTGATTTAACATTATGCAAATAATGTTGTAATAAAAAAAAAAAAAAAAGTTTCCCATACAGGGTTCCCACATCTTTTCATCTTTTACTGTTGTTTAGAATTACTGAGCCTAAACACACACACACACACACACACACACACACATGTTTGCTATCAAAGTGAGGACATTCCATGGGCGTAATGGTTTTTATACTGTACAAACTGTACATTCTGCCCCCCCCCCCAAACTTAACCCTCACAGAAAACATTCTGCATTTTTACATTTTTAATAAAGCATTGTTTAGTATGTTTTTAAAGCTGTTTGAAAAGTGGGGACATATGAAATGTCCTTGAAAGTTGTAAAACCAGTGTCATACCCATGCTATTATACACATTTGTGTCCTGATATGTCACACAAACGCGCGCACACACACACACACACACACACACACGTATGTATAGGGCCTAAAACTAACTTTTTGCCACACTTACCAATGGCTGGTTACTTAAGAAAACGTACCAACCAAAAAAATGTTTTACCAGCCATGAAACAAACACAGGCTGGAGAAAATTCACAATCCTCTATTCAAAATTCAATGCTACAACTAAAACTACTAGCTTAACTAATATAATTTTAATAGCCTACATTTTTAAAGAAAAGACGAAATTAGATAAATAAGAAATTACAAGCAATGGCACAAATAAATACAATACAACAAATATACAAATGAAGTAAACAGGCGGTACAATAGTTTTCTGATATAAAAATGTAATAAAGTATTCTAATCAAATAAATAACACAGCTTAGTCTCTCTGTAATCAATAATTTTATATCTTAAAACTCATCTTTAATCACCAAAATGACATGTTTTGTTTGTCCTGTGAAAACAAACAAACAAATCTTCATGCCTTAAAATAGCTTGAATGTAACCATTGCCTCATTTAATATACACGGATCATGAATACACAAATTGGGGGTGGGGCTAACAGCGGTGTGTTCTCATTGGCTACTGAGTTTGGGAGTTTTGTTTTGGGATATCTATTTATCTTCTGCTACTACATCCTCAGCATAAGCTTTTCAAGAGCATTCAGTATTTGTCAGTGCGAGAAAATGCTTGTCTGTAGAAGTTTAATTGTTGTACATTAAAGTACTTTAATACTGAGTAATGCCCAGTGCTTTAGGGCAGTGTTTGTTTGTTCCTGATAACGCTAAATGTATTTTTTTTTTCTGCATTGTAGGCTCTGATTAGGTTGTGGTGTTACAATTTAAAGATCATGCTAGTGTCATACATGTGTGTAATGTATTCAGTTGTCAAGAGAGTCTCACTCTAACGTTGTAATCATAGTTAACAATCCTGGACAGCACAATAGTCAATGTTAGCATTTGCAGTTAAGTATGAAAATGAAAGTTTTGGATGCAATTATGAAGTGACAGTAAAGACCAGAATGTACAAAACACTAACTGCATAGTACACAGTACTAATGTATTAATATGCATACAGGGAGTGCAGAATTATTAGGCAAGTTATATTTCTGAGGATTAATTTTATTATTGAACAACAACCATGTTCTCAATGAACACAAAAAACTCATTAATATCAAAGCTGAATATTTTTGGAAGTTTTAGTTTTAGCTATTTTAGGGGGATATCTGTGTGTGCAGGTGACTATTACTGTGCATAATTATTAGGCACCTTAACAAAAAACAAATTTATACCCATTTCAATTATTTATTTTTACCAGTGAAACCAATATAACATCTCAACATTCACAAATATACATTTCTGACATTCAAAAACCAAACAAAAACAAATCAGTGACCAATATAGCCACCTTTCTTTGCAAGGACACTCAAAAGCCTGCCATCCATGGATTCTGTCAGTGTTTTGATCTGTTCACCATCAACCACAGCCTCCCAGACACTGTTCAGAGAGGTGTACCGTTTTCCCTCCTTGTAAATCGCACATTTGATGATGGACCACAGGTTCTCAATGGGGTTCAGATCAGGTGAACAAGGAGGCCATATCATTAGATTTTCTTCTTTTATACCCTTTCTTGCCAGCCACGCTGTGGAGTACTTGGACGCGTGTGATGGAGCATTGTCCTGCATGAAAATCATGTTTTTCTTGAAGGATGTAGACTCACAAGCTCATCTTTGATGATACCAGCCCAAACCAGTACTCCACCTCCACCTTGCTGGCGTCTGAGTCGGACTGGAGCTCTCTGCCCTTTACCAATCCAGCCACGGGCCCATCCATCTGGCCCATCAAGACTCACTCTCATTTCATCAGTCCATAAAACCTTAGAAAAATCAGTCTTGAGATATTTCTTGGCCCAGTCTTGACGTTTCAGCTTGTGTGTCTTGTTCAGTGGTGGTCGACTTTCTGCCTTTCTTACCTTGGCCATGTCTCTGAGTATTGCACACCTTGTGCTTTTGGGCACTCCAGTGATGTTGCAGCTCTGAAATATGGCCAAACTGGTGGCAAGTGGCATCTTGGCAGCTGCACGCTTGACTTTTCTCAGTTCACGGGCAGTTATTTTGCGCCTTGGTTTTTCTACACGCTTCTTGCGACCCTGTTGACTATTTTGAATGAAACGCTTGATTGTTCGATGATCACGCTTCAGAAGCTTGGCTATTTTAAGACTTCTGCATCCCTCTGCAATATATCTCACTATTTTTGACTTTTCTGAGCCTGTCAAGTCCTTCTTTTGACCCATTTTGCCAAAGGAAAGGAAGTTGCCTAATAATTATGCACACCTGATATAGGGTGTTGATGTCATTAGACCACACCCCTTCTCATTACAGAGATGCACATCACCTAATATGCTTAATTGGTAGTAGGCTTTCCAGCCTATACAGCTTGGAGTAAGACAACATGCATAACGAGGATGATGTGGTCAAAATACTCATTTGCCTAATAATTCTGCACTCCCTGTATATTACTAAAAAAAAAATGCACAAGAACATAATATACAAAATATTTGTAAAATTCAAATACATTTTAAATGGAACAATGATTCTTTGAACAGTTACCATTTCAGTATAAGTCACAAAGCAGTGAAATATCAGTCCATAAAGGCATTGTCCACCCCAAAAATGAAAATCCTCTCATCATTTATTCACCTTCATGCCATCCCAGATGAATATGACTTTCTGCACACAAACACAAATATTTTTAAGAAAATAAGCAATCCTTCTCTGTGAGTCCAAGTAGATTGTAACCCATGTGTGTATGACAGTTGGTCAGAAGCGATGGTTATAGTTGGTAGTTGATTCATTTCCCCGGGGTTGTATGGATAACTGTCACAGTCACTGTGTGTGGTTTTTAAAGTGCAAACATTTTAAATACCTATTCATTTGCATTATTTGGACTCAGAGGTGGATTATCTTAATTCTTGTTTATCTGAAGACAATCATATGCATTTTGGAAGAGTAAAATAATTTATTATTATTATTATTATTATTATTATTGGGTGCACTACCCCCTTAACATTCATATGCTGTACTTGTGAACTGTCTTTGTTTAAATGTACATGCTCCAAAGAAATTAAAACATTTGCATAATATCAGGTGTCTAAATATCAAGAGCCCAGGCATTCAAAGATGATGAGTATGAACAAAGCAAGATGATGGATCGCTGGTACAACCACTCCATCCTTTGGGTCAGCAGCAGAATTTTGCTTGCGGAAAAGTGGAAAAAACTCCCTGTAAAATGTGAAGGAGACATATTATAGTCTAATACTACAAACCTCTTTGAACTCGCACTTAAAGACATAAGGTAGTTTAACTTAACATCTCTAAACTGAGTTATTAGTTAACTATGGCTGGCACTTAACTAAGACACTATTATGAGAAACTTTCGTTATTACGCAATTTCTTTTTTCAGAATACTATTACTTTGTAACTCATTATTATGAGAAAATGTCTCAATGTAATGCGATACTAAGTCGTAATTCTGAGAAAGTTTCTCATTATTATGACTTACGAACAATTTTTTTTTTTCTCAACAGTGGCGGGAACGGGCGGAACATTACAGTTCATAGACTTTTGATCTTAAAATGTATTAGTAAATGTTGAGATCAACTAAGATTAATAAATTCTGTAGAAGTAGTCTTCATTGTTAGTTCATGTTAACTAATGTTGCTATCTAATTGTAACAAATGAAAGCATAAAATGTTATTTTCAGATTTGTTTCCTATTTTACAACCTTTTGCTCTAGTAAGTATGTAACACTCACATTTCACAAACAAATTTCCAATGAGTAAATTACATTCCTGCCTAGTTTTCTCATTAACAAAAAAAATATTATAAAAAAAATTAAATTTAAAAATTTACTCTCTATACTCTCTATATAAAAACTCTTTATTTAAAAAAATAATAACTACATATTTATATAATACCACATTTTTGTTATTATTTTGTAGTGGAAATAAACTAAAACAAATGACTTCTGAAATAAATGGAAATAATGACATTTTAATCTTGACTGCAGCTATAAAAACTTTCGCTACAGGCATAGCTTAGAGCTGGGAAGTTACAATTTCAAAGTAGCTTCCCCAACACTATTTTGAAGTAATTACTGACTAAGGTACAATCACCTGAAAACATGCAAATAAGTTCCTGTGCAATGTGTTGAATGCAAAACATGTAGTCATACCAGAAAGACTGCTGTCATGCCAAGGACATTAACAAACTGAGGTATCTTGGCTGTTTAGACATTTGATGATGAGATCTGTTTTAGAGGTTGGCTAGATTAACGTCTAACCTCAAACTAGTACACATGAGTGGTGCAACACATAAGTGCTTTATAAACTGCTTACAGGTATACAGCCTCATTTCAAGTTCTGAATTTATTACTGGATCAGAGTGAATACATGGGTAAACAAGCTCATAAAGGCTCAAATGAGGAATAATTTAGAGTTGTTTGTGATGGTTTCAACATGTTATAGCTACATTGATTGAGTTAGCTTCAAGGCATAGACATATGCCATATGACATCTATAAAATCTAGACAAAAATATACATCTATAAAACACTGCATAATTCCATTAGAATAAAAGGAATGTACACATTAAATTCCTCTAAATTTATAGTGAAAATGAGAATGAATCAGAATAGAACAGAACTGCTACTTCTGATTGGCCTTCAATGGAAAAATTTCAATTCACCAGCAAGGATGCCTAATCAGACAAAACTTGACCATAGTTATAACTTTGGCCATTTTGTTAACTTCAACCACTTGCCCGCTATCCCGCCAAACTCAGACCCGGGTACTCAAAATTATTGATAGACAGAGTGTATTTTTAATGACTACTTTTCTGATTGGCTAAACAAGAACAGACTGTTCCCCTGATACTTTATGTTTACAGAGCCTTGGGCTGTCACAGACATAGGTGTGATTTTCCACAATAGCTATTTTAGTGATGTCTGTCAGGTAATAGAGACATTTAATGCTTGTTATAAAAGTTACTTACATCACCTTTTAACATAATCCATATTCGGTCCAACAAAACTTGGGACATGCATCAATTCGGAGGTTCCTGACATAACCAGACAACACAACCCCAAGCCTGTAATTATAGGGAATTCATAAACGTTCCCTCAAACTCATGACTCAAGACATGCCAAGACATGCAAGTCTACAGTTCTCACGCTAGACTGTGAGACTAATTAATTCAATATTGCAACTGGGAGATTAAAGTCTTTTTGCGTGTGACAGTGCAGGATGGAAAGCGTTGCTTTGATCTGCATATCTGTCCACTCTTTTGACTCTCTCACAGGCTTAATGAATATTTTGCTTCAGTTGTGCTGTCATCTCTCACCACAAAAATGACAAAACAACCAGCCACAGGATAGACTAGGATAGACTAGTTTACTGCACCTCCACCTCATCTTGGTTAAATCAGCATTGTTTGTCCTCTTTGGCTCATTCATTTTGATTTTGCTACATTCAGCTTTGTGCTGTTTTTTTGCAGGTGGTAGGCTAGAGGAAGATTACAGGTGAGGGTGTTGTCAACCCTTGCAGTAAAAGAAAAGAAACAAAGAAAGTCATTCCAGCAAACAATTGTAGTCACAGAATTGCTTGCATCCATCATATTCCAATCATAAAAATTACAATAATTTGGAATAAGGTTGGTAATATTTTAAATTCTGTAAAAATATATAAAGTAAAAAAAAAAAAAAAATCAGAATATAACCTTGGTTCCCTGAGAAAGGGAACTAGACATATCCTTTTTGGATTTACGCTCTGGGGAAACAGTTTACACACAACAATTTCATTGGCATCACTTCCAGAGCTCTTGTGCATATAAGAAGGTGCATGCAATAGACGTCATCAACTTTTTGTCTGAATGAGACATGCAGGAAAGACAGAGGCATGGCAACTAGACACAGTATCTCGTTCCCTTCTCAAGGAACCATGCCTGTGCACATCCACAATGGGCATAGTATTATTGATTCTATGGACTTGTTTAGATGAAGTCAGAAGCATCAGCTATCTATCAGGATTCTGCTATCCTTCTAAGAGAAGGGCCACCAGTGGAGCCATCCTACTTAAAGGAAGAGGGATGTTACTTTTCCTCTGCGATTCGGTCTTGTTTACCAGATTGCTTCCTTAATTACTTTCTCCTAGCATTCAGCCTCCTCTGCGCTCTATTTTCACCAGAGGAAGCATACGAGTGGCCATGCTCAGCCTCTGGCCCTGCCTCCAGTCCTAAGACTGTGACGGACCAGGTCCCCCTGTGGGTTTAGGCAAAGAGTTAGACCTGCACGGGATGTATATCCTGAAAGCTGCCAACCTCTATAAAACCTTCAGACTACCATCTCTATAGACATGCCAAAAATTTCAGAGGGCAAAACTGATACATCAAGGAGAAAGTTTTTTTCATTATTCTCGATGTCTGCCAAGTTCAGCCACTAATGCCCCTCCGTGGCCACCATCAATCAATGACACTGGCAGTTTTTTTGGTAGCCTGGAGGTCCAAATCCGTGGGGCAGCTCTGCAACTGCCTCAAGAGACAGTCCCTGCCCCTGGTCCAAGTCTTTAAGCATATCAGTCTGATACTCTTGCTGCACTGTCATTTTGTGCAAGTAACTACTGGCCTGACCTGCTGCCACATATAGAGCGGGGACGATTATGACCTGAAGGGAATCACTCATCAAAATTTGCCTTGAGCCACTTCCTGTGTCATCCTGTCCCCAAACAAGATCTATTTTAGTCATGGTGCCGGCCATCACCTCCACCAACTTCTTATAAGGGGAGCTGGCAGGCCGAGAGAGCTCACTATAAGCAGTATCCTCGCCCTCATCAACCACATTTGCCTCATTCTGGCTGGATGATGCCAGCAACATTTACTATCTGCTTGTGGACAGCAGAGGGGGCACATTTATTAATTCAACTCAACTCTTTAATGCTGTTTAATTAACAAAGTTCGGGAGGATGAGGTGCAGATAATTAACCTTATCAGCACAAGTGGAGAGCATACAGTTAATAAACTCAATCAATGACAAGAGGTATAAATACAGCATTTTCCATCCAGCGAGGCATCCACCAGTCCAATGTCGTGAGCCTTGGTCTCCAGCATCTATGTTTTCTCCTTCTCCATCCAGTGAGTATCGATCTCTCGGAGGATACAGTGTCAGCCTTCCTTATCGGGCATCCATATCTTTTCCTCCTTTGTCCGAGAAGCTTTGCCCGTCAGATGTGATGAGAATTGATCTCCCGGAGAATTGGTCTCCCATCAGTCGCCGCAAGTGCTCTCCTGGCAGGGTGTTCTAATTCCTTCACACCACTAGTGGCCAAGAGGACCCACTCATTTGGGCCCCTTCGGTCAGTCATTCCTGAACCACACCAGCCCTCGTCCTTCGCTGGACAGGGCTCAACCTTTCGACACCATGAGCATTGGTCTCCTGTTGGATGTTGCCAGAGCCCTCCCCATCAAGTGCTTCAAATGACGCACTCCCCATCAACTGGCCGGCAGGGCCCGTCTGCCCAGCAATGTATGATCCCGTCAGAGGCAGCACAGATCCCTAGTGGCCGGCAGGGCTTTACCCGTCTGATGCAGTGAGCATTGGTCTCTCGGAGCATTGGTCTGACCAATCAGACCACCAGACGCTGCGAGAGCTCTCCCTATCGGTCAAATGTTCCAAACATTTTGCTGCTCCTTATTTGCCAGCCAGTAGGTTTCGTCTGCCCTGGCACGGTGAGCTGCTCCCGCCAGAGGCAACATAGGTTTCCTGATCCAACCAGGCCCCCCGAAATGCCAACCCGACCAATTCTCGGCGTCTTTTGGGGGGTATTCAGTCTGGCAGCTGTCCTTTGCTTTCCTGCTGTTTGGGGGAGTACTCTGGGTTTGGGCCAAAATTTCGAGCTCGGAGCCCTCCCCCTGGACAGCACGCCAAGTATGCTTAAACCTTTACTCTTCTTAATTATATGTAAATGTGAACTCATGAATTAACTAAACTCTCTATGCATCTAATCCCTCAGAATTATACATTCCACATTAATCAGTTTCTTTTCTTATCTTTTTTTTAAATTAGAAACTGACAAGGAAGAATTAAAGCTAGTAAGACTCCCCATCAGACTCCTTCCATACACCACTTACAATCCCCGGCACCTGAACTGGGAGGTATAGGCGCTCGGCTATCATCCCTCAAGCGAGAGAGAGTCAAGCATAGGTGGGGCTTCTCACCTTGACTGCATCACAAAGCAAGCCTTCAACTCCCTCGAGAGCCAAATGTGCTCATGCAAACATTCACTACCATCCCTCGTGTGAGATTAAAGAAAGAACAAGACTTCTTCCCAGTCTCTTTCAATCAGTCTCACAAATGCATAATTATGAGTGGATCCAGCTTCCCCGTCTGCGTTCCACTCGTAGTGTTTGTTTTACACATGCATGCAAACAAGGATCTCCTGAAAACATTGCTAGTGCATATACGTACGGGCACTCTGGTAGTGATGTCATAGACTTTTGTTTCAATTTCAGTGGCCATGTGTATACATCTGCTTCAGACATAGATCACACTGATGGCATCCCCCATTTGACGTCAATACAAGAGGCAGTGTTGAGTTCACCTTGAACCCATATTAGTGTACATATTAGTACATTTCATAATTTTCCAAAACAAATATATAAAAGAAAACATTTTGATTGTTTGACAAATATATATATATATTAAAATTGTTGAAATTATAAGTGGCAAACCATAACATCAAAGGGTAGGAGAGAGGGGAAAAGAGAATGTCTGAGATGAAGAGAAAAATCTCTAAAATACTTTAACAAATATTTTACTTTATTAACAATGTCAAATGGTTTAACTAATGGTGTAATTAATAATGTTAATTTAATTACTTATTTATTTTACAAATATAATGGTTTTAAATGAGGGATATCAAGATTGTTCCTGTACTTCAGGTTGTACCTTTTGACAACATAAATTAACCTTGTGTTTTTATAAAAAGGTCCGAACATATAATGTTTTGTTTTAATAAAAATGTCAAATAGTGAAACTATCAAGTAAATTCACTAACATGACTTTACGCTTTACACCCAAACGCATATTAATGTACATGTTACTTAATATTAATTAATTAATTACTATGCGATTTCATAAAAATGGTTCAAATATTTATATATATATTGCCACACACATATAGGTCCTTTCTGTGACATCAATTAATATAGAGTTGTTTTATTGTCAATTTTACAAACTGTCATGATGGCCAAAATGTCAAATTCAAGTGAAAGACACTCACTGTAGCATCTGTCATCGAATTTGGAAGAGCTACAAATGTAGGTTTTCTAATAGTGTTCTCAGTCTAATTGCATAACAGGATGATTTATAAAAGTTTGTCATAAAAGTGTAAATATTCATTATAAATACATATCATGCAGTATTATGAGATACAGTATTATCTTGTGTAATCCAAATATATTATATATATATATATATATATATATATATATATATATATATATATATATATATATATATATATATTATCGCATAGTTCTTTAGGATTTCTATTATAAATTCTGTTTAAAAGCGATTCAGGGTTAAAGCAACTCTTTTTTCAGAAATGCATTGTTTCCAAAACATATTTAGTTTTAATTTGCATTATCTGCTCTTGTCTAGTGAAGAACAATGCCCAAAGCTGTGTACTGTATCTTTCAAGTGAATCTGTATCTATGACTAAGACTTTTGGGAGAAAAACAACACTGAGGCAGGAAACTATCATCTGTGAATAACTCACCCAGGAAACAACGGCACAGTTATGCCGACCACGCACATGAAAATCAAATGGAGGCTTCTAATCTTCTTAATCTCTCACTAATACAGGATCTTTGTAGGTATTCTCATACTAAACTTTGAGTGGAGTGGTTCGACTAGCGCTAATGACGTAAGTGTTCTTGAAATGCTAAAGATGGTACCAGTCGAAAGCTTGTTCCTCACTCGATGACATAAGATCAATTCTCACCACAGTCTTTGTCTTATATTCGGGCACTAAGTCAATATTTCTTTCTCAGGATGACACAGGAATGGATGACACTGTCTTGTGCGAGTGTATGCTGCATGCTGGGACAAAATGATGGTCTGTTTTTTGTGAAGAAGATAAGTTTGAAAACTCAAATGGAACGAATAAAGAATAATAATAAAATAAAGAATAATTGAGTTCTGAAACTACACCATAGCATTCATTTCTATATTTACAGGTCATGTATTATTATCCAAAATGTATGTATGTATTCATTAATTCATTCATCATTCATTCAGTCATTCTACATTCATTTATGTTTTGTGGTTTTCTTGTCACCTGATTAAGTCACTTGCATTTGGTGGAAAAATGTTTAATTTGTATGCTTTCAATACAATAACAGTAATTTACTGTTTGTTTAATTGTTTTAGAAATAAAATAAAACCACTTTTAATCAATTTAATCTCAATAATTTCGATTCAATCTCTATAACGTTTCCTGTCATGAGTATGAAGTAACGCAGCTCTGTTTATTATATTAGATACATGTGAGCTGAAAAGGATGTTTTAACATTACTCTGTGTGTTCGCTCGGCGGCTGCTGCAAGACACTTGTTGCACACTGCAGTAAGCTAGATCGATATTAGAATTTCATATTAAATGCAGGATGGCTTGTGTTGATATATGACAATTAATTTTAAAAATTGTTGTATGATGGAGAAAATTCTGTATTACTGTTACAAAAAAAGGCATGGTAAATCATGGTACTCACAAAAAAATCAAGAATATTAGATTGAAACATTAAACAAGTTGCGCTATAATACGATAATTAGTTTTCTGTCTATAAATGCATCAAAACAGATTGTTGTTGAACAGATTGTTCCCTTGTCCGTGTTCCCACATGTAATATATATTAAAGCATCTTTGGTGTTTCCATGGTTTCTTCAAAAATAAAACCATAAACCAAGGGTAACGCGGATATGACGACATTTATAGGCGACAACATTAATAGGCAACTCCCTCACATGTTCCAGATCCTTGGTTAAAATTGCGATTTTCTCACAATTTACAAAGAGTTGGACACATTTGGGACATTGTAAGTATTCAACTGAACAAAATATCTAACACTGGCCTCCGCCGGCCTGGTTTTTGGATATTTTACTGCAAAAAATATTGTGGCTTTAAGTTATTTAAAAAATAAGCGAGTTTAAAACCAAAAGCAGATGCCCTAATCCTTATCTTTGCCCCACTGAGATACCAATACTGAAAGTCTCTCTCTATCTCTAATCAAGGTTAACAGGGCATTTCAACACCTGCTATTATTCAAAACCTTGGATTCAAGAGATATTCACTTTTATTGTGGGTTCAAAAAGCATGCAGTGAAATGTAATATTTTATATCAGTTTATTTTATTAAATACGTTCTCATTGTTTGTGTGTGCATTTTCTCTAGAGACTATCACGCTGTCATATTAAGCACACATTCCTGACTCAGTTATATAAATGAAAACAGCTGTTTTTTTCTGTCTGTGTACATTTCTCCGACACGGCCAATTAATCACTCTTAAGCAGCATGTCAGTCTCTAAAGGTGTGTTCCTCATCTTATCTTTTCACTGTAATGACCCGCAGCATTTCAAAAATCCATATTCATCTTCAGCCCGGCTGGCACAGTTGTCACACTGGCTGATTGATAGATGTGTTCACAGGTGGCAGAAATAAGAGACGGGTATAATTAGGTCCTTGTTTTTTGCAGTCTTAAAAATAAAATAAAAGGTTTTGCATGCAATGCCATAGAAGAACCATTTTGGTTCCCCAAAGGAGCTTTCAGTGAAGAACCATTTATCTAAGTGTAAAGAGCATTTTAATATGAAAGGTTCTTTATGGAACCATAGACGCCAATAAAGAACCTTTATTTATAAGAGTGAGAAAGAAGTAGTGAAAAACTTTTCATAGTCCTTAAACAAGATGTCCAGGAACCTCCAAGTCGATTAATGAAATAATGTTGCTGGAAAACTACTTGACAGATCCTGACCAGAAGGTGTCTGGTATGTTTTGAGTTTATCTCCTTGTTTAAAACTGATAACCTCAGCCAATCCTCTCAGAGCCAAATAAGGAGGGATACTGAGTGTCCTATCATTCCAGGGAGGAGTTCTTAAGCATTGCCAAAGACAAGGTTCATTCCTATTAGAAGCTGTTTGGCTTGGCCCTGTTTTAAGTTCACTTCAGTCACTCAAGCCAACAAGTACATCTGTGCACCACACCGCACCTCCCTGTACCTGTCGAAAACATCTCACACAATCCATTAGAGTATCGTCACAAATCACAGATTTTGAAAAGAGAGCTGTCTTAATTTCTGCACATTGAAAGCAGTTCTGAAGATGAATAAACTCTCAAAAAATCTACTTTTATGTACACTAATGGAGTTTGATATTTGTTTGTACTTTATAACTTTGCAGACCAGGGTCGGGGAAGCTGATTTGAGCTTGTAGTTTGTTAAATGACAAGCAGCTCATAATTTAAAGTAGTTAAAGTACTGTTAAGTTAACTAAACTCAAAAGTAGATAGCTATAGTTCGTTAGCAGATTACAAGATAGTGACCTAATTATTATTGGTAACACCTTATTTTACATGTGTGGGTTAGGGAACGTACTATAACTTATAACAAATCCTAACCATAACCCTATAGCCTACATATTACATAAGTATTTATATATATTACATAAGTATATATATATATATATATATATATATGTGTGTGTGTGTGTGTATAATCCATTATTAAAAATCTGTTTGAATGTCCACTGAGGAAAGTGATATCTTTGTCTTTGTCCTTTTAAAAGATGTCCCATGACAGCGCTAAAACAACTTCCTTGTGTCTTTCAATTTGCTACTGACTCATAAAGACAGTCATTGCTGCCATCTAATAATGTAACAATGTCAATTACATTGAAGTCAAAATCACAGTCACTAACAGACCCTTTCTCAATTCCAAATACTGCATATTATTTATTAAAAAAATATTTACTGAACGATAATATTTCAGTTAACAATAGCCATTAGACAATAGGAAATAAACATAAGCAAACAATTCAGTCAAACGTACAAAAGCAGCGCTCTAGTACAGAATTTAAGTTAAAAATAGCCTAAATAGAAAATTATGAAACTTAATTTTCCCCCTAACTTAAATCGATTTGCTTCTGGAACAAGGAATACAAGAGACCAAAGATTGCCCATTAGATATTACCAAAATTAATTATATCTCATGTTTAACCAATATCTATAATATCCAGCAGCAAATTCCTGAAGGATTGGCAGTGATTAAGTTGTTTAAGTTGTGCGTACATGGGTGCTGGATGGCCACTGACGGCCTGGAGGTCACATCTGTGCAAAAGTGCAAACAAATTGTATATTATGGATGTTTATATATGTTTATATATGAGTCACATATTTGAGGTCTAAATAATTACATGCTAGCATAAAACAAAACTCTTAAAGCTACATTTTGTGACACAACAACAGTAGGGTTTGTAAAAAAATTATAGTGTATTTGCTCAAATGCCATGGCAGTCACTGCAAATGTAACCCCTTTACCCGAGTCCAACTCGACCAGCTCCAATGCGGGCCTCGAACCCGGGTCTTCCAGCATGGGAGTCGGACGCTCCAACAAGGAGGCAACCCAAGCTGCAACCCCTAGCATCTGTCGCTAGAGCATCTCTTGAGGTCAGAGGAGTGAGGTTTACTCACACAGCAACTACTAGCGGAGTGATACAAAGGGTGAAATGGTTCCAATTATTTCCTATGTAGCCACGTGGCAAGCGCACTTAAAATGGAAGCAACGCGGTCGCGACACGCATGCGGTGCGGCACGCTCGTTTTTTCCAGGCGTGCCTGTGCCGCGGCAAGATGAAAACATCTCAACTTTACAGAATGCCCCAAGCGCACCGCAGGTCTTGTGACAAGAACCATCCAATCAACCCTTTCCCTTTCCCTAACTGTAGCCTAATTACCTCAGACAAATGCAGAGTTGTTGTGCAGGAGAGATGGTTTCACGGCAGAAGCTCTGTTTGGTGATACTTGGGCCAATTTTTCTTAAAAGATTATCAAACTGGTCCTTGTCAACACTGGAATAGGCTATGAATCTCTCATCGTCCAAACGGGACTCTTGGATAAGTTTGTGAAATTCTCCGTGGTGCACACAAACACTGCGGGAGTTTGTTTTTTCTTCTCCATAAATAAATCCAATACTAGAGCTTCTGGCAGCGCTTTTCGGTGATGAAAATCCATTGAAACTTCCGCATAGTCGTGGAGGAAGCTGTTCGTGGTTGCATAGCTTCGACATACGCTACAGAAGTGCAAGCTCTCGGACGCTTGCAAAAGAAGGAGGAAGGCGCTATATGTAAACGACCCCTTATAATGTACATTTGAAAAAGCAATACACGTCAAACAACTTTCCAGACAGAAGCATTTAGTAACATCTTCTCCAAAAGACAACATTTAAAAACAAGTTTTTACTCAAAACTCACTTCATAACGACAGTTGAGCATCATTCTGTGAGATGATGTGGTTTCTTTCACAGAATAAGGTAGTCCTGCCATGTTTAATCAGTCAAAGCATTTCAATCTTCTGTTTATTCAGCTACAGTGAGATGACCTGTCATATTCTTTTGCTGCAGGGCATATTTTGAGTTTCAGCACAATAGCACCCTCTGCCTTTCAGATGGAGAAACATTTACCACTGATCACCGAGCCGTACAGCTCTGACAAGCTGCGCATGAAATAATCACAGCCTTTGCTAAATCGCTTGCGATATATATATATATGTGTGTGTGTGTGTGTGTGTGTGTAATATACACAAAAATTGCTTTTTAAATTTCATAATATAATACTATTACTATTAGCAGTTTTTTATGTAAGTATTATTATTAATTATTAATTGAATAATAGTATTTTGCACCACAATATATTAGCAATGACAAAAGGGTTAGTTTTTATTTCATGTTAATATAACATTTAAGAAAAGAATGTTGTCAGTCAAAACAGACAAAATGGTTTTAACTAAATGCATACATTCACTGCGGAGTATAATGTATGAGTCAAATTTGTGAAAGGTTGCACGGAGTTTATATTTCCTCGACTGAAAATAAATTAAAACGCCTCTTGCAAGAGTAATTTATGTGTCCCTGCTGGCGAATAAAGTGATGCTTCCTTTTGTATCCGTAGCATTACCAGCTGGAGTTGACTTCTTTGGAAGAAATGGTGCCAGAACAACATCAAGTATTAATCACACCATGTCCTTTTCCTGACACCATTCCAAATGCCTTGTTGTTCACTTAGCGCAAAACACTCAGTTGCTACGCTGAGCCATCCATCCTTTTGAGAGTGAAAGTAATCTGACTTATGTTTGTATAGCATTTGATGGGGTCTGAGCAAAGGCAGCCTGGCATTTTAAGAGTTCTTTTCCTCCTAAACAAGCAATTTATACTGCAAAATCTAAACTACGCCCATTATGTCTGCACATTCCCCCACTCAGAGAAAGGTTACCTTGTAAAGAGGTACAGCCATACAGCCATGAGAATGACTACTTCTTTTCATGCGGTGACAGATAGCTATCTAGCACTCCACTAGAGTTAGAGCCAGAACAATTTACATGTTGTATTTGGACGAGGCTTCCATCATCGGCATGCACATTAATCATTCACAGCACCAACAATAATAACAATAATAATAATGCAGCTTTCACATAATTGAACATATGCATTTGAATGAAACAGGCTGATGTCAAAAGAACTGTTGAGTTGCACAAAGAACTTTTTTCTGGTTGTTCAAATAGTTATCATGTGCTGGACCTTGAAAGACAGGATGAAAGTTTCTTTGCAACCCATTTTATTTCTGTAATCTTACTTAATGTTATCCATCAGCAATTGATTGGATGGTGAAAAGTGGTTGGAGGTGATGATTTCATGTTGACTTTTAATACATTCTAAAGCACTCAATTGAGGCAAGTCACTACTTATCTGATAAGAAGACATGCGCATAAACTGCGGTGGAAACACATTCACACAAACAACTCAAGTGACTTTGCCTAAAACAGTGGATGTAATTGGATAACTGGAATACCCAGCAGACAAATCGCATCGCATGAATGATTTGGTTCGATTCCCTTTCAGAAGCATCTCACGTGATTGGGTTGTTAAACACCAGCATCTAAACACAAGAACATGACAAAATTTTATCTGCACTCTCTGAGATTCAAGTCATTTATGATGTATGAAAAAAAAAAAAAAACATAGTGTAGCAACTTACATATTTTATTACAGATATTCTGCAGCACTTTCCCAGGATATGACAATTTTGTTCTCTTGAACAGATGGGATGGAACGCTGCTTTATTCATGCAATTCATTTATTTATGCGATATTCCAATTTTGCGCACAAGTTAAATTCCCAGCTTTGGATGGAAACATAACTAGTTACAGAGCAAGCACTAAGTTTATAATGGACCGCTTTCACATTTCCATGGTTTTTAGAAGCAGAAGTTGTCATAGCTGTTCAGTTGCTACCCAGGTAAGTTAGGGATTAGTTTGAGCAAACTCTGGTTTTTCAGGCTCAAGAAGGTGGATTGGCTTTTATTTGCTACATGGCTAGCCTTGGTTTTATTCTGGGTTAAAGATCGCAAACCTAAACTGGACCGATCAGCTGTAAGTAAAGTGACATGTATCTGATGCAATAAACCCACGCCCCCAGTATCTCTCACTCCAAATTAAAACAGTTTACAGTGAAAGAAATTTAGAGACAAATCTTCTCATCGTTTGCTGCCAATTATTTAATATACATAATTATAATTCATATAATGTATTCATATAATCATATCTTTGTTAACCTATATAAATGATTATGCCTATTTCTTTGATTCACATGCATTGATACTTTCATTCAGCTGCCTTCTTAAACTTTCACTGCAGCAGTTTATTCCTGCCTTGTAAATGTGTTTAATTTCATTATGTATTTTATATATAATAATAATTCAATATATTTTATTTTTTTTGGCTGTTGGCCGCACGTGTCACACTTTCAGGCGCACACCCTTCAAAGTTAATTACAAACTCTGGAATAAACATGAGTTGGCAGCGAAGGTTTATTCAGACCGTTGTGAGTCCATTAAACCTGACATAAACCAGGATGGATTTATCTGGATTTGTCAACTCTAAACCTACTTCGAAACTCAGAGTTTGTTCAGCTAGCTTCATACAACAGGCCTCTGGTGAATGGAAACTACAGCAAACTACAACAGCATTTTCTCTGACGACATGTTTACTGGCGTGAGGGCGGAGAGACCCGTCACTCACATGAGATCCACCAATAGCAAACCACAACCATCCAGCCATCCAATCAAATCCCCATGGACAAAATCAAGCCCAGCTCTACATTATTTTCTTGTTCCAGTAGCCATTTCACTTGGATATACATCACAATAGTGAATAATTTTTATTTATTTATTTATTTATTTATATTTATATGATCAGTTCAATTTGATGGTTAAATATTGTCTCATATAGTATATTTGGGTCTTCTAGCGTAGAATAATTATATCTTAGAGTCCTTGGCATTTAACTGCTTTGGACCTCACTGACTTTCATTGAATGAAGAAAAAAAAAAAAAACTATTGAGATTGTTGTCTCTGCTTTGTGAATGTTTGTGAAACATGTTTTGACCTGTATTTCATTATAGCGTTATAGAAGTTTTATCTGAACTTTATTTTACAGTGTCATTCTTACATGTTACATGTAGTTACTATTGTAATAACTATAAATGATGCATAATTACATGCAACTAACACTAAATCAAACCCTAATCCTAACCCTATAGTAAGCACGTGTGGATACTTAATATTCATCAGTATATCAGTGTAACAAAGACACCTTAAAATGAAGTGTAACCAAAAAAACAATAATACTAATCATAATAATAATAATAACAAATCAAGACGGAACAACAAAGAACCCAAAACTATCTGAGACAGTTGGAAATGAGTATAATGTTGTCCAGGAGCTAAATGTTTTCATTTCATATAAATGGCTGTAGATTGTGGAGGTAAACTGGCTGTTCCAGGATGTTGAACCGCCACCCGTAGTTCCTTTGATCAGAACGTCTTCTCCAGAACCCAGACGTGTTTACTTGATTCAAGGTGATATGAAACATACCTGCATTACTTATGTTTCAGATTCATATCAGCCCACGCATTTCTGTTTCTTTCTGTATGGTCAGTAAATGTCACATCCTGTGTGTGTGTGTGTGTGTTTCTCCATTATGAGATATGCTCTGCTATGCAGGCAAGATGTCTGATTTCCGCAGTTATTGTTGAATGAAGTGTAAATGAAGTCTCTTTTTTTTTGTATCAGTTTTTAAACGTCCCTAAAAAAAAAAAAAATAAATAAAAAATAAATAAAAAAACAAAGGAGAATGAAAAATTTCCATAAAAAAATGTTTGGAAATATGACAAAATCAAGCCCCACCCTATTTGTTTTTTCTTGTTCGAGAAGCCATTTTTTAGAAGCCGTGTGTGTGTGTGTGTGTGTGTGTATGTATATCACAATAGGGAAGAAAAGAATATTGAAACTTCTGTTTCATGATAACTTTAAACACTTCCATGTTTTTTTTTTTTGTTTTTTTGTCAAAATACATTCTCTTAACCCAGTTTATCCTTCATTGACTACTATTAGTATGCCAAATATGGGTTTATCTCCCCCAAAAGTGTAAACTCAGATCTGTCAATCTCTTTCCAGCTCAACCAATAGCGGGAGTTTGAGGCGGGGCTAGTGTTGCAGGCGAAGCCAGAGGTTATTTAGAGATCGAGGGACCACAGCTGACACATTAAATAGGAAAATGCAAGATTAAACAGGTCGTGAATAAGTCCAAGCGAACGAGGCAGTGCGATGCAATGCGCTACAAAACGCTTCATGAACCCGTTCGGAAAGACATGTTCCAGTATGTTTTTTTTTTTTTATGTGTCCAGTGGTACGGCCTCAAACACATACGTAGTGTTTGCTCATCTGCAAGACATTTCCTGTCAGATGTTAAATAGACATTTAGAAAATCACATAATAAGGTTCATTAGTTAAACATTAGTTAATGTATTAACTAACATGAACTAACCATGAGCAATACATTTGTTACTATATTCACGAATCTTGTTCAGTCGTTCATTGTTTGTTCGTGTTAGTTCACAGTGTATTAACTAATGTTAACAAGATTTTAATAATGGATTAGAAAATGTTGAAATTTACATTAACATAGATTAATAAATGCTGTAGAAGTGCACTTCACTATTAGTTCATGATAACTAATGTATTTAACTATTGTTAACTGATGAATCTTATTGTTACCATGAGCGTATGTAAAACTGCTTTTTTCTAAGATGTGAATCATATGTTTTCCAGTTTAAAGTACATCTTACAGATGTACCTGTGCTCTCTGGGTTATGTCAAAAATGTGCCTGGTGCAGATATACATTGGGTTATCTAGACAGAGTGTTAGTCTACTCAATTGCTTATTCATCATGCCACATAGCAACACAGCTCAAAGTATTCCTAATATGTTTGACTTTTTATTGAAAGTAGCATAGTTTTACCTATTGCCTTCACAAGCACCCGTTGTTATGGGTGCGTGTCCAGGAAGAAGCGCACGACGAAAGGAATACTTTAATAGAGCACCAGGGGGATAACAGAGAATGCTGATACACAACACCACTAAGATCAACATCAACGCAGGACAAGGGACTGGCAGAAACACAGGGTTTAAATACAAAGGAACAGGGGAGCGAATGATACTGATTAATAAATACACACAACTGAAATGAATGAAACAATAATGACAGAGCAAGTCCAAACACAGACACAGGTGACACCCGTGAGAGCTGTTTGCGATATATGTTGGGGGACGCTTTTGCAAAATATGTATTATTTATGAGCTCTACTAGTGTTGCAGAAACTACTGTACATACTGCACCTTTAAGAATGAAAGAATAAGGCTGTTTCATCTGGTTGTCAAGTATAATATTTATGGAACACTTTTTAAACAGAAATAACCCAAACGACATTAGTTTGGAACACTGTAATGAATTACTGTAAAAATTACAGCATTTTTTTTTACAGCCGCTGGCTGTTTTTTAATACTACAGCATATTGCTGTAAACTGCAATGCATTCTGGGGTCACGTGTTGGTTTGACTCAAATTTACAGAATATTGCTGTAAATTGACCCTTCCTAATTAAAAAAAAAATACAGTTATTTACTGTAATCAGAATACATGGAAATTCTGTAAATTAAATTATAGTAACACTACTGTACATTTTACAGTAACTGGCTGGCAACCCTGCTGCCAGTATTATACTGTAAAATTAATTTACAGTAATTTTTTAACAGTGAACGTTAGTGTCTTTGTTAAATATTTCACTGTCATTTCCACCAAACTCATGCAATTACTGTTTTGATGACAAAGGCTGCACCATAATAATAGAGACAGATAAAGTAATAAGTGAAAAATTACAGGCATGTTAGGTGAGTGATCTGATCAAATATTAACTCAGGGACTTTCTGTGCGTGACTGCACACTCCAAACCCGAAATAAACTTGAAAGCGTGTCAGTCAAACAGACAGGTGACGAGATGAAAGGAACTGTTAAAGAAAGACAGAAATGGCCAGAGAGAGAAAGAGAGTGAGTGAGAGAGAGAGAGAGAGAGAGAGAGAGAGAGAGAGAGAGAGAGTAAGGAAGAATGAGTAAATTTGCTGTTGTACAGCCTAAAGCAATACATTTCCCTTGAGACCTGTCTCTCCTGCTAGACTGACAACAGAAAAGACGAGAAAAAATGGGTTGGGAGAAGCTGAAAAGTAATCACATACCGGAAAGGTCTAGACTTCCGAGCAAAAATGCCTCAGTGTACTGTATTGTTACTTATTGAAAGATTTTTGGGTGAATCATGGATTTGGTGTATTCACTATCATACAAATTGTCAGTTCATTGAAATACCGGCCTGTCCAGAAAGTTCATTGTGTTGTAACAGAAATACAAAGCAAATGACCATAGTAGGGTGAATCATAGATTCCTGCTTTTGTTTGGTCTTCAGTGGTGATTCATCGCTCACCTGAGTGACTTCATGAACGGAAACCTCTTAACTGATAAACTCCGTCTGGATGCTTGTGAATAAATTTGATCAATCATTCTTACTGTGTGTCATTTTATTTAATGGAACTAAATGGTGAATGGTAGATAGCGTGTCCATTCACGCCGAAAACAGCCTGTAGACATGAACTTGGTTTGCTTATGAACTGGAAAGGAATAAAATTAAAGTTCTTTCATGTTTTGCTCACCCTCAAGTCGCTCTAAACCTATATGACTTTCTTACTGACGTGGAACACAAAATGAGACATTTCACAGAATGTCCACGCTGTTCTTGTCCAGAAATGAAGGGAATGGAGACAAATGCCATTGAGCTCTTAAATATAGCAAAAATGTTCTCCACATCAATGTTGCGCTATATTCCAAGAGTTCTGAAGCAGACCAAAATTTATTCAAATATTAAAGTATGGCACATCAAGATATTTGATGTAAATCATCCCAATCACCACTTGTTTTTGAGAAGTTTTGTCTGATTTTAACATTTTCACGATATGTTCTAATCAAACGTGATTCACGAAATTACAATTGTTATTTGTTTGATAAATGGTGAGTTGATAATTACATAATAAACTTATTAAATAAAATCATTCATCATAAATGCTGTTTAACCATCACAACATTGAAATGTATTAAAATATAATGAAAAAATATATATTTTCATAGTTGTTAAAGGTAATATTTACTTATAACAGCCAAAGGAAACAAAATGTAAAAATAAGGCAAAATGAGCAGAATATTAAATTTCCAGTGTTGACCATTTTATATCCAATATAGATTGTTATGGATTAAAAAAAAAAAAAAAAAGAATACTGTTATAAGACGGATGTATTGCACATCAAATACATTTCATTCAAAGTTAGCAAATTTAATAGAAGTCCTTGATTAAAATACCAATCGCTATGTTTCCATCCATTTATGTTTGTACAAATTTTGAGATATCACATGAAAAAAAAAAAAAATGCTAGATGGAAATGCTAAGATGTACATAAAAATATGCATAAAAACTTTTGTGCTCAATTGAAAAATGGCATGAACAAAGATGGAAACACATTAAAAGAATAAATTCCTTAATGCGGCAAAAAACAAATATGACTTGGCCTCAACAGTGGATGTGATTGGATAACCGGACTTGTTATGAAATGACTGAGCCAGAGTCTGTCATTAAAATGAGTTGTCATCCGCCTCCTAATGCAAGATAACATGACAGCATTTGAGCAAATAGCACGCAAGTCATTTATGATATGAAAAAAAGATCCACAGTGGCTTTCCCGATTGATTTTGAGTTTTCCAGAAAGTGATGATTTCGTTCTCTTGAACACATTATTTGCAAATACAATATTTCCATATTGTGCATACGTAAAATTCACAACTTTGGACGGAAACGTAGCTAATGAGAATGCGGCTCTAAACACATTTGCAAGGTATTTCCAGGTAACCATTATGATCATATCTCTTGAGAATGCAAACAGAGCCAATGACCTCAGCTTTTGAGAGTTCATTTCCTGTTATGGCTGACGATTCACAACCAGTCACAGTCTTGTATTAACAGATCCGAAACCTGCTTGATGTTTAATGTCGTTATTTGACTGTGTCTGGTGATTAGCCATGCTGTCATAACCTGAGCCAGATGAGTGAATAATGGCAGTTTATGTTGGTGCTATTGACGGATCAAGCTCGACCCACAGCTCCAGGAAGGCGTAACCGCTGAGACACAAGCCAAAGCAGTTGGGTAAGGCACGCAAACACGCATGCATGCAATCTGGAGCCATCATTTTCAGACTTAACTCACAACAAGAGTCTATAGTGTAGAGGTCAATGTGAAACATCAGGTTAATGTGCAGGCTCTCTCTACTCACTTCCATTGCTTGTGTATATTTACATCCCCAAATCGCCCCAACATCTTTTTCTTTGATTTAAATTTCGGCATGTTTTGAGATATTTTTTTCATCTTTCTTTTTTTATAGATACCATTATGTAGTGAATACTTACTCTAAGATTACAATTTCCCTGAAATGAGAATTCAGGTGTGCTGATTCATTATTTACTGATTTATTTACTTCAGGCATTTGAAAGATTTTAGACTAATTGCTGTCAACAAAGTATTCCACTGTTTCCTTTAAATCCCTGGTGCTCAGGTAAACCGAAAATAATGAAGGCTACTCGCTAAGCTTTTCCATTCTCTCCAACTTCTGCCTGGATTTGGACTGCAAACCACAAAGCGCCTCTCAGCTGACAGCTAGTTAGCTGCCCTGTAACACTCAGAGCTCATTTATGGCTTACTGTGTTCCTGTGTTTTGTAAGTTTTCTCTCCCATAAACTATAACTTTTTTCATTGCCATTGCATTAGAGTTTGCACCTTTTGTGTAAAAGTAAAGAGAAAAACGCCTTTTCCTGCGTTTTCTCCATTGAGGCGTGTTCAGTTTAGTTCAACTTTGAAGTTTTAGAATTCGCGATACAATTTAGAGTTCAAGTTTTAGAATTCTGCGCAGATTAGAATGTAATCCTTTCTGGCTTTAGATCTTTCCACAGAGCTGCCTCCTGTAGTTAAACTCTTAATTATGCCTTCCACAGCTAATTACAAGTTGTTAAAAGCAGAGTAGATAATTAGTAATTAGTAAAAGATCTGAGAACTGGTTTAGTGGCCAGATTTTCTCAGTTGTACTGAGATGTTTGATGTCCTTTCATGTCAATTGTATTTAGACACTTAAACAATCAAAATTACAGCATAAAAAAGGTATTACAAAGTAATTATTTTTAAGTATTACTTACAGAATAATAACTATTATAATAATTATGTCTGAGGGCAATGGGTAAGGACACAAAAAGTTATTCAGAATTATAATATTTAAAAAATAATTCTTTCCTTTCCTAAGCAATGCAAAGCTGCAAAAAATCAAATTAGATAGATAGATTTAGTTGACTAATAACCCCAATAGCGTAGCAGTATTTGCAGTACATTGTAAATGATTAATGATTATTGGTGTATGTTTTACAAGAAAATACCATTTCAGTTTTTCTACTTCAAAACACATTGGGATTAACTCACTAAACAATTCCAGATTTGGACAAAAAAGAAAACGAGATATGTGCTACAAGCAAATTTTGCCAATACAAGTTCTTGTAATGCTGCACATTACTCGAAATGGCTTCCTCAGTGAGTTATCTTCTGAAAATGTCCCTCTCTCCACAGGAGCAATGTCTTTACTCAACAGAATGGAGCTGTCCTTTACTAAGGGTTGGACCTGCAAAGAAATGACCTGTCACCGTTGTTCAGTGTCTACCTACCTTCTCTTTTCTTTTCTTGCCGTTTCTATGACTACCACCATCTCAAGAGTTGAGGTGCCTTTACATTAGTGCCTGTTTGCAAGCGTTTTCAAATATTTGCAAACAGACTTTCTTTACAATCATAAATGTACAGCATGCACACAGAGTTTAAGGATAGTATGTAGAATGCCAATCCAATCCAATGCTAATGATGTCCCTTTTAGGCAAGTAAGTCTACTCAGCACCCACTTAGCAATGCCTCTGGTCAGCTACTTTTGAAAATGGAAAAAAAATAATAATAATAATAATTGTGCATTTGATAGCGATAACATAAAAGGCACAATAGTTTTTCAAGAAAGCAGTTACCATTTAGAAATCACCATTTTCTTGGCATGTAATGAATGGGGAAAGACTAAAATCTAAAACCTCACAACTGGTAGCGAAGCTTTGATTTCAATAACATATTTTAATTCAGCACTGCAATCCAAAAACAATATAAATGTAGCCTCTTTATCTGAAATCGTGCTAAGCTGCATTCATGCCAAGTAAAACATGTTCATGTCCTTTTAGAACTTAGTACCACCAGCATTGCAATGTCATTCGGAAATACTTAAAATAGCAGCAACGTTAGCAGTAAAATGTAACTTGGAAGTTATTTTGTGATATATTTCTGTTAATAATTCATTAATCAGTATTGGGGATAGTTACTTTTAAAAGTAATGCATTACAACATTGTATTACTACTTAAAAAGTAACTAATGCATTATTTTTTATGGAAAATAATGCATTATTTCATTCGTGCACAACTTTTTCTCATCTGGGCTGGACTTGCTTGCTTGTTTTTTAATAAACTAAAAAGGTGAGGAAAAATGAATCTGTTTTTTGCTAGTGCATTACACAAAAGCATGCTGACATTTAATCTAGAGCCACAATACATGTTCACATAGCCCACACAATGCCTCTGCACTTCCTATTTCTCTCATCACGAGGACAGGAGAGCTGTCTGTCGATAAATTGGGAAAACAAAGTAACCTTCATTATTTATTTGAAAAAGTAACTCAGGTATTTTGTAATGTTACTTTACTCATTACTTGAAAAAAAAAGTAATCTGATTACAAAACGTGCAGTACTTGCAGTACTTGTTGTCATCTTCAGAAGGCAAATTAAGATATTTTTGATGAAATCCAAGAGGTTTCTGAACCACACAGGCAGCAACGTCATTGTTCCTTTCAAGGCCCAGAAAGGAAGTAAAGACATCCTTAAAATAGTCCAAGTGACTACAGTGGTTCAACCTTAATGTTATGAAGCGGCCAGAATACTAATTGTGCGTGAAAACAAAACAAGAATAATGACTTTATTCAACATTTATTGACACATGCGCGTGATGCTGATGCAGGAGCTGGCCAGAAACTCTACACTGCATTCACTACGTCAAAAGCACAGGAGACTGACAGCGAAGAGAAGAATAAAGTCATTATTTTTGTTTCCGTCTTGCGGGTTTGGAAAGACATGAGGGTAAGTAATTAGTGAACCCAAAAATGCCCTTTAAGTGTATTATGATAGTCATGAAAGTGAACTCTAAGTTCTCTTAAGCTGTGTTGAGGGTAACACATTACAAATAATCTGAGTTACATAATCAGATTACTTTTTTAAAGTTACTATAAAGTAACATATTACTTTTAAATTTACATCAAAATATCGGAGTTACTTTTTCAAATAAGTAATGCATGTTTTTTTTTTTTTTGTTTTTTTTTCCCACATATTTACTGACAGCTGTCCTGTCAGAAATTGAGCATGCTATAATAGTTCTAAACTAAATGTGAACTTCCAGTTACTCATCTCACTTGCACAAAACAGATACAGAATTCCTCTAAATTAATAAAAAAAACAGTGAAACAAAGACCTTAGGATATTAAAAAACCAGCTGCAATAATTAAATGTTAAATAACACAAATATACTTTGTATTTAATCTCACTTCATTTAAAAATACACTTCATTCATTGTATTTAATCTCACTTCAACATCTAACCGAGTAATACAATTAGTTACTTTTTTATTAGAAACACAATATTGTAATGCATTACCTTACTTTAAAAAGTAACTTTCCTCAACACTGTTATTAAGTGAACATCCTGATTTTGCAGAGTTATTTCCTGGGTCAACAGAAATTCCCGTTTTTAGATCCTGGAAAAAATTTTATCCCAACCATATTCCTTAAACCTATCCCTACCCATAAAATCAGAGGGAAATGATAGGTGAACAACACCCGGGTTGTAAGCCTAAACTTGACATAAAATCTGACTGGTTTATTGGAATATCTGTGTTGATCCAGGAAAATGTTGCACTAAGTGAAATCGGGTTCTGCATTATGAAGTATTTGATTAATATTATCTAGAAGTATTTTGTAATGTACTTTAAGATTTGTTGTACACTACAAGTAAATATTTTTCACAAGGGAAAGCATGAGCGCAGCACAAAACGGCACTACACATTTTCAAATGAATAGCAACATGCTAAACATCACTTAGCACATTCACATGATGGCACCACTCTCACAACCGCCCACAACATCATATTAGTTTCTTCAGAACATGGAAAAATGTATGTAGTTTTTTAAAACATCTAAAATAAATCTAGCAGACAACTTCGGCCAAATTAATGATCGATGGTCATTAAAACAACCTATGAAATCAATATTTTTGGGGGGTAAGAACATACATAGACAACATTACGTAAACATAAGCAGCAAAGATTCTCACTGTAAAAGCCTCTGAGATGGGAGCCAGTGAATGAGGGCAGAGATGAGAAAGACTGCCTGATACTGATCAAAGTCAAGGAAGGGAAAGAGAGATAGAGAGAAAGACAGAGCATGTCTCCTAGAAAAGGGGCAGTGATCAAAGCTGAAGATGAAGGGAATGCAGCAAACTGGGAAATGAAGGAAGAGGAAGTGAAGGGAAACTCCAGCACCTTTCAGATTCGCTGAACTTGACTGTTGTGTGCGTTCTGGCTTCATTATTTCCTGTTCATAATTTTACAGAGGCTGGCTGAAAGAGGAATGATAAAAGGAATAGGAAGGCTGCCTACTGTCTGTCCCTGCCTGGTTTGTTGCCAAGACCATAAAGATAATGTTGAGGAACTGTCATGTGATCAAACAGCCACAGCGCATGGCACTGCGACCTCATCTGCGGCTCAGATTCGCTAATGAGTTGAGCAACTGTGAGGGAACAATTGGGAAGTTTACCTTTCGATGTGTTAATGGAAATTTCATCAGCCCCCACTTCTCTAGTTTGGGACTTGAGGGATTCAGAGAAGCCAAATTCCTCAACTATGGGAACTTCTGGCCTTGTGAATTTTTAGGGAAGAGGTGAAGAAGAAGAAAAAAAAAAAAACTTTAAGCTCACACAAGTCCAATAACAATGGCTAACAGTGGACATACTGTACATTCATCACAATGTTTTTTTTTTTTTTTAACCATTTCCACCACAGTGTCCTCTAAACCACATCCAAAATTAGGAATTGACCCGTCACAAAACCCGCCAGTGGAGTTTGGATCCATCTGAAGCTTTATTCTTGTTCAGAGTCAAACAGTACAGGGTCAATACACAGCAGTGGCAGTGGCAGGCTAAGGTTGAGGCAGACAGCAAACATACAGAGTCCGATAATCAGTCAGAAGGTCGGGACAGGCATCTTAAAATCACAATCCAATAACCAGGTAATGGTCAGGGCAGGCAGCAAAGAATCAAACAACGGGGAACAGTCTACGATCAAACACAGAATCACAATCCAGAACAGAAACGCTCAGAAATGACCACCGTGGCAAATCAAGACTTCACACTGGTGATGTGTGTGTGGTGTGTTTAAATAGTGTGTGTAATGAACTGCAGGTGTGAGAGCAATCAGTCCCAGGAATGAGGGCCTATGGGAAATGGAGTCCGAAACAGTCAATTTTCTGGTGAGAGCTCCCTCTGCTGATTGAAAGGAAGCGAAGAAGGAGCAATAATATAATAAAATCACGTTCTTAGTTTCATTTTCGTGGACTTTTAGTTTGTATTTGGTAGTTATTTGGTAGTTCTCATTTTTTGTCATGGACATTCATTTATCATCAAAGGTGTTAATCCTTATTTCCCTCATTTGCCCTCGATTTATGTTGCTATCTCACTCTTGAGTTGTCACTTGTTGTCCGTGTTTGTTTTTCACGCAAGCTGTCACGCCTTACTCCCTAACTGTTTAATAAACCTTGTCAATATTTTTATATAAGTCTTTTTTAATCAATGTGACACTTTTTGCTTAGCAAAATTTAAAAAAAAATAAATCTTGAGTTAATGGGAAATGGTATGCAAAAACATTTGGTTCAGATATTATATTTACCCATTTTTTCTTTATTTTCTTCACACATCACATCTCATATTTCCCCTCAAGCACTTCACTGACACTGTTGTTAAAAAAAAACTACACTCACTTAATAATAATAATAATAATAATAATAAACTAACTTAATCACTTTCTCAATTATTTGTTGACTGTTGAATGTTTTCTTTCAATAGTAATAATTGGTTTATAATAAATGTGCTTATAAAATTTAAAGTAAATGTTAAACAAGTGTACCATAATAAATTTTGCAATTGAAAAACAGCAAAAAATAAATGAGGGCACAGTAAACAGTTGACAAGAGCAAAATATGTTATAAAAAATAGTTATCAACCCCTTGGGTATTGAAGTGTCTATAGTTGAAGGAACACCTCATTCAAAAATTACAAGATGTTGACCATCTAAACCAGATTCAGACATGGTGGTCAGTTCAAACTAAGGCTGCGTTTCTAAAAAGCATGGTAAGCATATGATAGAACCATCCCTATGATCAACTTAGCTCACGATGGTTTTGAGAAATGCAGCCCAGATTGACCAAGATAGTCCAATATGTTGATTCCTGTCTCATCTGAATGTTTGACTTTTCATCTTCCTCAAACAGTTTAGACCGTCTTCTTTGACTTGACCCATTTACATAGCTGGATTTTCCAGCAGAGGGAAAATCATGACTTTGGTCAGTGGGAAAAACTCATTATTCCAGAACCAAAAGCACTGCGACATGAAATGTCCATTCATTAGCTGTTTCATAAGAAAATGTTATAGAAAACTGAAAAGACCTTTTTCGGTGATCAAGTTCTAAAAATAACACAAAAAAAGTACTATAAAAGTATAACAAATCAAAATTATTGTCTCTATGCACTCACACAAATGCAGACTGCAGATATGGTGTTGTGAACCTCTAATATCAACGAAAAACCTCTTTAGTGTGAACAAATGTCACGGCCAAAGAGGTTTGATGCTGAAACATTCCAGTCAAGTCATATCAATTATTTTTACTTTTCATTTTTGTTCTTTTAGACCTCATTGACTTAAACTGCTCTCATTTCAAGAGTGAAATGTTCACGATTGGACGTTTTCTATCTGTTTTTACTCAACGTCTAGTTGTCGTTGGGTGATCCATCAATCTGTCGCCCCCCAAGCCTTTGTTTCACCTTCCTCTTCAACCCTAACTTCCTTTCATCCCTCTTTAAGTGATTCTCTTTTATCTTCTTTGCCTTTCTCTATTTGTCACCTTTCATACCCTAACTTCATCCGAGTTTTCTTCCTGGCCATCCAACATCCCTCGAATACATCCGGCTCATTTCATTACATTTTCCCTGCTAGAAATGAACTGAGATCAGGAAAAGTTCAGAGCATTTGATGTCAATGTTTATTTGCTTCTAAAAACTTCTTCCTCAGCCAAATTCCAACTAGTCCATACATCATTCATTAGAGATCAAAAAGGGGTGCCTTGGCACCATCCAACCCTTCAACTCGTTCACTGTCCCTCAACATTACTGCTTGGCTTGCACTTTTAGCACTTCCACAACTTCGAGCTGTTTGCTAATGCACTGCAAATGAACAAGAGCCCCATGTGACTGAAGCGCTGTGATGCTTGTATCGACTGTTAAACATTGGTCATCAGAAGCTTGATCAAGTAAGTGGAATACTAATGAATGCTTGAAAGTACAAGACCATTTCGTGTTGGGAATAAGATCCAAAATTAGCCAAACCCCAGGAAAAATTGGCTTTTGCGAGTAAATGAAATGGAATGATATGAATTTGTCAAATGTCAGGGTGGTACAACTGTGCTTTTATACATCATAATGAAAGAATTTAAAAGGTTGAAATTCTTGGAGATAAAACAAAATTTATTATCTCTTATTGTTAATATTTTTGTCCACCAAGTCATGTAGTTTGACCAATAGTCACGTGGTGCAACCAACAGTCAATGAGACAGTAAACCATGACAAACCTTTGTGAAAAGCATGTTTAATTTAACTGAATGTAGTGTACTTCAAAACTTAAAAGCATATTTTTAAAAAAAACTGAACTTGCAGATTATAATTTTAAGAGTGTTATTTGTTATATGTGCACACACACACACACACACGATAATTAGACACATTACACAAATTAAACACACATTGACATAATTAGTTCACTATAAATGCTTTTGGCAGTACACTTTATCAAAAACAACAACATGAAATTAAATATAAATTCCTACTTAAGTGGGTCAAAAAAGCACTCTAAAGTTCAGCTATTTGCATTCAACATTAATTTAAACTATAATACATTTTGATTTAATTGCAATTCACATGCAATAAAGTGTCCATTCTGTTTGCACGTAATATTCTTTTAAACTTTGCTTGCTGAAAGCATAATCAGCTGAACCAGAACATTTAATAAAAAACACTCAAGGGGGCAGGAATGTGTTGAATGTGATTGACAGATAGATGGATGACTGGCATCCTAACCCTGCAGAAAGCCCTGTGGATACAAAACACACTTAAGTGGGCTTTATTGCATTAAAATGAATTGCATGATTAAAATACAGAATTTTGAAATATACTTCACATCAATACAATTAAGCACACTTTTTTCACAAGGGGTCACTCAGGGCATTGTTACAATTCCAGTCATGCTTCTTCAATAATGATTTCTCTTGTAGAAATTATTATTTCATGCCATTAACAAAACCCTCTTTGGTCTGACAACTCCACAGTGTTTATGTGTCTTACTTTGACACATAAAGTAAGACTACATCTGTTTATGGATCCTACTGCAATATTCTGCATTGCAAAACTATTTTTAGCACCGGGAACATGGGGGGGGGGGGGGGAGTCCAAGACAACACAATGCTGTTTAACCAATAAAGCAGGGATGCTTGCATCTGTTGTGTGTTGTACTCAGTTCCTGGCCGAGAGCAGACTGTAGCAGCACTGGGACTGCAGACTGCTAGCCTCTGCCAGGAAGCCCTGTTGGTCGCAAAACAAATATCTCTATAAAAAGATCTGCACACGTTTGATATTGGCTTCAGAGCTGTACTGCAAGCTATCCAGGAGCATTGTGAACTGCACGTTTGTTCCTGGAGAGCTTTGCACTTCTCCTTGAGTTCTGGCAGGTGTGCCGGTGCCGAGAAGCACACACTCGACAGTTCTCACCGATTGTCTGGCAGATACACTTCTTTGTGTGTGTGTGTGTGTGTGTGTATGTGGATAGAAGGTGCACTCCTCCTTTAGAATGGAGGACAAAAAAAATCTCCAAAAATGTTTGAAGTTAGTCTAGAATTCAGAATTTAGTTTGTGTAATGCAGCCCCTGGTTTCCAAATCAGATTTCACTTTCTGCATTTTGGCTTTTCTTATCAACAGGACCTATTATGCATTTTGTTTGGTTGTTTATTTGTTTTGCTGTTGTTGTTTGCTTTTTTTACATGTTCACCTTTCCTTAGTGCATAATGTTGCTGTCTGGGCATAAAAAAGTTATTCTCTATATCAGTAGGCAGGATTTGTAAACTCCCTGAAATTCCATGTAATACTTTAATATACTTTGCTTACTAAATCAAACTTAAGTGGTGCAACCAACAGGAAACATGAAAACAAACAAACAAACAAAACAAAACAGGAAATGATATCAGAGAGGCCCCTGCGGATGGTTTAAACTCTTAGATAATCTAACTCCCCAAAAAGTAAATGTTATGTAAATATGATTTGTAAATATATTTTCCACCTTAAAAATAATTAGTGTTATAACGAGTGTTATTGTTGTAATTGACCCTTCGTAAAACCCGTCCCCTATTACTATGTCCGACAACCCATGCTCTCTCACTCCACACATCATGTTCTCCCGCAGTGAAAAATACAACATGGAGCAAAGAGGACACTAACAACGAATGAAACAGTTTCATATTTAATGTCATTTTTTAAAGCAGTTTAAACACTAAATACCGTATAGTGGCTCCTTAATGTGTCGAGACAGATCCTTCAAACGGCTCATGAACCGTTCATCTCTTCATACTAGTTCATTTACAGCATCAAATAAACATGAATGAACATCAGAAGGAATGTTGTTTCAACCGCGGAAAGACGTGAGTACACACAATATTTCAAGTTAAACAACGTTAATCTACTATAGGCTACTCCTGACTGCTTTGTCGGATAAGATGGCGGATTCGGCGTTATGATTGGTTAGATCGCCTGTCAATCAAACTGTTTGCGAAAGGTCAATTTGCTGTTGATAATTCAAGGGAGAGAGAGTCTATAGACTGCAATGCTCTCTTGCACTGTGTTTTATTCAGAGCTCACGGCAATATTCTGGAGTGAAAACCTGCGCTTCATGTTTTGTGTAATGTACAATAAACTTCATAAAACTCATCTGTAACGATTTGGCCATCATTGAGACGGCGTCTAGAACAACAGGCTTGTACTAATAATGGATAAAAGCAAGATGACAACATAAGTTATGAACGTGATTAAACTGAACTATACCTGGTCTGTCTCCACTCTGCTTATATTCTCTGGCTCTCTCGAACTGAACACAGCTACAGAGAGTTTCTGACATTATTGGTGCGGGATTTTGTTCTGTCACTTACGGTGGCCGGAAAACAAAAACCACAAACACCAAAAAAAATTTTTTGAAACTCGAGACAAAAATTTATTTTGAAAAAAACATTTTTTTTAAAACACAAAACACAACAACAAAAAACAAAAAACAAAGGGACAAAGGGGAAAAAACAACATTTAGAACAACACACATTAACAAACAAAAAAACACTTTACAAAAACACAAAAAAAATTTACAATGACAAATTTACATTTACAGAAAGGATGTGGACAATGGGACACACGGAGGGAGGTGAGTGTTGTTGTTGGTGTTGTTTGTTGGTTGCGTAAAGTTAGTCGAGTTTAAGTGGAGTAGTGTAAATAATAAAATAAAGTTTTATGGTGGTGAAGATGAACATGGACGCGGGGTTGAGGCCGTTTTGTTTTTTTGCAAACACAACACATGCAGCGCTTAACGCGGTTGCTGGTGTTGCGGTCAGTGTTTTTGAGTTTAAAGTTTCTAAAGACACAAACACAAACGGACGGACCGACCCCGACCAGTAACAAAGTAAAAAAGTTTTTCACTACAGAAAAGAAGAAGAATTGTGAATGAATTCGTAAAAGTGTTTCACACTTGTGTGTTGTTTTTTTGCACTTCCCGGCCACCGTAGTCACTGGAGCTCGGAGGAGCGTCAGTTCTCGAAGTTCCACCCTCTTAGGCCAGGAGCAGCAGCTCATTTGCACTTAAAGGGACAGACACAAAAACGGCACTACTTGCGTTTTTGCTCAACCCCCAAAACGTCTCAGTTACGGCGGTAACCTTAGTTCCCTGAAGAGGGAACGAGACGCTGTGTGGAGAGTTTGACACATTGGGAACGCTCTGCTTGATTGCGTCGTGAAGCACTTGTGAAATCAGTCCAATGGAGTGACTGAAGGGGATATCAGAGACTTGTTTTACATCTCTTAAAAAGGGTTTCATGGTTATGCCACATGAATTTTAATCATTAAATGTCTCTTGAAAACGGTATAAAAGTTTTTTATTGATTTATTTATAGACACAAGGATACGTGGCTAAATGAATAAATGTACAACTATTATCAAGTAGGTTTAAACTTTTGAAATATAATAATTATTGCAGAAATGAAACTAAACAAAATAGTCATGCTTGAATTTCTGAACCATCGTAGTAGTAGCATGTATTGATGGTTTAAAATTAAACATAAAAGAGGGTCTACAATTGTGTTTAAATACCTCAATAAAGCATTACTGCCATTTAGGAATGAACGAATGCTTAATATGTTGTTTATTGTTTAGAGTGCCAATCCCAAAGTGTCTTTGAGAATTTTCTGAATTAATTGGTTCCTTTAGCTTGATGTATGAAACAGAAGAACAAAGTATAATATATCTTCACACAGCCAGAATGGCGTTAACAAAAAACAGCTGTGCTAAATTCCACCGCTTTATCTTTCGCATTGTCTGCATTTCCATTTTCTTTCATTCCAAACAGAGCTTTTCATCACTGTTCCTATAAATTTAGCTTTTTATTAAATTTGCTTTGGCACAGATATGGACAGACAGACTGCTGTCATTCTCTTTAGTGAATTACAAGTCCCGGTGCTTGAAATAAACACTGATAATGAAATGAGTTAGGAGAGATTGATGTTGCAAAACAATGCAGATCCATGTGAAATCACTTTTCCACAGACATCCCGAAGCAATATCCAAGCAATCTGCCAATCATTATATTAAACGACAGTATTTACTCTTGCCTTATCTTATCAGGAGTTCACTAAAGGAAAGAAACTATATGCGGTCTTCAAAAATGGTCATGTTTATGAGAAGAATGCACCAGGATTTTCTTTGAGCGACAATTTTCAGTGGAAGCTTATCTGTTAAAGAACTATTGGTATTGGAAATGATTACATTTTAATATCAATAATATAGGTTGCAAATGGAAAAAAAAAAAAATCACAATTTCGAAACTCATGGCTCAAAGAAAATCTTTAAAAAAGTTTTGTATTAGTAATTATGACTGTATTTGCATCGAATGCGTAAATACATTCTTTCCAACATGACTTGAACGCGTCATTAATTAAAATGTTCGAAGTATTATCTTCACGGGGGATTCAAGGCAGCAATGAAGGTAAAGCTTATACATATTTAAAATGGGGTTAAAATCCTCTAATGGATTCTTTCTGATTCTTGGTAACATTTTAGGGGATTTTATTCCCAGTTCTGCCTTTTTGTTCCTGCTGTGATGATTCCCAACAGGGGATGACTTGCGTTGAGTTCTTCCCCTGACATTTAAGCGCGACGTGCTCTATAAGTTACGCAGGACATTCAGTGTGTACGTGCGTGGTAGAGAGCCATTTCAAGAGTGGTAAGAGTGGGGGAAGTAATTGTGTGGGAATCTGTGATAGACCCCTGGAGTTTGAGAGATAAGTCGGTCTCTCTGGGAGTCGAGAAGCTGCTGTTAAGGCCACATTAGCCACCTGTGGAGTCCAAAATACAGAGTAAACAAAAAGCCAGAGGAGCCTGTTGCTGCTCAACTGCAGGGCACTACAATAAAGAGAGTGTAATATCAGAATGTGGCTTCAGAGAATTTACTCATTATGGCTTGAGAGAAAGCTTGTGCTAAAAAAACTTGGCTGACACTGAAAAAAAAAAACTTTCAATGGATATTTGTGGACCAGGGTGCTGATTGGTCAAAAAGATGTACTGGCAACTGACCTTAGAGACTGCGGTCTTTAGCATCAGTCAGCCTGCCTCCACATTTGGTGCCGTGACCCAGATGGGAATGAGGTTTAACGGAAGCCAGCTAGTAAGAGCTGTGCTTGTAAACCTCACTCCCCTGGCCTGAAGAGGTACATTTGTGACTGCTGTTAAAGACTGCAGTCTTTAGCGCCCTTGTTAGTGCTCCCACCTCCCATGCCAGAGGCTTCGGTTCGAATACCGCTAGGAGTGGGTCGAGTAGAACCAGTTACATTTGGTTGCATGAGGTTTAGGGGGTGAGTGTAATAAAGGGCAGCTAGTAAGAGCTATGAGTGTCAACCTCATTTCCCTGGCCTGAAGAGGTGCACTAGCGACTGACATTAGGGACTGCGGACCGGTTACACTAGCAACTGCGATGACCAAACATCCGTGGGAGAAAAAAAAAAGAGATTTTTTTTTTTTTTTGTCACGACATTTTGTCAAAAAGCAACCACAGTTTTGAGACATCTTCTGAAACTCAAGAGAACATGTATAGTCATGGCCAAAAATATTGGCACCTTTGGTAAACATTATCAAAGATGACTGTAAAAATAAATCTGCATTATTTATCCTTTTGATCTTTAATTCATAAAATGAGCAAAAATCTAACCTTTAATTGAAGGAAAAGTGAGGGGAAAATCACATAATGAAGTTAATATTTTTCTTTAAAACACACTGGTCACAATTATTGGCACCCCAAGAATTTTTTTATGAGTCAATTATTTTTTATTAATTGAAGAGCATTGCTATTCATATTTACATTTTTTTTAGCACACTAGGGTGACCATGAACATGAAACTGTTCCGTCAGTATAAACATGAGGAAGTACAAAGGCTAAATTCCTATAATCATTCATCACAATGGGTTAAACCGAAGAATATAGTACTTATGTGCAGAAAAAGATTGTTGAGCTTCACAAAATAGAGAGTGGCTGTAAGAAAATAGCTAAAGCTTTGAAAATAATTTCCACTATCCAAATTCCATTTCCACTATTGGGGCAATAATTAAGAATTTCCAATCAACTAAAGATGCTACAAATCTTCCTGGAAGAGGACGTGTGTCTACATCGTGGCCAAAGATTCTCCAAGGATCACAGCTGGAGAACCGGAAAGATTAGTTCAAGATAGAGTCTTGAGCCTCAGAAAACCAAAAAAAAAAAAAAAAAGATCAAACAGCACATATATCCTCATAAGTTGTTCGGGAGGGTTTGAAAAAAATCCTCTGCTCTCATCCAGAAACATCTCCAGCATATTCAGTTGTCAGACAAGACTGTAACTTCAAATCGACCAGCTTTGACCGGCTTCTATGGTCAGATGGAACTAAAAAAAGAGTTTTTTTGGCAGCATACCCACCAGATGGGTTTGGTGCACACAGGGATACAAAGTACCCCATGCCCATGGCTAAATATACTGCTGGATCTTTAATGTTGTGGCCTATTTTTCCGCTCGAGGTCCTGGACATCTCGTTCAGATACATGGTATCATAGATTCTATATCAAATTCCAACAGATAAAAAAAAATCAAACCCTGACCGCTTCTGCTAGAAATCCTATAATGGGCTGTGGTTGGATCGTCCATCAGGACAGTTATCCAAAAAAAACATCAAAACCAACACAAAAATGTGTCACTGAGCACAAAATGAAGCTTCTGCCATGGCCGTCCCAGTCCCCTGACCTGAACTCTAAAGAAAATGAGTGGAGTGAACTGAAGAAGCACCAACATGGAGCTGGGAATATGAAGGATCTGGAGAGATTCTGAATGAATCCTCACGTCAGGTGATCTCCAAACTCATCAGCATTATAGGTGAAGACTCTTGTATCTTTACAAACGGAGGTTGCAAAAGCATTGAATAAAGGGGCACCAATTATTGTGGCCAACGTGTTTTAGAGAAAAACATTTATTTCATAATGTGATTTGCCCCCTTCTTTCAATTCTTTTCCTTCAATGTAAGGTTAGATTTTTGCTAATTTTATGAACTAAAGATCAAAAGGATAAACAATACAGATATATTTTTGCAGTTATCATTGATCATTTATCAAGGGTGCCGATATATTTGGCCATGACTGAATGTATGATTCAGTATAATTCATTATTCTTTATTCTTAAAGCTGATCCTTTTAAATCAGTAAAACAAACAAACAAATACATAAACAAATCCCAACCAGTGTTATATTGGTTTTATGAATACAGTATTTTAGATTTATTCACATTTTGAATTAGCTTCTATTTTTATGTTTAAATTTTAATTTTATTTTTACAGTGTTTACTTGATCTTATTTCAATTAGTTGCCAAGGCAACCATTATAATTTTCATTTTTTAAAGTTTGTTTTTCATCTAATATTTGTACTTAATACTAATTTGTACAAATATTTGTATTTTATTTTGGCTTTATTTTTAATAGTTTTAATACTACTAGTAGTAGTAGCACTAGTATTAGTAGTAATTTTTAATAGTTTTAATTGACTGAAAATAATACAGTACCATGATAAATAAATATTTTGGAATTCATGTATTTTTCCTATAACAAATGAAATTTTCTTGTATTACAGTATTTGGGATTTGGAGGAAAATATGCTTAAATGTCATGAAAAATAATGACACAGAGAAAAAAAGTTTTGAATTAAACTTTGTGCGATTTCTTGATGTATAGAGATGTATAGGCACAGTAAGACTTCTCACGATGATTCTTCATGTACATGAATATGCAAGGATGGAAAATAAATATTTAAAGTAACTATATCAAGAGCTTGTTCGGCTATACTTATAACACTGTAATGTTGGTTCTAAATAATTGAGCAGACGGCGTTGTGTTCAATCTCAGCACACTTTTCTATTTATGTGATATACAGCACAGAAGCACTGACTGTAGGCCGGGACAGAAATTGCAGAGTTTGCAGTTTCATTTGCAATCAATTGTAAAATATTTACCTCAGGCAAAGACTCTGTATTTGAGAAGCTTGTGGCGGGCCAATTTAACATTGCACTTTGAAAATTTCTTTACTGTGTTCACAGCTGAGTTAAACTGGAGCATCGGCGATTAATTAAGCGAGATGCCATCCACTAATGGCCAATCCGGAAGATCTTCTCCAGCAGTGATCCACCTCAGAGCAATAGAAGTCTAATCAGCCTGTGCAAACCACGCTTAGTCTATTGGCATATTTACAAGCCAAGCAAACTAATGAGAAGAAAACTAGGAGTTGCCAAAGGCCTCATTTGAGTCCTGCTCACAAACGTTGCTTGATGAAAATCAGGCTGAAAGGATTAGTGGAGACAGAATGAGATTCTGCTCAAAAGCAACACCCAAGTGCTGCATTCTGCAGATTCTGTGCAGTACATTTTCATATCCTCATCATAAGGGGCTTTCACACTGAATAGTTCTAATTATTGGAACTAGCCACCAGGATAGTTCCCCAAGAACTTATTTCTCCTCCGTGCCATGTACCTGGTTGCGGAAATAGGAGCTCAAAGTTGCCGACTGTAGCGTCTTTAAGTGCGACATTTACCAGCGCATAAATCCGGTTGATGGAGATATTATGGCAAGGGTTTTGTGATAACGAAGATGGAATGTAAACTTGTAATTTACGTAATTTAAAGAGCAAAAAGTGGGGCTAAGAGACAAAATCTCCTACGGCAACTTTCAATATTATATATCATTGAGGCAGAGAAAAGAACACCACCCTGCTGACAACACGTAAATACGGCAAATGCTTTTTTTTTTCATGTGGTGGAGTAAATACATTTACACGGCTTTTAAAAATGCCGGGTGCCGGTGTTTGACATGCGTTTGACCAATCAATGTACACTTACGTCTCTGATAGTTTCTATAATGCTGGTTTAGACCCTACTCTGAAGTAAGATATAATTCAGTTCCGCCAAAAGGAGTTGCAAGAACTAAAATCAATCCTAGTTCTAGCGGTCCGAACACAGCAAAATCCGAGTACTTCAGCCAATAGTTCTAGAAACTTTGAAAAGTTTCCTCCACTGCGAAAGCCCCTATACATGTTTCTTCAACTTTTCTTCAACAACTGTTAGTATTACAGAATCGCTTGCTAAGATTGTCTTTGCAAAGTAGTTTCAGCATGATTTTATTGTAACACTGCAGTAACTTTCAGATGAAAGAACAAAAATGCCAGAAATAACATAGAGAGGGGTGGCCTCTTTTGACTTAGTCTTTAATTATCATCATGGAAACTGTCTAGCCATGTCCTACCAACCAGTGAGAGCACCTAGCAACTGTATATTAAAATGAAAAGACAAATACTCAGCTACAGAACACCACAGAGATATGTGGGTTGTCTCTTTTGACAGTAGGCTTTAGGTATCCTGGCAACAGTCTAGCCTCACCCTAGCAACCATTTAAAGCACCTTAGCAACCTTAAAGTAAATTAAATCGGCCATATCTCTGGATCAGTAGAGCATTAAAGACAAGTAGTCTTTAAATGTAACATATCTGACTACTAAATATTATATAAATAATTAAATCAATTTAAAATTATCTTATCCACACCCTAGCAACCTTATTGTAGGCTTACAGTGTAAAGTGTATTTTCTGTTATGTTATGTTATGTTTTAAGTTAGTTTTACGCTGTTTTTCTGCTTCAGTTTCTCTTATGTCCCGTCTCTAAATTTTCTCCAAAATGTAACATGGCGTAACCATCAAGTAAAAGGTAATAACATATTTTGCTTACACCTTGAATACAAGTAAGTTTACACATAATAAATGTATCTTAAGGTGAAAACAGCAATTTTAAAGTTCATACATTTACATTTATTAATTTGGCAGACTTACAAGGGGAGCAATTAGGGGTTTCATGCCTTGATCAAGGTCACCTTAGTCATGGTATCGAGGGTAGAGAGAGTGCTGTTCATTCACAATCCCCAACCGGCAACCTTCAGGTTACAAGCCCGACTCCCTCACCACTAGGCCACGACTACCCCATAAGTATCACAACATTTTTGGAAAGTCACTCCACATGAAATTTTACATGCATTGCACACTATGCACACTACACTGGTGCAGGGAGATTAGACAATTATAAAAGAGGTAGTTTACATATAAAACTTTTACAATAAAAGTCTTAATGGCACAGTGTCAAAACTAATCAGTTTAATACTAAGGGTCATGAAATAGATGTGAAAAACTAAATTGGAAAATGATTCAGTCAGTGAAACATGACCAGTAAGACACCAAGCATATATATTTAGATGAATTGTGATTCTAGCAGCATTCATTTTGAATAAAAGCAGGACAAGGATATGACCTGTTTTTCTTCTTATAACATCCACTGAAGAAGAAAATGGTTTTGCCATCATTTCATCCATCACAATTATACTTCCGATATTGAGTGAACACAGCCTCGAGACCGACGCTTAGGTCTAAACTTTGTTTCCATACAACGTTAATTGACTGCAAAATGCTTAAATTAGCTCAGTCATTATCTAACTCGTTTAAGTTAACGAGCCAAATTCTTGTGGAATTTGTATTGAATGGTTGGAGTATAGGACTTGACATTCTGCACATTACGTGGGTGTCAGGGAATGGATTCACATGGAGGAATTATTTTTAGATTAGCTACAGTGAGAATGTGTATTAGGCAGTTCTTCCTTCCAATCGACTGAAACAAGGATTTCGGTAGAGAGTTTGTATTTAAAGATACAATTATACATATATTACTGTATTTTTATGAGCAGATATGATGAGCATTAGGGACTTTTGAGAATATAAATGTACATTCATGAATGAAGCCTAAATAAGCTTAGTGCCCTGTAGTGTTTGATATGTCTGTTGGAATGAATTGGTTTCGAACTGGACATTCTACCGAGTTTCCGTTGCTAAAACTCAAAACTCGGACCAGTACAGTGTCCCTACTGCTGGGGGTGGGGGGTTGAATAAGGGGTGGACAGGTCACTTTTGCCAGCACACCCTCTCTCCATTCATCCCCTGTGGGCCTGCGTCTGTGCAAACAGTCGCCGATGAATCCTAAGCCTGTTAATCGCAATAGCACACCAAACCCCACAGATGGTTAATCTGCCCTTTGTCTCCCCTCACTCCTCAAACTCCGATCCCCTCCGTCCCCCTCGCCATTCACAGAGATGGTGTTTATTTCATTCTGTAAATTCTTAATCCTGTTTAGCAACACTCTTCGAACCCTGAATGGCCTTTTCCACCCCTTTTCCCTCTTGCTCTTTTGTTTTTTCCCAGCTGAAAGGAAGAAAGATCCAGGCCTGAAAGGAAAAATGCTTTATTCTTTATTCGTGACTGCTGATTGGTGGAAAGATGACGCTTCACTAGGTTTCAGTTCTTTTGCTTTATCTATTCATTTTTTTTTTTTTTTTTTTTTTGAAAGTTCATGCTCCTGCTGATTGATGATTAGGCAAACTAATTCAGTTTTTGCAGTTTTTTTTTTTTTTTTTAATATATGTATAGATTTATCTAAATATCCATTAAAGAATATCAAGTCATTTTAAAATGTTTAAAAATATTTCATATGATAATAGTAATAATAATGATAAATTATTATTATTATTATTATTAATGGATACATTATTAATTTTTTAATAATAACAATAATAATTGGTAAGCTGACGTTTTCAGATTCTTAGAGGTATCTGTTTCTGTTCCCGTCCAAGATCCACTGTCATTTTTTTCCCACAAGCACTCGGCGGCTGTCACAAAACAGAGTCGTCTGCTAAGCATCTGCTTTGAGCCGCAGCCGAGCGACAAACACTCACACAGTGTCCAAATCCAGCACACCACGCTCTCTGTGGAATGTTCAAGCAGGATCGTTCGCCTGCCGGCTTTCACATGCTGTCTTTGTTCCTCATTTTGTTTCCCAAATCAAAGTCCCCCCACATTTGTTGTATCAGAAATGACACATTGGCATTTCTGCTTATGTAAATGACTGGATAAGACACATGAAGCGATTGAGGCCTTTGTTTTCATGAGAATGTTGGAATCCAATGTTGCGAAGACTACTTTTAAAGCAGCAGATAAATAGGTCAAGTTATAAACACATTTGATTACTAAATAGGCTATTCATAAAAAGAGCACAATACAAGGTAAAAATGTATGTTGTCGCACGCTACAGAGAAATTGAGCTACTTTACTTGCTTGTTCCTTGAAATGCAAAATTATTTTTTTGTCAGTTAGTGGTTAGTGAATAACGCTACAACTTTTCGGTCATTAGCTACTTTTCAACACTTGTTACAACACAACTCCACATCAAATGGTTTCGTTTAGTCTGTTAGCTTAAACGATTATAAACAATGACCAAATCCACTTTGCACATTTTGCACCTGTTCTTTTTTGATTTTTCTCGTTTTGAACAAACACGATTTACATTCGAACGTGTAGCGTGAGCGTTGCACACATCAAAGGCTGGTCGCGGACTTTGAAGTAAGACTGAAGACGAGACACCTGCTTTTCAGACGTAATAATTGTTCAACTGGGTACACATTTAAAACAGGTGAATAATAGAATGAAGGCGTTGTGTCTGCAAGTCGACTATACCTAGCCTGATATCAAGGCAGGTTTAGTGACTAACCATTAAGCAAAGCAAACTGCTGTCCCACGGAGTATTTATTCTTCAGTCAGGAACTTTAACTTCTATTCAAACCTGCTTTTGTAGTTGGGCTTCAGCAATACAAATATGCTTAGTTGTTCAACAAGTGCTCAAATGAAGAGCTGACAGGTAAGACAATAACAAGCCTTTCCTTAAAAGCACAAGGGGTAACAAAAGCAGTCATTAAATGTCAAAAATGAGAAACACACATTCTTTGAGAAAAGACAGAACAGATGAAAGCAGTACGTTGGAATGAAATGGGATACAAACAGCCCGAAAATGTGAAAATGAAGCACTAAAGAAATTTTATTGGCAACTGACAAGAACAAACTTCACCTTTATATATATATATATAATAATATATCAACTTATTGAGGGCCAATTTCATTAAAAAAACAAAAAAATAAAAAACAAACCCTTAAGTAATTTTTGTACTGTACATTAATTGGGTTCCAGCAGGGATGACTGCAACAAACACACATCATAAGAGTCTGTTAGATTACTTTTCCCCCCATCCAGGCCCACATATAACCCAACTATTGCATCTCTGTATCTCCTCTGAGCCCAGAAATTTCAGAAGTCTGAGAATGCCTTAGGACTGCAGAGGCAGGAGTTTGTGTGTGTGTGTGTGTGTGTGTCAATGGGCTGCAAAGACACCACAAAAAGCAACAAAAAAAATACAGACAGAGATCTGCAATTTCTCTCAGACGAGTCTGTACAATCAACTCAGCAGCACTGAATCATTGATTTTGACAATCAATGAATATTTTATTTATTAAAAATATTTTATTTTAACAATATTGTTATTACATCACACTGTAAATTTTAACTTTAGTTATTTAGAAAATAAATTGATTTTTAGATTTTTTTTCCTTTAGTCATTTACAATACTTTCCCTATAGTTTAAATAAATTTATATATATATATATATATATATATATATTTTTTTTTTTTTTTTTTTTAATTGTTTCGTACTAAGTATACTTCAAATCCATTAACACATTTATTGACATTATTTATTGACTTAGAACTTAGATATAAAAATTTGAATTAAAATTTATTTGGAATTTACCTTGTTGTATCATGCACATTTCTTAAAAGTATTAACACACATTGTATTAACTCAATGATTAACTCACATTGCCTAAAAATTATTTTAATATCACTATTAATATGCATTGTATGATCTTTGTATAAGATCAGTCTTTAAATGCATTATATTTAAAGTGTACCTAAAGTATATTTCCAATTAGCACAATCAAATATACTGAAGTATATGTTTAGTTGAACCTCAGCACTACTTCTGCACAATAAAAGTGCAAGTACAAAGTTTAGCAGATTTGAAGAATACTAGTTTAGTATACCAAAAGTACAATTGCAAATGCAGTATTTTTATTTAGAATTTTGTTTAAATGTTTTTGTAGTATACTTAGCACAAGTAAGTGTATTTAATTTTTTTTTTCACTAGGGTTGTCATTGATGTAGTCATTTAAACTTTCATGCTCGTCTGTTTATTTCTTTTTGCAAAATGCATTTGTTTATTTTTTATTTTATCCCTTTAAAAATGTAGGTGGTCATTATTAGACTTTATAAGATAAATAGACTTTGTTTCCATTAAGCAAAATTAATTAATTAATTAATTAGTTTATTTAGTCCTTTTCAGCATTGTTAGAAGGCTCTACAGAGCTGTAGGTGCTACACACAAACAAGGAACTGCAAAGTTTTAGAGTATCTATCTATGTTTCAGTATCTATCCTCCATTACCTCATTACCTCATCGTGACTTGTCATTCAAGCTTCTGAACTCTCAATAGCTGTTGGTAGCATGTAATCCTGGATGAGCATTTGCTGGTGCGTTCATCTATCTGATGTCAGAGCGTTGGAAGTTAAACAAAAGATTTTCTTTTCTTTACACGGCATGCACAGATGAATCATCCACAGGCTATTTAAACGGTCCATTTTCAATACAACTCAGAACAATAAAAGCAAATCTTACAGATATTCTCAGTCCTACACGCCTGCGGTTTATTACATCACAACATAATACAGTTTGTGAGTGTGTTTATTTCATTTCCAATACAATGAACAGCTGTGGGCTGACAGGAAGTCTTGTCTGGACACGCACCGGGAGCCATGTTAAGCAGGGTGTTAGTGCATGTCAGCAGAAGAGGCAGAGGTTGTGTCGGGCCACAGCAGGGCTCGGCTGTTGGCAAGTGGGAGAACACGACGTCCTGCCGTGTGATAGCACCATTCAGACGGCCTCTCCTCAGTGGAGGTTAAAGTGTCGTCCTCTGGATGGTGACCCACTGCCACCTCCTCTGTTCGACTGTGACCTTTCCTGTCCGCCTGCTGCTTTCAGCCATATCCGTGTTTGTGGTGAACGAGCTCTCTGTGGCTCGACGTTACAAATCGAGCCAATGGATTTTGGCCAGAATATAAATTCCTGAGATTTGGACCAATTAAAATATTTTCGGAAAATATGACCCATTGATGACCTTTCCGCCACTGCAAATGTCACTAACAAAAAAAAAAAAAAAAGATTTTCATTTAAATTCTCAGACTGTGTGCGAGAAATAAACCTGGGGTGGGTTTCCTGTACATCACCGTAAGTCGCTGATGAACTATTATAGTACGCGGCATTGTTAGAGAAACTAACCGTCTGGTCAGGACTGCTTCCTGAATGGTCGCACCATTGAACATCGGTTCATTGGTTTAACAATATAGCACTGTCATTAATGATGTCGCACTCAGCCACTTCACTTCACTTGATTAATCTTTTTTAGATCTCAGAGATGTTACTGTAATGAACATAGCAACTTATGACAACTTCACTGTTTTTATCCCATGTTGTTTTTGCTTTATTTGTTGGTTGATTAATCACAGGTTCACTTTTATGTCACACGCTATATATACATATATATTTATATATAGTGTTAAAAATTACTGTAAATTAATTTTACAGTATAATACTGGCAGCAGGGTTGCCAGCCAGTTACTGTAAAATTCACAGTAGTGTTACTGTAATTTAATTTACAGAATTTCCCGGTATTCTCTGATTACAGTAAGTAACTGTATTTTTTCAATTATGAAGGGTCAATTTACAGCAATATTCTGTAAATTTGAGTCAAACCAACATGTGACACCAGAATGCATTGCAGTTGACAGCAATATGCTGTATTAAAAAAACAGCCAGCGGCTGTAAAATAATGCTGTAATTTTTACAGCAATTCATTACAGTGTATATATGGATGAATGATCTAAAATGTACTGAATGTTAGCGTGCCTATTGTGCCCAAGAGCATGATCTGTCCACATGTCACTTAACAAGAAGGTAGTTCCAGTTTCAAGTATACTGCTAACAACGGAACCTGTGACCATAGCTGGCTAACTATGTTTTCGACAAACGCACCCCAGGTAAAAACACATCCTCGAAAATTTTGTTTAAACATTCTGTCAACTAAGAAATCTACGGCTTGTTGAACATTTAAAAAGTCAACACTTTGAAAGCTTACAATTTGGATGTCTATGATATGCAGTACAGTTTTATTAAAATGCTTCCATAGAACGTTTCTCTGTCTAGCAGTGTTAATATCTGGTTCATTGGAGACAATCGCAGTCTAGAATTTTGGCAGTTTAAAAAGTTTGGCAGATATTTAATTAAAATACCTAACCTTATAAAACGATAATAATAAACACTTAATTTAACATTTCATCATGAAAGTTTTAAGTATGGCAGTGTTACTTATTATTATTATTATTTGTTCATTTATTTATTTTTTACAATTTAACCATCAGAAATGTTTTATATAGCAGCCTGTAATATTGTACATTCATCCATGGTTTCACAGACAAGGCTTAAGCTTAGTGCAGAATAAAATGTAAAATTGTAAGAGTAAAATGATTTAAACTGTACAATGATTGTTTTTATACTGTCGCCATAATAGCCAGAATTTGAAGAAATAACCAAACTGTGGCTTTCAGTTCTCTTCCAAGCTGTTTACAGTGTCAAGCGGTCAAGGAGTTGGATGAGTAAAGCTGGTTAGCTCTGAGGGTTAGTCTCCCAGGTTATGAATATTTTAGTTTTGCTTCAGTGTATACAAGCTAAAATTCTGGCTCCAACAGCAGGGCCAACAGAGTGAGCAGCCCGGCACACACACCGTCTCACACCCCTGACCTGCTACCTATAAGTGGATGCAGATTACATATACACAAGTCTGAAAATAATATTCAATTTTATGAAGGTTAAATGATTTATTATTTTTATTAATGCAAAAAAAAAAGCTCTTCCAATCATTTCGACAGCTGATATTCAGAGCAATTACGTGGCCAAACTGATTTTAGTCTTGACTGAAGCCTATTTATCACCACGAGAGCTGTATGTTGGTGTGCTCGCTGCCCTCAGAACATGTTCAAAATTAACAGCATTTTTTTATTCAAATATTATTGTGTATTCTTCCACTATGCATCAGATCTTCTGTGAAAAAACCTTGAAATCTATTTTAAGACATATATTTCTTTTTAGTTTGGCACTTCAGTCATTGCAATGGAAATTGTATAAAAAATCAAAAAAAATCAATGGGTCTCATTCCACCTGAATTACAACACATACATGCACATGGATTCGTTCTTAACCAAAGTCACTGGAAGGCAAGCCTGCATCCTTAGACAAAGTGTAATGCCTCCTAACGCTGTGGTACGCAGGAAAGGAGTTCAGAGGATGTATTTTTTTCTTTTCTTTTCATTTTTTAATGCACTGTAATGAATTGCGGTAAAAATTACAGCATTATTTTACAGCCGCTGGCTGTTTTTTAATAATACAGCATATTGCCGTAAACTGCAATGCATTCTGGGGTCACGTGTTGGTTTAACTCACATTTATAGAATATTGCTGTAAATTGACCCTTCATAATTTAAAAAATACAGTTATTTACTGTAATCAGAAAATACAGGGAAATTCTGTAAATTAAATTACAGTAACACTACTGTAAAATCTACAGTAACTGGCTGGAAACCCTGCTGCCAGTATTATACTGTAAAATGTACAGTATTTTTTAACAGTGTGGATGTGTTGTTGTTTTTTTGTATTGAGGCTTAAATACACCGAATAACCCAATTTTTCCTACTTTTTTTTGTACATTTAGAATAAAATTTAAAACAAATGATGAATCATAATTTGTTCGTGAAAATGTCCGTTGTAGATTTCACAAACAAATCTGTTGAAAGTCTGTTGGAATTCATCCTTATTCATTTTACAGCTCTGGTTAACTTCTACTTCTGTTTTTACAGTGTTTCTCAGTCGCTTTGGTACATTTCCTTAATCATCCTTAAGATTTGCAATCCAGTAAGTCCATTTCTCAAAACGATTTGCACAAACAGCAGCACACAATGGATTACCTGCAAAAGCCTGTAACTTGCTCAAAACCCTTAGTTCATCTCTCAAAAGTATTTATATCAACGAACATATCAGTGCCATCAGAATGATAAGTTCTTGTGTCATTGTTCACAAACAGGATAATCAAAAAGCTTAGTCATGTTGTCAATATATGTCATGTATTCTCAGGTGTAGACTATAGCTATGATTTTGATGGACAATGATTGAAAATGCACAACACTGCACTTCATCTGTATGGCATATACATTACTTTATTTAGGATGTTGATAGCAAGAGCCTGGACAGGATTCGCAGTTACAATTTTACTGTTGTCTGTCAACAAATTACATTACAATCAATGTCATTGCAAGATAAAGAAAAAGACAAGACTGCACACACACACACACACACACACACACACTGTACATATGTATGTGAATGTGTGTTTATGATACATTAGGTCTCTGTAAAGTATATTTACTGTATATTGTAAAAGACAAGTGGACTACTGTAATATGTTACAGTAAGTAAACAGTATTACAGTATAGGAAACATTATCTCCCAGTATGAAGTTGACCTTTCAACCTGCCACGGTCATAAGGTCATGATTGAAAACATCGTCCTCAGTAGTGACCCTTATTTCATCAGAAACATGTCTTCAATCTTGGACTGTTCTTTCTTCATACCGTTCCACCACACATCATCACACATCTTCTTCCCGGTTGATGATCTTGTTTGTTTCCTTGTTGCTCCTCCATTGTGAGAATTTGTAACATTGGGTTGTGCTCTGCATATATGCTTGCTTCATGAGATCCACCTCTGAGCTATTTTAGAGAACTGGTTGATCATTGGTTGTGAAATTCAAAATTCACCTCCACAATTCATCAGTTCAGGACAGATTTACACACACACACACACACATATACATTGTGTTTTCATTTTTTATGGGGACATTCCATAGGCGTGATAGTTTTTATACTGTACAAACTGTACATTGTGTCCCCCCCCCCTAAACCTACCCATCACAGGAAATTTTCTGCATTTTACATTTTTAATAAAACATTGTTTAGTATGTTTTTAAAGCTTTTTGAAATATGAATATTTTAAATATAAAGTGTCGTAATTACATCGTAATACCAGCGTAATAACCATGTTATTATACAAATTTGTGTCTTCATAAATCACAAAAACGCACTCACGCGCACACACAGACAAAAATCAAATAGAAATATATTGAATATACGCTTGGCAGTTTGTGACAATTAGTTCAACCATTTTGCAAGGTAATAATGTTTTTAAGGTAGACAATAGGGAACCACAATATATTTTGATCAACATGACATGAGCAATTGATAATTAGGAAACTGCAGACACTTGCACAGAATCAATTGCATGAATGTACCAAAACATTTCAAATGTGTTCAAAAGAATGAGAATTACTTTTAAGATGAACACAAGTCACTAGATGATGAGGAGGTTGAACAAGTAGCTTTGAGAATTTTCCGCTTCAGTTTGATAAACTAGAAAAGCAGAATTTGAGAATTACGACTTATTAAAAATATTTTGGATGTCCTTGTTACATGTATTTATTATAATAGTAGTAGTAAATTATGCACAATTACAAGCAACTAACCCTAAATCTATGTTAAGTACTTGTTGTTAATATTATTCAGTAATTAGTTGTGTAATTACACCGTAATGAAGGCACATTACAGTTTTTGGCTCAATTTTGTTCACTTCAATTTTTTCAAGTCAGATTTTAATTTCTTAGTGATTTTTTTTTTTTTTTAATATCTGCATGTAATTACAGCTGAGGCCTAATTAAATCTATAATTACACTGTTGACCTACAGTAATACAATATGAGCAATACAATAAGAGCACAATAAGCAATAAGTAATGTACTCATTTTTGATGTAAGAACATAATAGTTAAGGTCACCTATTTTCGTTTTGTGTACTACAGAATAAACTTTTCCAAGGAAGTTTTTATCTACTGTCTGCATCTCAAAAGCTCAGTTTGACACACAAGGACATTCAGCCAGACAAAGCTGACTTTCTTGTAAAATGTACAAAGCAGAGAGTGTCAACTAAGTGTAAAACAAATGAAATGTGTATATAATAAATATTTCCATGGTGAAAAAAGCATCTAAACATTTTGACCAGTGAGGCTGAAACTTTGGCCAATTTACTGACACAACAACTAGGTTTTGAAGTATGATTTAAATGTTTTGGGTGAGTAACTACATCCTGCAGACATGCAGTAGAGTTCTGATGTTCCAGCGAACAGTTGTGACACTTACACTTACCGTTTAGAAAATGTTGAGACTGTTTTGAAAAATGTGCCAAAGCGATTGAGAAAGACTATAAAATATATTGTGACCGAAATGCCATAGTAGTCAGCCTGCATGGTTGTTCTAAGTTTGACTTTATGATGTCAAGATAATTATATAGTAGAGTGTGTTGTCAGCATGACTGTTCTGATCATAAAAACAGCTTATTGAATTTATGGTTTACATGCACGGTGTTGTCATGAGGGAAATAACGACGAATGCTCTCTATAGTGTTCCAAACATCCGATGCAGCGTGAACATGTATAATGACAGGAGAGAGGCAGAGAGAAAATAAAGAAATACAAAGGAAAATGCAAGCACAGGCAATTACAAACGTGCATGTTCAATTTCCTCAGTCATGCATTTGATTGCTGTTGGACGGGAGAGACGGGACTGCAGGATATCAGAGAGAAATACACACGCACACACACACACACACACACACACACTGACACCGCATTAGTGTTTCGCACCAATTAAACTATTTCTGGAAAATATGACCCATCCATGACCTCTCAGTCGGTGCTGGTGGCCGTGTGGATTAAGCAGTTATCGTCACAGTAGATCAAACAGACGGTGCGGGGAGAGAGAGAGAGACCCATAGGGCGAGAGAGAGACAGTTAGATGTGAACAAAGCAGTTGGGGCACAAAGAAAATATAAGGCTCTTAAACTGGCCCCATTTTCCACGGCACAAAGAGGCATTAACATAATCGGCATCGGACTGCACCGTCAAATCAATCCATTTGTTCGGAGGAACCTCATTACCTGAGTGTACAGGAGAAATCGTGTGGTGTAGGTGTGTGTGTGTGTGTGTACTTGATATTCCCTATGTTATGGGGACCAAATGTCCCCACAAGGATAATAGTAATACCGGTAAATTTTGACCTTCTGGGGACAGTTTTGTGGTACTCATGAGCTTCTTAGTGATACTAAATGAGGTGTTTTGAAAATATAAAAATGCAGAAACCTTTCTGTGATGGGTAAGATTAGGCGTGGGGTAGTAATTAAATAATTATCTCTATGGGAAGTCCCGATAAAACATGGAAATCTGTGTGTGTGTGTGTGTGTGTGTGTGTGTGTGTGTGTGCATGTTTCGATTGTCACGACACCACAATTTGAGTAGTCAATAACATATCATGATTCTCTAATCTCTATATTAATTTAAAGAGCACAGCAAAAATGAACATGATATTGAACATATTCCAAAAATTTGATGGGGAAAAAAGTGTGAAGAGCAAGATATTTTAAGTAATGAGATCCGTATGTATAACAGTATTGAATATATAAATCTAAAGTGCCTGATTGTAATTGTACCTGTTTAACTTTTTTATTCTATTTTACATTAATGGAAATTATATAAAATGTTAAAAATTTTTACTTCATCTTGTTATTACTAATGTATTTAAATACATGACACAAGTTTCAATAGAAAAGTCCCTAAAGGATATTTTAGATTACCATAAATAATTGTCAGTACATTTGGAAGTAACTTATACATATTTCAAAAACAATAGGAGTACTCAAGAAAGTAAGCCTTTTTATTTATTTATTTATATTTACGAATTTCAATTTTATGGAAAAATTCCATCAAGTTGAATTGAATAATATATTAAATTATGGATGAAGAATGTTTAAATGTTTAAAAAAAAAAATTAAAAAAGAGCTTAATACATTTTTTTGTATAAATGTTAACCCTTATATTATGTTGCGGGTCAATTTGACTTGTTTAGATTTTTTAGTTGTTGGAAATACTGGTTAAGCTATGTATTTTTTTCTTGATATTTTGTGACTTTTTCCCATTTATCATCATGAAAATTTGATCCGCATATTTTAACCCTCTAAGGCAACTGTACTGACCAAACATAATAACATTTCTTGGTTATATTTTGTTATTTTATTTTTTTACTACCTTATGAAGCTACAAAATTAGGTTTTCTACACTTATTTCAATACAGAAAAATATTTTGATGTGTGTGAAGTGCAAGAAGTTCATAAGCAGAAAGCACACACTTGCTGAGCGCTCATCATGTCAGAAGTAACTTCTTGACTTCTTGACTTCTAGGAAAAGTAAATATTTTCATTATACAGCTACATTTAATTGTTCAGTTATGATGTTCTAAGAAAAAAAAAAGTTAAAAAAAAAAGGTATGTATTGATTTAAAAATATACGGTCTATTTTCAAATTTTTTCAAAACAAAACTGTTTGAAAAAATGGTAAATTTTTTTTTTTTTAATTAAATAATATCTTCAGATATATATTTTTGGGAATATTTGAAAATGTTGATATTAAAAGTTTACAGTTTGAACCTGAATCTTTGTTGTTTTTCATAGTGTGATTTTTGAGGAATTGTATTGAATTCAATTAGGCTCAATCTGTCTCGCTCCATAAAGAGTGTACAGAGAAATCCAACAGCACATAAGGGTTAAAGGAACAAGGGAATATACCATTTCAGTATATGATTTGTAAATATATTTAGTTTTTTTAGTTTTTTTATTTACCAAAATATGTTTAAATTTATGAATATGAATCTCATACCTAGCATATGAATTATAAATAGTCTGTTTCCTTGTTCAGTTAAGATTTATACAAAATGTTTAAAAATAAGGCTTACATTTTATTTTATTTTTTTCCTTTTTTTGTGAGAAATTCTGAAAATGACATATAAAGACCTACTTAAGTGTGGCCAAAAACACTCTAAAGCTCAAATGCATTTAATAAAAGTTTAAAATCATAAATTTAACATTTCCATTAAATTGGAATTGCTGTGCAATTACGTTTCCAAATATATCAAGTTTCCACTTAAGTATATTTTAGGCATATTTTAAATATATTTAAGAATGTAGTTTGATATACTTGCATTGTCTGCTCTTTTTTCCATAAGTGTTCTAATTTTGACACATCAGGTCAATCGCCTACCCCATGATGTATTGGACATTAAAGGACGAGTGTAAGTGTGTTTTGACCCGCTTTCAGTTACGCACTGCCAGCGGCACAACTGTGGTGATAGTCTGATAAAAATGAGAACTGAACCATGATATACAAACACATTGATTCATACACATGCATGTGAGTACGTGTGAAATTTAGATGTCTGTGGAGAAGGACAGGCAAGACAATTGAAATGTAATTTACAAAGTACATTTTAATTGTTCAATTCACTTTTTAACAATAATTTACTGTAATCACCCCTGAAAATATCAAGGTCTTAACTAACAATGAGCAATACATTTGTTACAGCATTAATTAATCTTTGTTAACATTAGTTAATTAAAACAAATGTTCTTTGGTAGTTCATGTTAGCTCAGGTTCATGAAATAATATTAACAGTTACAATAACAGATATAACTTGATTTTAATCGTGTACTAGTACATGTTGAAATTAAAATGAACTAAGAGTAATTCATACTTTAGAAATATTTTTGGTCACACTTTATATTAGGTGTCTTTAACCACTTCAACAACAACAACAACAACAATAATAATAATAATAATAATTGTACAATGTAATGTGTGTTGATGTTGTATTGCATATCACCTGTGCTGCTATTGAGGTGGGATATAGGTAAGGCTAGGGACAGGTTTGCTGGTATAGGTTTATGGGTGGGTTACAGTTTAAGAGAAGGCCAACAGTGCAATTAATTACAGTTGTAATTACATGAAGGGTTGTCTTTTAAAAAAATTATATTTTAAAATTTTATAATTTTTGGAGTAACTTAACCACTTGTATTGTTCTCATATATATATATATATATATATATATATATATATATATATATATATATATATATATATATATATATGCTACTAATTACATCTTCAACAGTTAAATTAGATTGCTGTGCTAATTACGCTCTAAAATTAATTATTACTAACTATCTAAATCCACAAAATCAATCAGTCCTACCAGTTGTAGGATAGACATGAAACTTCTATTTTATTTTATTTTTATTTAAATACATAATATAAAATTGCATAAAATATTCTTGAACTGACCAAAGTATTTAAAGGGAGACATTAAAAATATACATTTTGATATTAGATCCACTAATGTTATATATAGAATTTTTCTATAGTCTATATATTATTTAATGCAGTTACATCAGAAAAAAAACTGTAATTATGCTTTATTAATATAAATATGCATTCGCATAATTATTGCATTACACCCGACACTGAATATAAAAATATATGCATTGTATCGAATTATTTATTTAGCCTAAATATTAGTAGGCTACATATTAGCTAAAGACACTTAATATAAACATTTGTATTTTTTAATTCTTTAATTTAATACTTAACTAATGGAATTAGTGGAATAGCAAGTGGAATTTTATTGATTTTTTGAAAATTATTGATTGAATTTTAAAGATTTTTTTTCTACTTTGGTTCACATTTAAACTTGTATGTTATTTTGAAAAAAAAAAAAAGATATTTATAGAAGTTTGAAATATCACCATTTACGGTAATTTATACATTTTTGAGTTGATAAAAACAGTATTAAAGGAAATACAAAAAAAGTGTTTAACCTCAAACTCACCACAACCCCCAACCAGCTTGCCAGTGTTTCCCCATAATGCAACATTCTTGCGTTGTCCTTTCTATGATCCCGCTTGCAATTATGTCACAGTCTAGCCACGGGCGGATTCACATTTCAGCCTCCTCGAACCAATCGTATGTGCTCAGACAGACTCCGCCCCCCCCCCCCCATCACTTATCCAAAACACAGCTGCGGCTGGCCTATCATCAAATGTTACCTTCATTCACACGATCCACTTGGTACATTTACCCGCATTCGGAGTGCCATCGTTAGCGGCGAACGTGTCGATTTTCGGCAAAGGTCGAGTCTTTTTCAGAGTCTTCGTCCTGTCCCACACTTTGCTTTCCTGACAGCTCATGGTGTTTACAGGTCAGCGACAGTAGAACAAGATAAAGTGTGAAGTGTAATGAGGTGACACTTTGTTGAACATAAAAACACCTCCCACTCTAATTCACACAGCTGCAGAAATGTTAACACACAACCCCAAACACCCCCACTGTTATCGCCTTTGTCTGGCTGTCAACTAGCATTTGAAAAACAAAAATCACTTGTTTTCGTGCAGACGGAAGACTAGGGTTGTGGTAGTTGGGCCACCTGGTCACAGCAGGTCTATTTTGCTCTTATTAGGTATTAAACTTAGTACATATTACAAGAGTGGTTATAAAATACTAAATCTTTCTTTTACTTTGAAGCTAATAATAGTTTTAGCTATTAAAGAGTGAATTCCATTGCCTTATCATGAATAAAACATGGCATGTAAAGCTATCGACCAATCAGAATCAAAGACTGGAACTAACCGTTGTTTGTTTTGTTTTGTATTTTAACGGTAATATATTCTACAATATTCGTGAAATATTGAAAGATTGAGAGATTTGCATCATTGTGTGGTTTTACATTCTAAATAACAATGAGATTTGCTTTCTTGTTAAATAAGTAAATAAATAAATAATGCATCCAAGATGAGAAACAAAACAGGTGTCCTTAACAAAATTATCATACTAATGTTAATATTTATGTTAATTTGTAAGTTATGTGAAAAGATATTGTCACGGTCTGTGTGGTAATAACAAGCGCACAATGAAGAAGATGAGGAGTAACAGTGTTTTAATAATCCACAAGGTCAATTCCAACAGAGATAGCAGTCTAACACAACGCAAACACTGATGAGGCCCGACAATGAAACACAATGAGAACTGAACTTTAGAGGTGACAATGACACATACCTTAACATAATCAAGAAATAAAATTAATAGCCATGACAACCAATTAACTAAAGCGGGAACAGTGAAAACATAAGTCCTTATTGTGGGACATAATGCTCCCGGAAGGCGCATCTTCGCACTGAAGAGAGAAGGCAGTCGTGTCTTCACAGGGGCTAGTCTAGTTGACACAATCTCTGCTGACACTTCAGGGATGTGTTGTGCTCGTATAGGCGCAGGTCCTTCATCTGATCCAGATTCGGCCACAAAACGGCTGACTAAGGTAACCTCGGCATAAACAGAGAGACTAATGTTAGCGTAGATGCTATTCTTCTTTTGATGTAACAAGTTCATCGGCTTGTAAGAAGTGTTCCTGGTTCCAGCTGACCTAATTTTTGCAGCCTAACAAACATTTAACTGGTTTAAAAAATATAAATTGATAATGCGTTGTGAATGCCAGGTTATAGAGTGTCTTCAGTCTAGATTTAAACTGACAGAGTGTGTCTGCATCCTGAACAATGCTAGGAAGACTGTTCCAAAGCTTAGGTGCTAAATAGGAAAAGGATCTACCACCTGCGGTTGATTTTGGATATTCTAGGTATTATCAACTGGCCAGAATTATTTTGAGATCACAATAGACTGGAAGGATTGTAATGTGTTAAGAGCTCGCTCAATACTGGGGAGGCAAACCATTGGGTGCTTTGTAAGAAATTAGCAAGATTTTAAATATATGTGATGTTTAACAGTAAGCCAATGCAATGTTGACAAAAAGCTGACTAATATGGTCACACTTCCTGGTTCTAGTAAGAACTGCTGCTGTGTTGGACCAGCTGGAGTTTGTTTATTAAGCATGCAGGGCAACTACCCAGTAGAGCTGGTAGAGCATTGAAATGATCTATCGTTGAGGTCATTGAGAGCATAAGTTATAATGTAGATATATTTTCAGATGGAAGAATGTGGTTTTACAGATGCTAGAAATGTGGCTATTAAATGCAAGATTGGTGTCAAAGAGCACACCCAGGTTCCTAACAGATGACAAAGACTTAACAGAGCAGGTATCAAGTGTTGCAAGGTTATTAAATGCACAGCGTTTTGGTCCAATAATTAGAATTCGTTTTTTTTTTCAGAATTTAGTTGTAGGATCATCCATTTTTTTTATATCAGCTATGTATTCTGTTAATTTTGTGAATTAGTAAGTTTCTTCAGGGTGAGAAGAAATATAGACCTGAGTATCATCAGCGTTACAGTGAAAACTAACGTCATGCTTTCATCCGGAAAGGTGGTCTGATAAGCGAGATCCAGGAATTCTTCCAGGTGTTCCTCAAGGGAGTTTTCTCCCTGCACATGGCACAGTAGCTTGACAGCAGGCAAATCAAATGAAAAATATTGAAACAAAAACGGTAATAGAAAGAAAGATACAAACGGATCACGTTTACTTTCAGTTTGTGGGTTGGGTCTTCTGACACAGGTTGTGTTGTCTTTTCATAATCCACAACAGTCCAACACAACGCAAACAATGGGACCCAGCAATGAAACACAATGAGAACTGAACTTAAGTAGAGGAGATAATGACACACATCTGAACATAATGAAGAAATGAAATTAACAGCCATGACAACAAATGAACAAGTTAGTCCATATGGTGTGACAGATATATAATATGACATTAATGATTATATAGTTTTTAAATGTTATGACTATATTAACTGTATATTTAGTCTTTTTTATTTTTAAATATTTTAATATTCTTCAATTTTGGTGGCCTCTGGCATTTCTTATACCCATCAAGGACGGGTGAGAGGACACTGTGGTCGATGGGAAATAATCTCAGCATGTCTGCCGCAAATTTGATTAAGACTGATAAATATCATCACCCAGTTAATGAGATGTCAGACGCTAACTGGACTTTCTCAGCCTAACCTTTTCCACACGCAAAACATAAAGACGGGACAGCACGTTCCTGCATATCTCAAGGTCATCTTTCACTGCACTGGTCAGGTGGCTTTTCATTTTCATCAAAAGACAACATGGGAAGAGAAGATGGAGGTTCTCATTGCTGGGAATAACATTTCGATTAGAAGTTCAAGGTACCAAGCATTAAATGGATTCCTCATAGACATCAAAGGAACTGAAAGTTCTAGTCCATGTGCTTGTCTTAAAATTGTTCACACCACGGCGCTTAAGAACCATGTTAAAGTAAAAAAGAAAAAAAAATTCTTTATTAAAAAACAGTAGCTCATTGCATGGTAAAAAGTCATAGGTGTTGGTTTTCAATAACACAGTATTATCTACAATTAGTTTTTTGTTGAAAATATCAGTGTATTTAAAAAACATTATGATATAGTGTGCACATGCTGCAGCCCTAGAATATTATTATTATTATCATGTTTAAGCTCAAATCTTGCAAAATTTACACATTTTCAACTTTAATGAACAGGGTTACGGTTTGTTTGAAAATATCTGCAATACTAATAATTTACTTTCATACTCATACTAAAGAATACTTGTCTTATACTGACAAGTACACTGTAAAAGTCAATAAGTTGTTACACAATGTTACACAAAACATTTCAGGAAAATTTTTACCTCAAAACATTTAAGTAAAGTAACTTTTTTTTCTAAGTTAGTGGAACTTAATTTTTTTATTAACAAGCAAGGTCACTTAATTTCAACATTTATATATACAGTCTGATGCAAAGCATGCTGGGAATTAGAAATCTGCTGCAACTCAATCATATTATGTTCAGTTTACTACAATTGAATTTTGAGTTCACGCATTTTTGTTTCTTTTAGTACAATGAACTTTCATTATTATTTGAGTTAAACTCAATTAAGTCTAAACTTAAATTCACTGTTCGGTTTTACAGTGTATTTGGCCGATACTTGTAGATATGTTTAAGAGTATTTTGTAATCACAGTTATCTACATAGAAACAGATAAATATTTGGCTGGATTTAATTACAATTCTTTCATGGTGTGAGTAAACTACAAGTTTGATGTTAAGTTCACAAAAAAAAAAAAAAAAAAAAAAAAAAAAAACTTCCAAGTATACTTTAGGAACTTTCTTAAACTAAATAGTGGGTTGGAAATATATAGCTAGAAAAACTAAACTATATACCTGTAAGTTCACTTGTGCTGCGTTTGTTGTCATTATCATGATGTGCATGAGTTGCTTCGCTTCACTGGCATTCATAAATCACCTCCCATGGCTTCATGGAATGGTAAAGTGTCCATTGAATGTGGACTTCAGAATCTCAGTGGAAGGAGTCATCCAGGAACTTTTTGCCTACTCTTTTTGAATACTATGTATTTTTATACAGTCTGATGCAAAAATGCTGGGAATAAGAAATCTGCTGCAACTCAATCATATTAAGTTCAGCTTTCTACAATTGAATTTTGAGTTCACACAACTTTTTTCTATTACTACTCTGACATGCTGTTTTTGAATACTATAAAGTAGGGAATTTTTTGATTTTGGATACAGCATTGTAGGATAGTTCTATGAACACAATAATGCATTTTTTTTAAACTGGGTACAATGAGAGAACATTATTCTGCTCTTCCTTCCTTTGAACAATAAAATGACATTTAAAAGTAAAAAAGCATCATCAAGGTACTTTCAACAGACCATCAATAAGTTCAAAAACGTGATTCTCTCCACAGCTATAATGTTTAAATTATTGACAGATAATAAATTGTTTACCTGTGAAAACAAACCTGGAAAGAGAAGTGAGGATTTCAGGAGAAAAAAACGAGAGATTCTTTGTGCATTCCAGATTATTATTAATGGGATATATTGTAAATTAAATCAGGAGAACAGACCACAAATGTGTTGTATATGTTGTTTTTTTTATACTATTACAGCAGAATGCAAAGGGAAAAAATAACATTTTTAAGAAAAAGAATGCAGCGACTGAAAATAGCTCTTGCCATAGATATTCCTGTTAAAACATGTCATATTAAAATACCAAGCGTTACATTATTCTCATGATGTCTGAAAATAAAATTGACAGCTCATTCAGTCAAACTGATGGAAAAGCTTTATTTGTAGGGCAACCTTATGATTTGAAATTATTCCTTTCAGTCTTTTTGAATGGAAGTTCCCCAATGGAAGTGTCACCCAAAATTCCGAACACAGCAGGATCATCAGGAATAAGGTGGATAGTTGTGTGGCAAGCAGGATTGTGCCACACCAATCTCGTATTTTATGGAGGAGCTTTGGAAGCATAAAAGGAGGAGCAACGACAGTGCAATGAAGGAAGAGGGAGGACTAGGCCTGGATTTACATTGTGTTTTATATATCTAAATTGCGACATATGCTCTCAATGACAAATGCGGAACAGCTAGTTCATGCGTTTATGACCTCGAGACTAGATTACTGTAACGCTCTACTGGGTGGTTGCCCTGCTCGCGTGATAAACAAATTACAGCTGGTCCAAAACGCAGCTGCTAGAGTCCTTACTAGAACCAGGAAGTATGAACATATTAGCCTGGTTCTGTTAAAACTGCACTGGCTCCCTATTAAACATCATATAGATTTTAAAATCTTGCTAATTACTTACAAAGCACTAAATGGCTTAGCTCCCCAGTACCTGAGTGAGCTCTTAATGCATTATAGTCCTTCGCGTCGATTACGATTTCAGAATTAAGTCAACCGCAGGCGGTAGATCCTTTTCCTATTTGGCACCTAAACTCTGGAACAATCTTCCTAGCATTGTTCGGGAAGCAGACACAATCTGTCAGTTTAAATCTAGACTAAAAACGCATCTATTTAACCTGGCATACACATGACGCACTATAAACTTTTGTCTTCATATCCGTTAAAGGATTGTTAGGCTGCATAGATCAGGTCAGCCGGAACCGGGAACACTTCCTATAACACCAGATGTACTCCTTACATCAGAAGAAGAATGGCGTCTACGCTAATTTTTTTTCTCTCTGCTTATCCCGAGGTTAACCAATTAACGTGATTGGCTGGATCCGGGCCATGTCCGGGTCGGACGGGGAACCTGTGCCTGTGTGCAGCAGCAATGTGGCCCTGTGGTGTCGGCGGAGACTGTGTTAACTAGCTCATCCTTTGTGAAGGCCTTACCGGCTCATCAGCCAGTGGCACAGATCCCAACAAACCGTCCCATACCGGTGTGATCAAAAGATCTTAAACTAGATGGAACTAGATTAAATATTTTGACTGTTGCGATTCCAAATCGGTTTAATGACCCGCAACTCTGCCTGAGTATCGGACAAGTGTTCACTGTTGGCCAGAGGAGAACTGGCCCCCCGACTAAGCCTGGTTTCTCCTGAGGTTTTTTTCTCCATTTGTTGGAGTTTTGGTTTCTTGCCGCTGTTGCCGTTGACTTGCTTAAGTTGGGGACACTTGCTTGATATTCAGCAGTGTTTTTGATATGCCTGCATTGGCGCCGTTGTATACAAACTGAGCTGAGCGGACGATTACGTCACTGTTTCTGCAGTGCTGATATACATAAATTAACTAGACTAATAACTATTGATATTTGCAACAGAATGAATCAATAATATATAGAATAAGCTGCACAATGACACCGTTTTCTTATTAATGTAAAGCTGCTTTGCCACAATTTGCATTGTAAAAAGCGCTATATAAGTAAAGATGACTTGACTTGACTTGACTTTTGTTTATGTGTGTGTGGCAGTCATTTGTGCAGGCCCACTACTTTTACTTTCATTTTGTGTTTGTTTATTTTGATATTAAAGTATTGAGTTGAATGTTCAACGTTTCAAAAGAAACACTTAGATATAAATGAGTTGTGCACTTAAAGTCTACAAGAAAATACAGAAAGTATACTTTAATTCAGTCTCAAAGTGTTGAAATATTCTAGTATTAACATTATAATTAGCAGTATAATACTACTAAATTGGTTTACTTCTTACATAAAGTATACTTGGAAAATATACTTGAACTTAAGTGTAGTGAGTGAAGTAAACTTGAAGTATACTTCTTTATTTTTTGTATGGATAGGTAAGTAATTGGATCTGCGTTCAAAATACATGTAACATGTAAAAATAGCCTGCTTGACAAGTTTCAGACTTTATAGCAGATCATAATTAATATATTGTTTGAGTAATGACAGCGCATGGCCCACTAATCCAGTTTAGGGTGCGCAGCTGCACTCAAAGATCTCAACAAAGGCCTGCTTGTTGCACCACTGTCAATGCAGGCTGCCATTTTGGATGGATCAGTCAAGGCGAACAGAATTGTTTTGGGGGGTTGGTGGTTGGAATGGGATAATCCTGTTTGACGTTGTTGGGAAAGTACGGTGGAGCCTTCCTTAAATTCAAGATGGAGAAAAGCCTCGTTTCAAGAGCGCCCTACTTAGATAAAGTCCTGTTTTTTGACTTTTAATGACATGGGAAACCAGGGGACAATGTAATGTCGCCGACACCTTCTGCAATTTAACTTAGACTGAATCAACAGGAAGCGTACAGTACTCCAAAATACGCATTCAAGCTCATTAATCACTCTAAATACAGAACTGAAGACATGACAAGAATTAATAAAACACGTTTTATTAGTCCCCTGGTAAGATTGTGGTTGTTCTACCAGAAATCCTAATGAAACACTATATGAAATAGTGCATAGTAAGAATGTGATTTGTGACCGTTCAATAGATGACCACTGGAAAAACACATTTGAAACCCTTAATGACGCAGATATATCATGCTCGTGTATTAATTTCCCATATGGAACAGTACGTATTTTCTGCCTCGTCTTGGCATAGGCCTCAGCTGCAAACACAGTCCGCTGTCAACTCCTTCTCGAAACGGCACACATGAGCACACAAACACCCCCATTCTTGTGGGAACCCTCTTCCAATTAAACATTGTGGCGCTGGGCCTGTAATTAGCATTTCCAGTCAGTTGCTGTCTGCATGTTGCTTAGCCGAGACAGGCCTGATGCTAAACGGCACACTATTTGTCCAACAATTATGTCAGGTCCCCGTGTCATGGCACAGACGTGACCAATTAGCCGAACCTCTGCACCGAGTGAGAGAAAGAAAAAAGGGATTAGAGCGGAGGAGATGGGCGAGGATGAAAACAGGGTGAGGGGGAGAGGAGTGGGTGGAGAACGAGGCGAATCTAATGGGAATAAGAGAAAAGAACACATAGAAAAGCTTTTGCCGAGAGGGAGGTGGAAGGCTGCTCTCTCACTCTCTCTGTTCTTTCTGTGTTTTCTGAGGCTGTACTGATCATTTCTTTAACCAAAACACGGTCCGCAATGTTCATCAAAGGATGCTTGGTAAAGCTCAGTCTATTAAAATAGTTTGTGAAGCTTGTGTTTATACTGCATTATAAAGGTTGACGTAATGCATCGCTATATATTCATAAAAGCTGTCTTATAATTATTTTGCAGGTTCTCATGGTGTGCACAAGAGATTTGACTTACAATGGATTCCAATTGAGATTGATGTTAGCAGGGTGCTAAGCTAAAAACCCAGTACTCTAATTGGCATAAAAAAGCACAGCAGACACAAGTTGTGTCACAAAAGATGTGCAATACACTATGTACTTATGCACTATATGCTGAACAGTGCAGTATATGAACTTAATAAAGTTATACAGTCATTCATCATCAGAATCTGATAGTCCCTTCCCTGTTAGCGAAGTAATTAAAGCTGCAGCAGTTGAGTGCATGAAGTGGTGTCCAACATCCCACAGTTCGTTTTTTTTTTTCCCATTCGTTTTTAATTAAGCGCATCGTCTGCGCATTTAATGTGCACTTTTTATTATTAGTAATTTTTAGTATGTTCACACTGCCATAAAATAGTACGTAACTATGTGTATTGGGATGCACCGACAAACAATCACTAATGATACTTCTCAGTATTAAATGAAATATTCAAATATATATATACAACAAACATTTCTCTCCTTTCCACCATTTGAATTTAGCTTGTCACTGAGTTTGTCACAATGAATTCTGGGATTGTCTTTTGCATAAAGGATGAGTAAACTATTGAAACATTGCAAAGCATAGCAGCACTGCTCTACAAGCACATAAATCTGCGCAAATGCTATCTCTTCGTCTAAAGAACCTTTCTCGTCTGCTCTTGTCAAAACATTGTGCCATATAGGATGTGCGGTTGCTCCATCTGGAAGCACCTCTGTTTCCCTTTCCAATCTGACAACAGCTCTTGTGTGCGCGCCAGCCACTGTAATGTCACAGCTCTTACCACAGAGACTGACAGCGACTGGTTGCCATTGCAAATCAAGAGATAGCACACAATACAAGCACTGTGTCATCACATTCCTGCCCCATAATATCTGTCAGGGCTTGCTTAACTGAATCTATTATCTGGTACAGCCCAAGGAACAGGGTTTGGTGTGGTACGATTTCTTTTGTATTCTCTCTCTCTCTCTCTCTCTCTCTCTCCTGTGCAGGCAACAAACAAGTAATCCTCCTTTTAAGGACCTCTGAGCGTATCACCACAGTCCTGAAGAAAGTGTGCAGCAGCACACAGCTCCTCGACATCAAGAGAAGGAGAAAGAGGCCTAAGTATATAAAGACAATGAAAATGTTTGTATTTTTTTTAGTTTTATACTAGTTCTTGGAGAACGTTCTAGCATCATTTGTTTGCACACATTTTTTATTTAATGCACTGGGATAGTGCTTTTTAAACAACAACAACAACATAAGACAAAACTGATGACGCATAATGTCTGCGTGAACAGGCTGCGCAGTGGCATGCAAACACACATTGACTGACAGGGAACACATGCTATCATTTCGTATGGACTGAATGCAATGACTGAACGGACTTTTTATGGTCCTACGCCATCCACAAGATACATTTAGACCGCTTAACATAGTGATTGCTATCAGGATATGAGAAGACTTTCAGCCAGCGTAACAAAAAAAATATTTCTGTAGAGAATCACCTATTGTACCTTTAATTATTCTGTCACGGACCCCATTAAGAGTGACTTGAGTGTCTAAATATTTGGCCACTGTCGTTACCATGCTTATGAATACCATAAAAAAGCATATTGCTAAGATAACCAATACAAAGTAAAATAACATCAAGGCCGATATCTCGGCAGTTATGAAGATTCTCTATTTTGAAAGTCCAGAGCAGAAAGTCTGAACAACACATCAACTCCACATCATTTCTCAGAGTCTGTATCTGCAAGGCAGGTGCCCTGACCTGTAAAGATCAAAGCCTTCCTCACTCAAATACAGGGCAGAATGTTTTATAGAGGAGAATGGTCTTAAAAATCCCCAGGCTTTTCAATTTAGCAAGAATTTGTGGCCCCAACATTCCTGAAAAAAGACTTTGACAATTGAACATGTTGATACGCAATAACTTTCAACAGAGGCCCTAAAGTAAACCACACAAGAATACACAAGCAAACACAGGTATTTCTTAAATAATTTAATTGCAAAAGGGGTTTTTTAAAAATATTTCTACAAGAATGCATTATTTAATCGCTGTTTTTTGTCTTCACCATTAAATACATCTCAATGCTTTCCAAAACAAAACAAAAAAGAACAAGAAAAGAAAATATTTTGAAATGTGTCTTGCTTCTCCTCAATATAAGTACAGCACTCGGCAGACATTTAGTTTTGCATGTCAGTGATTTGCGATGCGATGAGTAGACCGTTTTAACTGCTTGGAAAGAAAAAAAAAACTTTTTTTTTTTGCTTGATTTTTAATATAAAAGAGTAACTTTGAAACTCAGGAAAAATGTCACAGAGGAACAGAAAAGGAGTGGAGGAAAGAGAAAGAGAGAGTCCGAGATTGGCACAAAATTACTGAACCAAAATCATGCAAGTTATGTTCCAAAACTGCTTTGATAAAAAACAATGACAATAGCACCTTACCTAAATACAGTCATACACACACACACACACACACACACTCAAATCCAGTTATGAGAGAATATACCATCAGACATGTTGAATGTGACAAAAGCAGCTACGTTTAGTTCCCGGACGGCTCTGTAAGTTAGTTGCAGTGCAGATAGGAACTTTAAGGAACAGGGTTCATATACATCAAGATCAAAAAAGATAATGTCTGTCATTATAAAATCACTTCAGTGTGTTATATTACATGGAGCTCTTGTAATTGAGAAAATGATTTGTGAACATATGAAACTAAACCACAAATAGACGAGTACTGAGCAGAACGTGTGCAGTACTATTTCCCAGTGCAATTTATCAGCACTGAGACTATTCTAGATACAGGTTTTGGTAATATCATTCTGTATTTCCTTCAAGCTTAACTTCTTAACCCATCCAACAGGCTACTCTTTTGCATATTTCATGTCTTTATTGTTTGACGTGGGGCCATGAAGTCTTCACATAACTGCTCAGGGCAGACCAGAACAGAAGACAAGAGCCTTTCAAAAACTGAAATTTGCTGGTCATCCGTCTCTGCCAGGCTGTAAACAGCCTATTTGCAAGGGGAAAAAAAGGCTTAAAAAATGTGGAAGACAAAGCATCATTTTCAGGAAGCATTACGTATCCTGCCGCCCGCATAGCACTTACACGAATTTCCATTGTAGTTGAAGATCTCATTTGAAAACCTTCCGGAAATCCTGTAATTCCAAAAAAAAAAAAGATTGCTAGAAATTAACAAAATGCTTGGTGAGTGAGCTTTACAAAAGGATACCTTACAGAATTGTTACTAACAGTTTCTCTTTGTGGTGGTGACGGAAAGGCTTAGATTTAATATTGGAGAGATTTACAAGGGATCTGCCCAACATTGATGAGATGTTCAACACCTCTATTCATTTCTCCTAAACCAATTTCAATGCACTTCCTCTGCATTTATTTTTTTCTCATCAAAGAAACATCATTCCAAAATCTTTTGGTTGTTTTTGCTCGTCTCTTTTTGAACGGCATATTACGCGGATTCAAATTTATATCAGATCTTTAAATAAATTAATCATTCCTTTTGGACTCTTGGGATGTGTTAAAATAAAATACAAATAAAAATAGTGATAAATTGGTATTTCTCCACATAATAGTATTGATTCACAAGTAATAATATATAATATAACTTGAGCTCCTCATCACAAATTGTTTCATGCATTTGTGCTCCACTGTGGAACACAACTGAAATGTTCATCTACAGAATATGTGTGCATAATCCTTATACTCTCCCTTTGCTTTATACACATACACACAGAAACGCACACACTACAACATATTCATTCTGACATGTACACACACTTGTTTTAGAGATGGTCAGTGATTAGCTCTGTTTTTACACTGAAAGAATTTTGTCTTGTTTTCCAGGAAACAGCTAAACATTCTTAAAACAAGATAAATTTACTTAACAGATCTAATGAATACCATTTTGCTTCTTTTCTTACCCGGCTGACAATAATTTTGTTTTGAGCTTATGTTTATGAATTTTGTTAGATTTATGCTGAACACAAGAAAACAAAAAAAGTAAAAAATAGGTATATAGATAAATTTATATATATATATATATATTCTTTGAAGTCTTAATATATTGCACAATTTTGCAATCTTTTTGAAAAGGATGTTTAGACATTTTTCCTGGAAAAAGACAATTGTAATGATTTGAAATTATTTATTGCAGTGTATCACAAGTTATCACAGTCCTTCTCGTTCCTAACTGCTAAAGAATCTTGATATAATGGTTAATGACCAGCTAAATGTCAACCCATTGTGGAACAGAAACTAAACAGGGTGAGGGAAAACAACAGAAGAGAATAAAAAGAAAACATCAAGTGAAATTGTGAAAACATAGCTGAACTATGAAAGCATCCTGAGTTCACCAGGTATATTCTAAGAAGTCCTTTTGTCAGTTTAAACCTGGTGGACAAATACAACTTCCTCAAATCCGGTCCTGCGACATCCGTGATCTTTCGCCCTCGGCTGTGCCTCTCCCTCCTGTCCGTTTGAGGCATGTGCCCTTAAATAAAACACCTTCAATATGAAGATGGGGAATAAGCACAAAATCACACGCACAATAGAACATCTGCTAGCACTGGAGGGATTCGTGTCCACACACTTTGTGAATTTATATTCACTTCTAGTTTGTTGTCTTTATATTCAAGTTATGCATACTATTAGAAGAGCTCCTCTTCCTTAAGCAATGTCCATCCAGGAGAGTCTGTCCCTCAGAGTCAACTTCAGGGAGAAATGCATTATGGGAGGCTTTGGAGATTGGGCGAATCCCAGCCAGCCAGCCAGCCTCACAAAAGAAAGTATCACACGCACGCATGCAATCGCCCATCCCATACCGGAGCCTCGCGAGGCAGGCTCGTGATACGGGAATATGGGCTTTCCTCTCCGTTCTTAAAAATAAGTACAAAATATTCTTATCTAATCCTGTCGTGTGTAAAATAATGCAGGAAAACGGGAAAATGGAAAAGAAAAAGTTGTCCGAGGCACTGCAAGCCAGTTTCATCTGATTAGTGGAGATGATCAGGCGTCTGGGGTCGTCTGTTAGCGCTCTGTAGAACAGTTCCACCCCCATTTCAGACCTGGACGGGCAGCGTTTGGTTCATTTGCAGTCTCATGTCTTGAATGCTGCCGAGAATCTTCTTTTGGTGGCCGGCTAGTGTCACACCTATCCGTAACAGATCTCTGTAGAAAACAACAACAACAAAATAAAAACCTCATTGCCACTGTTGTGAAATAAATAGTTGATAACAAAGTGGTTTCTAAAAGAGAGAATAGAACTGAGGTTATTCAAGCAATAAACTATCTTGGGAATGTAGCCAGGTGAGCAAATCCCTTTAGCAAATTGCCACTGGGCTGAGCAAATAGAACAGCCCCACCCTTTGGCTACTAAACTGAGACAAGTTTGTGGTGCAAAGCCACTTCTCAAACTGGAGGCAGGTCAAGCGTTGGTCAATGATTTGCAAGCGATGATTTGCACCTAAGGCTACCAGATGTAAAATTTCACATAAAGAAAGAGCTATTAGCGTAACCACAAACATGACTTGGAATAATATTTCACTGTGCAACAGACAGGAGTCATTAGACTGTAGAATGAGTGTGGTGTAAAAGGTTACCGCAGGCTTTATGATCAAAATGCTTCCTGTTGTTTCATTGACTCAGGTAATCTAATCCCCTCGTGAGGTTTTAGTTTACACAGCTACATGTGTAGCTAAAAGCTAGCACAGACTCGTCTTTTACTTTTCACCTTCCGATAAGAAAAACACTGCAAGAGGATGGACGTTGTCAGGGAGCAACGGCCCTGCGGCGGCCCCCAGTCTGTCTGCACTTGTCATATCTACAATCGCAAAACATTAGCAGAGTAATTTCACACAATGTGTAAAAGTGTTTTCTCCCTTTTCCCTCTGTTGGTCCCATCAAGCCAACAACACTGGATAAAATGATAATAAATGGAGCCCATTAGGAGAATTACTAGTCATTAAGAGCACAAGAAAACCACCGACTGGTACACCTGTCAAGTGTCCAAATTGAAACAAATTACCTCTGCCTCCATCCTTTATTACACTTTAATGGGCGTGATGAATTTGTAATTTTCTTTTTCTTTTATTAGTTTATTTGACCCCAACTTCTCCCTTCACGTCTGTATAGACATTTAACATGGCGACAAATTTTCTGTACAGTGACCTTTGTAAGATTTTTTTTTTTTTTGTTCATGACATTTCTGGAGCATGATACGTTACAGTAAATTAAAGCGAGATGAGGATCATCATCTTCTGACCATTAAAATATTGCATTTTCTATTCCAAACTTATTGTCTCAAAAAAATTCCCTGTTTAAGTTCCGTTTTAGGCTGTTTTTACATCGGTTTGATTGCTTGGTCTAAGCCAGTGTTCAATGCCATGTAGTTGGTTCAAGTCCATGCCACAAGGTCCATTATGAAATCATCCTTACGCCTTACTGGAAAAATTAAAAGTGGAAACAATAAAAAGTGCATGGTGCCTTGAAGTCAAACTAATGCTAGACCACCAAAACAAAGAGGAGCATTCCAACAAATGGTCCAGACACTCACTCTGAAGTCATCTGGGCCACCAAGTCAAAAGAAGCAAATCCAGCATTGAGGAAGTTGTCTCGGTAGCGGCTCATCTTGATGGCATCCAGCCAGTCGCCCACAGTAGTGAAGGTGGTGTAGTCAGGCACACAGCGGTCGAGGAGCGGCTGGGAGGCCCTACAGAGAAAGAGAGGAGTGGAGATAAAAAGAGAGAGAGAGGGTTAGGTCACGCCAGGCCTCCACCACCAAAACCTCACCCCCAAACCCCCCACCACCACCTCTCCTGGCCTGTAGGGCCTGTACCTGCCACTGTGGCCTACTGGCTGGAGACCTGCAGGGGCCTGCCAGAGAGAACTTCAAGGAAGCTGTGGGTGTGGGTCCATATGAAGCAGCACCTTTCTTTTCTTAAGATGGTTTGCTTAGCATATATTGATAAGCTATAATTCTTTATTAATTGTGTTTTATTATCCTATCTTCCTACTCAAATTTGCTTATGCATGGCATGATTTACCAAGTAGGACAAAGTAGGTGTATCCACATCTTTTGTTGGACCTGGAGCAGCACCCCTATTGCGATCTATCTGAGTAAATCACGTTTGCCTGCATGCACACAAACAAGATTCTTCTTGCACAATAGCACAACTAGATTTAATGTCATGCACAAAAGCAGCCATTTTAAATTAGTCAAAACCAACAGAGACCAGACTTGATCTATGCCCAGATTTGGCTCTTAATATCTAACAATGAGGTCTGGGCAGTGTGGATTGAGAGGCAAAGTTTGAGAGCAAAGACACTGCTGTCTGCAAGCTCTCTGCTCTGCTGAACCTAGCTGTCTTTTGATGGCATTAGATTAATTAACAATTAAAAGCATAAGAAAAAAGTTAATAAGAATGGAACAGAGGCTCTATTGAAGACAAGGTCTGTAGATGGATGGGAAGAGTGATTTTTAATAAGCTGCTGCCTTTAGGGCTGAAGGGTTTGTGGTCATTAACCTGGAAGGCAGCGTTCCTTAATGGAGCATTGTTAGAGCTGGTCTGGCTCTCACGTCTTAGGGGCACTGACTTTAGGAGAACTGTGCGAGAAAACCACAAACTTTTCCATGTATAGCCAACCTACCCTTAACTCAGCACCTAGAGGAATTATTAACTAAGAAAACGGTCTTTAGTTTAGTTAAGGAATGGATCACTAAAGATATTGCACATTACATCAAATGTTGCAACAACATGAGCCCTTCTCTCATTCTTTCTTTAAGCTCAGTAGGTAGGCCACCTCTCCATTGGCCCCTTTATAATATTGTTACTTGCTAATTAAACCATTCCCATCTTTGAATTACAGTAACTAATTATTCTTCCTTTATCCCATGATCCTTGCAGAGTAGACAAAGTACCCCCCACTGTTTCCTGGTTGTTGGACCAATGGCCCAGAGGCAGGCACTCCAAGGAGGGTCAAAACCCGCCTGAAGCTTCTTGCTAACAATCACTGCATCACCGAAACAATAAAATGCTCATCAATTCTGTTATATAGTGACTGGCATCTGGAAGGCACCTTATGTAATAAAATATCTCAAACAGAAAAAGCTCTAGTAAGTGTAGACCCAAGCAAGCATCTCAGCCAAAACAATCAATAGCCCTGTGATGGAGCCATTAAGCCATGTGTTTTATTGACTGAAGGTAATCTTAATTTCTATAATGTCAGAGTTTCTCAGCTTACAATATTGTTTTTCAACTGAAAATTTATCTGAAATCAATGGTCTCTTAATTTAAATGCCTCTTTGACCTAATTCTCAATTTAAAATGAGAGAACCAGTTTGAATATGTCTTCAATATGGCTTGCACAGTTGAGAAGATAAAAATCATGCAAACATATTAACTAACATGCTAATATGAGTCAGACCATGTGTGCCCTTACCCAGAATGCGTGCTGGTGACCACCTTAAGGCTGGCGGCATTGCGAATAAGTTTGTCCAACGTGTTGACAATCTGGGAGAACTTAGGTCTCAAGTTTCTTTCTTTCACCCAGCAGTCTAACATAAGTTGATGCAAGGCAGTAGGGCAGTCCATGGGTGGGGGCAGTCGGTAATCCTGCTCGACTGCATTGATCACCTGTTGATCAGAAAATAATAATTGGCATAATAGTAAAAAAAAATAATAATTGTTTTAGTTTACTCTCAAATTAAGTTGAATAGAGGCTAAGTAGAGTGGAAACTCACATCTTGGTTGCTCATGTCCCAGTATGGGCGTTCACCATATGACATCACCTCCCACATCACAATGCCGTAGCTCCAGACATCACTGGCTGAGGTGAACTTCCTATAAGCAATAGCCTCTGGGGCTGTCCAGCGAATAGGGATCTTTCCCCCCTATAGATGCAAGAGCATACAGTGATTTTTAACCTCAGTTCGGAGCTAAACAATTTAATCGCTATTCATATCAAAGGATCAAGGTGTGAATGCTGACCAATGAGCTGGTGTAGGTGGGGTCAGTGGGATCATCCTCCAAGAAACGAGAAAGACCAAAATCGGACACCTTACACACCAGGTTGCTGTTGACTAGAATGTTACGAGCAGCCAGATCACGGTGCACATAGTTCATGTCAGACAGATATTTCATGCCAGCTGCAATGCCTCTCAACATACCGACGAGCTGGATGACTGTGAACTGTCCATCATTTAGCTGTTGGAGAGAGACAGAGTAGGGAAATCATAGACCTATTCATAACAGAAATGTCTGCTCTCTAAGTGCTTTTAACTTTCCAGGATGTTACTCATCAGCCAGCTGATTCATCTCTAAATGTCACAGCTAGCAGCTACACTATTTGTCATCAATATTCACAAAGTTTAGGATGTTTTTTCAAGGGGATAGGTGAGAACATATCTTTTTCATTAGAAAACTACTGCTTGGATAAAACCACAGCAATTATGGTATTCATTATATGAAATAATTACTTTTTATGAAATATCACTAGCATTTCCACAAATGTTCCACAACAGGAATCTAAGCATCAAACTTAAAAAAAAAAGATACATTTTATTATGGGAGCAATGATCTCTAACCCGGAGAAAAGAATCCAGTGCCCCGTTCTCCATGAATTCGGTGACAATCATGACTGGCCGACTCTTTGTCACAACCCCTTCCAGGCGGATAATGTTAGGATGATCAAATTGGCCCATGATGCTGGCCTCACTCAGGAAGTCTCTTCTTTGGCGCTCTGTGTATCCTGCCTTCAGAGTCTTGATGGCCACAATGATCTCACGCCGTCCAGGGAGCTTCAGACGGCCACGACACACCTCTCCAAACTCTCCTACATAGGTAGCGGACAGACAAGAAAGAGGCAGAAAGGGTGGAGTGGAGAGAGGAGAGGGAAGAGTGGAGGAGTGTGGGAGAGAAAGGGGAGAGGGACAGTTACTGGTTAGAATCAAGGAGCCAGGGGGAAGCAGGGGGAGACAGCAAAAGAAGCCAGGGCTAAAGGTGATGCTATTGGAGTGTATCCAGGGGGCGAGGGAAGGGGTAGGGTGAGGTCAGGAATGCGAAAATGGGAAAGAGTCTTGGAGAGCTGTTGGGGGTTGGGGTACCAAAAAGGAAATGGAAAAAGTAAGGCAATAGAGGAAGGGGTAAAGGGTAGAAGCAGGGAATGCTAGGGTGTGGAGGGAGTGAAAGTAGTAGTATGGGAAGCAGGGGGGGACAGAAGCTTGGGAGGATTGGATAGCTTGTGTCTGCAGTCTAGGCCAATGTGTAAGCAGGTGCAAGAGAAACAGAGGGGTCAGGGGAGGACATGGTAGCGGTTCATCACTTTAGACGAAGCTGGGAAACAACAGGTTCAGGTTGCAGCGTTAGATGTTAAAAGCCTTGTTTTTTGGAGTCTGGCATGGGGCTCCTCAACTCCATTCCATTACAATATGGCTGCAAAGTCTTACTGAACCAGAATTCTCTTTGCATTTGGCTCTTAGAAACTAAACTGCTAACACTAATGTTAAGATCTAGACAATTTACAAAACAAAGGGAAGTGGTCTTGAGGGCAGGAAGGAGAACCATGGACTGAGAAGTTAACAGATCATAGGGTCAGGAGGACAATTAGTTGTCCAAGAGGCTCAGGACAGGCTTGGTAAGTTAGCAGGAATGGTAGCTCTATAGTTAGCTCTGAAGATAACCTCAGAAGCTCCATTTTGTAAGTAAAGCTGTTAGAGACATTGGTAAGGTGCTAAGGGATTGGATTTTGGAGCGGGATGAGTTGATTGAAGTACCGCTTGGTGTGAAGTCCTCTAAAGGTATGGCCTGGGTGTGCCTAGCTGTCTTCCCCCTGTTGCTCAGGAGCTTGTGTTGTTGGTTACCTGCGCCAATGACCTCCTCGATTTTCACACAGGAGACATCAATCTCTTTGGCAAACTCGCGGATGGCCTCATTTGGGTCCTCATAGGTGAATGGGTCAATGTAGACCTTCATCCCTGGAGTGACTATAGGGGATTCAATAGTGCAAATAGCCGTATGAATCACACTGCTGTAATATACAATATTTACAGCATCGTTAGTCATTCAATGGCAAGTAAACTCTGTAGAGACTTACTGTATTGTTGGAGTTTTTCTGTGTATTCTGATTCTGAGCCATTGCGTTGCTTCCTGTGAACCAAAGACAATACTTTCGGTTACAAAAGATTCATGATTTCTTAACTAAATATAGGAAAATAAGTATTTTGAAAAGGACCTTTTAATTCCCTGACAGCCCCTTCGGGGACATAAATTGAGGTCGATTAAAGAAAGGGAATGATATGACAATTAAGAGAACAACAGAATCAGCCTCAAGAGACCCTTGTCACTTCAGTGGACTGAATGGCAGAAGTGAAATCTGCATAAAGACAGCTGCAGAAAAACAGTAGAAGCGCAGGTTGTCTTGCTCCTGTTACATACTAAGGAATCTTTGCTGCCACATTGTTTAATTCACTCCTGTCTTTTAATTCTTCCCTTCACACTTTCTCCACTATCAGTCCATTCAATGCAATGCAATTTCAACCCCCCTCTAGTACATATTAATGCAATCCCTTTGTTGTCTAACTAGTAACCGGGCCAATAATACCCGCTGGTGATTTGTATCTCATTTCCAATTCAAATTCAGTTCCGGAATATGCCAAGGCCTACATTTTTTCAATCGGAGACAAGTTAAGATACTGAGACACACTGTGCTGATTAGAAAGAAAGAGTGCAAATTGAGAATTTTTGCATGATAGGGCTTTAAACACAGCTGCCTTGCCCTCAGCTGTGGAATTGGAAAGGTGGCCACAAGATGGAAACTGCAAGTGCCAACGATCACCAGGACACTGTGGAATTCCAATGTAGGGCACATATACATTTGAGACCACTGGATATAATTTACAAAGTAAAAGACCGAAAATATAACTGACAACCCAAAATTAATTTGCCTCTGAGAGTGCCTAAATTGCACCCATCAATTGCCCAATGTGTTCCAAGCGAGCACTATAGGTGACGTGTTGTTTCATAGTTATTCTTTGACATCTAGTTATTTCTTCGACATTTGATGTGATTTATTTATAAGTGCAATTACTAAGAAAATTATTAAGGTAAGTAAAAATTACCTGAGGCAGACAATGGCAATAACCACAACAACAATGATGAAGACCAGCCCTGCCGTCAGAGAGCCCACAATGAGGGGTAACTGCTCCTGAAGAGTCTTGTCTGCATCAGCTTTGAGGTAAATAAAGAGAGATATCAGAGGAAATCTTCAAGTGAATCGTATTTCTCAGATCTATTTATAGCATTTCTTTTCCTACGAGTGTTATTTATAGGATCATTCATGCAAAAGTTCCTCTTAGATTCACACCATTGCTTGATATGTTTGGGAAAGACATGTGTTTAATGTGATAAACTAGGAATATAGTGTTTTACACACCCTGGTGGTTGGTGCTGAAGTCGGTTGGGCTGCTATAGCGGCCATACCCTGCCACCGTTCGGGCTCGAACCTGCACCACATACGGCGTGCCCGGCTTCAAACCCTCGATACGTGCAGAGCTACGCTGGGCTGTCATGGTGTGGGCAATAGCTTCTCCCTGGTCCTGTGGGAACAGTGATAAAACAAGCCATATAAAACCAGCCAGCACCCAAAAGAGAGCGTCTGGCAGCTCTAGTTTAATCTGTCAGTACAACACATCAAACACGAAGCAGATATGCCTGGCTCTTTCTTCTCCTCTATGCAAATCCTCCTGCCACCATCCCTGCCAAGCTCCAACTGCCTCGCGGTATCAGCATTCAAAAGAAGGGGATGAATCAAGGAAGGCGTTAGGGAGGAGAGTGTTAGGGTACGAGAGAGAAAGAGAGGAAGGGTTGATGCTGTTGTCAGGATGAACGATTATGTATAGAGCAGAGGATGACAGTGGTGGAATTGTGATTGAATGCCTTTCGCTTCATTGACTTACACTGGCTCTTACCTTCTCATGGTATTTAATCTCGTAATCCAAGATGATGCCATTTGGTTTTTCAGGGGGGAGCCAGGAAAGACTCATTGTATTGGCTGAGGCCGCCATCAGGTGGACAGTAGGAACTGCAGAGGGAGCTACGAGGGGAAAATGAGAGAAATCCTATTTTAATGAAAACTGAATTTATTCTTTCTTTTTTTCTTTTTTTTTCTTTTTTTTCAGATTTAGAACATGGTCACATTAAGGATTACCAAAGAGCTGCTTTGAAGTATAAGCATCAGACAACCCTTAGTCTTGGGCACTTTTGGGGGCCCAGCCTCTCAAACTACACAGACAGAATAGATTCAAAAGTCTCTTGTGGAAAGCACCATGACAGACAAACCAGAAGGCTTGGTATCCAGCAGATCCACTCGACAAAACTTTCAGCACAACCTACACACACATGCAAATATGTGTATAGCTGCACACACCCTCCGTTCACTCCCTAATCTGTTGTTAAGCCCCATGATGCCTTCTTCTTTCTGTCTATCTTCCACATATAGATGAATCTCAGATTTTTTATATTGTATTACAAAAAAATATTATTTATAATATATATTTATTGTTATATATTTTTTATATAATTTTCATGATAATGATTCACATTTTTTTTCCCCAAATCGCTATAATTTGATCAATGTAATGTGTATGAAGTTTTTATTCATTTATTGCAAACTCTTATTGTTTTAAGGATGAAATGTGACATTTTCACCCATATATTCATGTTCACACAAGTTCCTCCATTGCACCTTATCTTAGCACCCAGCTTTACATAATCTGTACTCTCCCCATTTGTCCTCAGACCTGATGTTGCCGTCTCCGGTTTCTGATGTTATCAAGTTCTGTTCACGCACTACAGTAGCTCTCAACATTCCCTACTTTCTTTCCTCTGTCTCTCTCTCTCCCTCACGTTTTCTTTGTTAAAAATATTTTAATCCCCAGGTCCGGTTCTTTGATCGTTTCCCTAGTGGCTCTTTATTATTCAGTCTGTCTCTTTGTCCGCCTCCCCCAAATGTTCGCTCTCTCCAACCCAACAGCATCAACCTCCTAACCTAGGCCTTGCTCAGAAAAGCCTCACCCAGAAGACAATACTCCTCGGGCAGCCTGCTTGCTTACTCTCACCCCAGGATTAAGGGGCCTCATCCTGTGGAGACAGTGAAAGTAACCATGACGTCCCTTGAGCTGACGGCCCATATTTATTTTTTGTCTTAAAAGGTGGATGAATATTCAGGCACAGTCCTAGGAGATAATCTGCTCACAGACTCTCCTGAATTTTTGGAATCAAGGGGGTGGGCTGCTGTGTGGGTGTGCATGTCACCCTGGGATTGACTTATATGCAACAACAGCCTGGGTCATATTACAATGCCTGCGCTCAACCCCTGATAGCAAACAGAGGCATTCTTGCAACTAGGTGCTAGCATATAGTGCTAAGGAGAGAGTTAAACATATGCATGACTCTGATTGCTATCCAGAGAAGTCCAGTGATCAAATAAAAACTTTGGATGAAACAGATAAGAGGCTGTTTCCACATGGTTAATGCATCTCCACATCTCACAAAACCCAACATGCTCAAACCTAGAGAAGCTTAGCTTTGCTACTGAACATTATAGCAGAGCTGTCTGATGTTGATGCATTCAGTGGGCTGAGCTCTTTGAGTATAGTGTCGTGAGTTGGAAGTATCTTAAGAGAACCATTACACTTCATTATTTCGAGCCAGAAAACATGTGAAGAAACCGGTTTTTGTAACTTTTTTAGGACACACATGGAGAATATTTGTAATTTGTAACTAATATTTGCAAAATCCAGTTTTAGCTAGTATTTGTTTTGGAACTAACCATCTCTAGAACCACCAACAGATCAGCCGGTAGCAGTTTAAGGTTGTTTTTGGACCATGCTAGTTAGTTGATAACTGATAACCAACTTGAAACAGAAACAATTCACTGAACTCACCAGCCTGGTTGGTGGTGATGTTAACAGAGGCAAACTGAGGTGTATATGGGCTCTTGTTGGAGACACCATTGACGGCCTGAATCTCAAAGCTGTACTGGGTGTGAGCCTGAAGGTTTCTGACTGTCACATGCCTCTCAGTAAGCCCAAGGTGGCGGGGAGCGATATCCACGTTGTCATCACACCGTGTGCAGGTACCACGTTCGGGCAGACATTTCTTACAGATGACGTTGTATAGAAGGTCCTCCCTTCCACCTTGGTCACGTGGCTCGCTCCACTCAAGTACAAGCGATGTCTCATTCACACTGGAGATGACACTGCGTGGAGCTGAGGGCACAGCTGAAAAAGGAAAATATGTTTGTCATTATTCTTCTGAAGATACAATTAAACATTTCAAACAGTTAAGTGCTTGTTGTTGTGTTCAGATCATTTGTGATCCTGGACCACAAAACTAGTTATAAGGGTCAATTTGTTGAAATTGAGAATAAATAAGCTTTCCATTGATGTATGGTTTGTTAGGATAGGACAAAATTTTGCCGAGATTCAATTATTTGAAAATCTGGAATCCGAGGGTGCAAAAAAATAAATAAAATAAATAAAAATCAAAATATTGAGAACATCGTTTTAAGTTGTTCAAATTAAGTCCTTAGCAATGCATATCCACTCAAGAAAATATATTTTTGACACATTTGGAATTCATAACCCTATCTAAAAGACCATCCTTAGGTGGTTTTCTGGTCTTTGCAGCTTTAAGATGGTTTAGTTTACCTTCCCAGCATGTTGATATGGTCTCCCTGTTTAAATAAAGCTGGTGTTCAGTTAGAGTAGATATTTGGATGATTTCCCCGCCTGACTAATAGCCAAGTTCCCCTAACTCTAACTCAACTATCAAGCAGTGGAAACCAACATGGTAAGCAACTAAGAATGTCAGACCAGATTAGGCTGGGTTAAGATGTTTTTATGCTGGAAATTTAAATAAAATTGGTCAAATGGGGCTTGGATATTAAGCGCTTTTGTGTAACTAAAATTAAGCAAAACATTGTTTTTCCCACTTGTGCTGCTCATTTAACATCAAAAAATGGCAAGAAATAACAGCGGTGTTCACTTGGGAAAACATTTTTGGATGTATGTGTTCAAAGTGCTGACAATGAACACAACCAAAAAGAAGCTAATATAAAACAGGAGAAAGCGAAATGATTTGAAACAACAGGTTTTAGACGAAGGCGTTACTTACTGGTGCATCCTGATTCAGGTGAGTCATTGTCCGCCCGATAGTAGCCAGTCCTGCAGGAACAGATGCTGGCAGCTCCAGAACTTGTTCGACTGTTGGGCGGACATGGGGAGCAGAACCCTTCACCCTGTTTGGACTTGAAGGTGCCTGGACTGCAAGCTAAAGAGATAAAGAGTTGTTTACTTCGACCATTAAAGATAAAAATGATGGCTGCAACTACATCTAGGTATGTGACAAAGCATGTCATTGCATTCAACAGAAAAATCAATAGCAATTTCCCCTTTGCAATTAGCATTTTGTGAGCTCTGTTTGCCTTAATTTTCCTTTTGTTTTCCTTGCCCACGCCATGCAGTCTAATCCTTTCCATCTTGGAACTGTAAAAGACGAAGGCACACAGGTTCCTGCTTACGTATTTGTTTGGCACCATTAATTTGCTGCTGCCTTCCTCTGGGGAAATAACCCCCTCATGACAAGACGAGTTCCAACAACATACCCTGGCCTTGCATAAACCCCGTGCGCATTTGCCAACCATCAACTTCAATTACAAACAGATGCCTGTTTGTTCCAAACAAGAGCACTTTTCGAAATGAACTCTTTCAATCAATACTCAAACACAGGGAATGTCAATGTTGTACCACAGGAAGTGTCCCTCTAAGATAAACAAAGCATATTGAAGGCTACAAGGTAAAGTGTGGCTGTTATCTTATGAATACAAAGATTAATGTGTCATTCACAGGTCTTTGGCCTTTGTGGAGCTCCAACCATTTACGAAGATTGTGTACACATTTTATCGCATCTGTGATAAATGCAGAGGTGCTCTACTGGCACAAAATGTGGTTGTGATCTTTCAGCTCAGAATGTCACCTAACTGTCTTGTTAAGTGATCAAGGAGCCAGACTTATGTTTATTAACAGCAGGGAAGGAGTATGGCACCAGTTCCCAGCCTTCCCAGGCATTTTATCCGTAGTCTCTAAGATGTAGGATCAGCAAATAATGACAGTTGCGGGAAAACATTTGAACATCTGGTTTCTGGACTGATAGAGTTCAAAGCAGAACGCACCACCGGTGTTCCTGAGGTCACCTTCTAAGTTCTCTTTCTCAGAAGGTGCATTATTGACATAATGCTTCATTAGTGCAGGGATACCGTTAACTTGGTTAACTGGGGCATTTTATTTAATCATTAATCAGGGCAGGCCAGAGGTAGGCAGTGAAGAAGGAACATAGAAAACAATCCACATAGCAATAAAGATGAAAGTGTAGGCCGAGTTTATCGCACATAATGTAACACTTTAGAGATTAATGAGTCTTCAGTGTTTTGTCTCACATTTCAGAAGTACATAAATCAACCAAAATCTTGGGGAGACAAACGAGACCATGTAGATTGTAAACCCTATAAAAGACTGCTTGAAATTCCCTTTCAAAAACTAAGACTGTTTTCTGAGGGGTTGAAAGTGCTGATTAATCGCTTCCAAGAAGGTAAGAAGTCAGCCCTTTCCTTTCATCCTCATCCTTCCTCTAGCTGCACTCCTGACAGAGCAAGAGAGAGGAGAGGTGAAAGAAAGCAAAGAAAATGCAAATCCTGTGGCTTTTTCATGAGCTCTCTTACTTGCGCACTCTCTCCAGTACAGTCTATTGCACACATTCTATTTCCCAAACCTTCTTCACTCTCTCTCTCATTGAGAGCAGAACATAGGACTTAAGGGAGTGATTAGAATTTGTGGTGAAATTGGAAGCGAGGAGAAAGAATGGATAGGAGAAATATGCGGCGCAAAGAGGAAAAAAATGGTCTTGTCGATTAATATTCATGTGAATATCCTAAGCTCTGGCAGGGTATTAATGAGACCAACGGCCTTCAGATGATGGCAAGCAAGAGAGAGGTGACAGAGAGATTTATCCCTCCTTTAGTTTCCGGTTGGCTTGATTAGAGAACATTTTATCAGGTCACTGCTGCCAGGGCTTTCACCTTGAGCCACCACAAGCAAACAAATGAGTTTTTAACTGTACGTCAGGCAGTAGATTTCTGAGGACTGCCCACTTTCCCCATGGGTACACACAGGTTTAATATCAAGTTGGCAGTAGTAGAAAAATCCTTTATTACTTTGACAACTACATACATTTTCTGAATAAACTGTGAAAAAATAGTAATGTGAGTGGTGCTTGCTTACCCGTGCAAAATTTGCTTCTGTCATGCTAAGGTGTTTTAAGTTGTTTTCATGGCATTGTTATGCATTACAAAAGGTGTTCTTTTTTAGGTAATATGTGGTTGGTAGGGTTCGGTGGCTATATGTTGTCTAGGAATTGCAAGGTTGTTCAATAGGCATTTTTTAATATTCTTTTTAGCACACTATATGGTTGATATGTGGTTTTTTACTATCTCAAGTCAAAAGAGCCTCTAAGACCCTAAGTCTCATGATATATTCTAGTCCCTCCTTAAATGTAAATGTACAGGATATTTTCCCCTGATTTATCAAACACCAGGTGAAAAGTAAAAGTGCTTTCATATGCTTGCTAGTGTATTATTTTTAAAGGTATCATTCATATCCACAGCACAGAGTAGAGCACTTACGTGCCACAGTTTAATACTCAGGGTTAAGCATTTGCTCCAATCCATAGCCCTCATAATATTGATGTTTACCTCAAACACTGCTAATAATTGCCGTCTCTCTATACACAAATAATTTGCTGTTCAATTTAGTTCTTCATCCCAGAGGTTCACTTCTCAGTGACTCTGTCTTTGTACTGTAGTTCTTACAATGTGTTGGAACCAACTGTCTCTTTGTGACCTTTTACTTCTGGTGCCTTGGCTGTCAGGGTTACTTTTCTATCTCCATCTCGTGCTCTTCATTAATGTTTCACTGCAGCCCTTGCCCTTGGTCCGCAAATCGATTCCGGTCTCCTCTCACTCCCAGCTCTCCATTTGACCCTTGACCTCCCTCTGTCTGCTCTGCTCACTTTCATCGTGGCTATGTTACACGCTGGCTTAATTCACCTCAGTCAGAACCTGATATGTTTTTCAGCAAGACCGCTCCTTTCTCTCAGCAAAATGTTCCACTCTGATAGACATATGGACTCTTTTACTTATTCATTGCTTTGCTCTGCTTAAATTGAGGTCGAATAACCATATTTGCTGTTAGGCCAAACACCTCAATAAAAAAATGGGATGATTTGTCCATTTGGCTTAATGTGATACCAGGAGATAAGACAAAATGCAGAGTGAGAAAAAAAACAAAAAAAAAAACACATATATCAGCACTCACCTTGACACTGCGTCTCCTTAACTGCAGGCTCAAACCCAGCCATGCAAGTACAGGAACCTACAGGAACCATCCACTCTCCATCTCCATTGCAGTAGAGTTTAAGAGGTACAGACACCTCAAGAGCGTTCGGCACACAAGTGCCTGGGGCAATGACTAGTGACGTAGCTTCGGCTCCTGTGGCCGTCTCTGGGAAGACAGCAAAATTGGCAATGGTCGTGGAACACTTCTTGTAGAAAACCCGGACAGAGATTAAAGACATGCAGGCGCCCAGGTCCTGGAAAGCCAGATAGAAGCCAGCCTTGGAAAGTGGGCCGAAACTGCGAATCTTGGTGTTTACTCGACCAGACTCCAACATAGAGAAGCTCTCATCCGGAGCAATGGTGTCCACCTTAACATAAGGATTCTCCATCCAAAAAGGACTGGTGGCAGTGGCTGAATCCGAGTCAGACTCATAGTAGAACAGATTGAAGGTCTCTTTACATGATCCTGGAATGTTGGGAATACTGTTGCAATCTCGTACGGTGAACTTCATCTCCACATAAACACGGAGAACGTCCTTTCGGGGGATGAAATCGCTGCGAAGCCAATTGTTCTGGTTAAGCTCACGAACATTGCACACTTGGTATGTTCGGATGGGGTTCATGGCGTCGTCGTAACCGCTAACTTCCTCCCACTGAGAAAAAAGAAAAGAGGGACAAAAGAGCAGACTGTAAGTCATAGATATACAACGACTTACAAGTTCACCTTCGGAATGAGTTAGCACTTAATATATACTGCATTTGAGGATTCTTCTACAGAACAATAGCAATAACAAATGTTTTTTTTTTTATCTAAAGTACGGTACAATACGCCTCATTGTCTGTATTATAAATGAAACCATTCTCATTTTGATGTTATCCAGGGCTTTAGAACTCTGAGGTGTTACGCTACAGAGATACGGCAGGCAGTAAATTGCTCTTTCTCAGCTACAGCCCCACACGCCATAGCTAAGAAACAATATAACAGAGGGAGCAAGCTGAGAAAAAGAATGAATGGGGCAGATGAAAGAGAGGGGAAATTAAACTTTGGGCTTTTTGGTTGGTGCCTTTTCAATTACACGTTGTGTATGGTGTCATTAAGTGGGGAACTGCACGCTGGTCTTTCATCTGCGTTCACCAGCTCAATGATGAAACCTGCCTGGCAAATTCATCAAATTTACTGTGGAGTTTCAAAACAACGAGTGGATGTTTACCTCATACCTCGAGTGTGGAGTACTCTCTGCATCACTTCACAATCAATTACTGTTCAATTAAACCATCATGATTGTATTGTATTCATGCAGATCAACAAGCTACATTCAATCCTCTACCTAAATGATTTCTCTTATCTACCAGAATTAAGAGTACGCTTCTTTTGGAAAGACAAGTGAGAGGTATCATCAAGAGGATGACTGCTATTGTGGTACCAAAGGCTGCAATGTGCATCCTACATTGGCATGTTTACAATGAGCATACGGGTCTCGGAGACAATGAACAGAAGTTTTGAGCGGAGATTTGGCGATTTGAGGTGACATTAGGTGTTCAACATTATGTAAGTGATCAGCGATGTTATACAGCTGCTAATAATGGGAATGCAGACTGTGGTCAAGTAAACACCTACTAGCAATCTTGGCAGCTAATGAAGGTTTTTACATCAACCTCTTCTTGCTTGAACAAACAGCAAATATCAGAGAGAAATGATTTGTCTTCATTTTGGTAAAGGAACAATTAGATTAATGCTCAGCCTTGGGACACCATCCCAGTTCTTTTGATTCCAAAGAGTTCAATTTTAAAGCAAGAAAAAGCAGTCCTAAAGAAGAAAATGAGCTGTAGCCAAAAAGGAAAAATAAAACTAGCGCAGCATCAAGAGATTTGTTGAGAGAGTAGCATAGTGTTTGTGTAGATGCGAAGTCTTTAATTAACACAGCGATATGGATGTTGCGCGGACAGGCCATTCATCCCTACGGGCCCCAGGGACCCCAGGCAGAAAGGGCTTCCAGAAGTCTCTGCTTTATCACAGCCTTTCTGAGCCAAGGGTGCTGAAATCAATAATAAGCATCAGGTCAATGGGACAGGAGAAAGAATGAGGTGTAAATGGGCATTTAGTTCAGTGGAATAAATTGCTGAGGGAGTAAAGATGGGAAAGAGGAAGTGGCCCACACATTGCACTGGTTTGGACTCCTTTTGGCATAAAGCCGCAACAAAGCATGCCTCTTTCCAGGATTAAGATTGCTCAATCAATTTCTTTTCAACTCAGTATTAGGGAAATAAGCCTACAAATGGTGATTTCTGTATATTACACTTTGATATGTGAACGTACTTTCATACACACTTGAATATTTATGCGCAATCATTTCCCCCCCCCTGCTGCATATATTTGATTTGTTGGAAAAAAGAAAGATGAATTAATTGACTTTAGGCATGGAATGATGGTTCGTGTGGTTTATTTAATAATATGCAAGTGCATTTGAGCTTTTTTTTTTCTTTTTTTTAACTCAGTTTGTTTATCTTGGAAGAAATAGAAGGTCAGGTTTAAGCAAAAGCAGGCCATTATGTTTATTTTTCCTTAATGGTGTTACAGTCTGTATTTATCTGTGTTTATTTCTCAGGTTACAGGTGTCAGACTAATGACTAATAGAGAGTGCTCTCTCTCTCTCTCTCTCTCTCTCTCTCTCTCTCTCTCTCTCTCTCTCTCTCTCTCTCTCTCTCTCTCTCTCTCTCTCTCTCTCTCTCTCTCTCTCTCTCTCTCTCCTCTCTCTCTCTCTCTCTCTCTCTCTCTCTCTCTCCTCTGAATATAGAAAAAGAGCTGCTGAGTCAGGTTGGGAATTATTCCAACTTTTTGCCCCTGTTTTTATTATCTGGGCACAGTTCCCACTTTGGTTTTCTAGGGTGAGACATGCCATTGAACTTATGCCACACTCATTTCTAATTTTGTGTGACACTACGAAAGAAAGATATGGAGGGTGCCAATTAAGCCAGTGAGTATAATATATATATATATATATAGCATCTCATGGTGTTGCTAATGTCACCTCAAATCGCCAAATCTCCACTCAAAACTTCTGAGTTTATTTTCATTTTGGTTCGAATATGACCAGTTTCTTGTGCGATTCACACCAGCAGGGAGAATATTTTAACTTGAAAATGAAGTAAAAGTTGTCCAGAACACTGTGATATTTAAGGCAAAGACACACTGGTGTTTCCTGTCTGTCCCTGTCTGTCCTAAAATACAGAGGGGCGGCGTGGGTAAAATGTATAGCTGTGTGCACGACAGAGAGCAGAAGGGAAAGCACTGGAGAATGTACGTGCTGAAAGGAGGCATCTGTTGGGGTGTGAAGGGGATGTGCTTTGGCCCATTGTGCTAGAGAGTTTTAGTGCTTTAATGGGGGCGGGGAGAGATATTTACAATAATAATATATGGATAGGGAAAGAGAGATGCCAGTTGATTTGTGTCTTTGGGGCTGTTCTTGCGCTTCGTTGCATTGGTGCTAAGTTACTCGGAAGTAAAGGTTTTGGGGAGGGGTGACTGCAACAGATGAGATGGTGTGGCTGGGGGCAGGAAGGGCCAGTGGACACACGCAGAACCCTGAAAAGTACAGGATATGGAGAAAGAGAGGTGAAGAATTACTGAGAATTACACAAATCTGAAGAAAAGAAGTAAGAAGAGGCAGCAGTCTCTGGATATTGTGAAAGATACACTGAGTGAAGGATACTTCTGCTGTGTCTGCCAAAAGCTTGTGGGCACAAATTTCACTTTTGGAGAATGAATGTAACACAGCAAGGGTGAAATCTGATCTGGGCATTGGCTTTATCTGATGAAACTCAGAGCTTCCTGTGTTTAACATGCTATATTTGAACAAGGCTGCAACAGGACTGTTTAAAATACCTCTTGATTTAAAGGTAGTTTTACTATGACATTTATGAGAGAATCTCACGAAACAAGTCAAGAATATGTCGAGTCATTTTTAACACTAAAATGATAGATTTGAATGAAAAAAAAAATTAAAATAAATAAAAGGAGGCCCATTTTAAGACCAGTCTATATTTTGGAATTATTTTAAGGACAATTAAGCACAATTTTCATTAGTAAACCTAACGGTGGCTTTTCTCAAAATTTGTGGCAATATTTGTGCCATTTCTTGTTGTTTTGAGTACACGCAAACACACACACACATGTGTACTATATATTTATTTTCTTCTTCTTTTATTTTAATGTTAGGGTGAAATTTGACCTGGAAAGTATTTTTTTTTTTTTTTTTCACCTCATACTTTATTTTGACTAAAGGAGTCGATCAAATAAGCAAAATGTGCTCACGTTAACCAAAGTCAAACACAAAACAGTAATAACTCACCCCAGTTTCAGGATGTGAGGTCCATGCGAGTTCAGTGGTGGCCCATTTGGTGTCCATAAGTGTTTCTGCAGAAAAAGAAGAAAAGATCCAGTCAGTTTGAGGAGCAAAATTAACCTAAACAACAAGCAAGCAAAAAAAGATTTCCCACTATGAATAACGAACCAAGGATCACACAACATTCACTGTCCATATTGTTCATGGCTATTAATGCATTGTGGTAAATTCACGAGTGCAGGAACAGAGAAACACTATCATGCTAATCAACAGTGAAAAGACGGTAGAAAGGCAAAACAGCTTTGTGGGTGATCCAGAAGGCATTGTCAAAGATTTATGACAGCCCTCCTCTAATTAGATTTAATTAGCCGTGTATTTGCTGGGTGGGAAAGAAGCTAAGCTAAGTGTTTTTGAAAGAAAACCCTTTACCCTTCCCACACGTACACATACACAAAACATCCACACACTCGCACCCTTAAGCTAGCAGCTGTAAAACTCAAGAGGATATATAACAGAGCAAAAGAGTTCTTGAATAGCGCCATAAAACGCTCAAAAGGAAGATCTTCACAATCTCCTCAATACCCAATATGCTCTGCCTGTCTGTTTTGTTTTTTTGTTTTTTTTTTTCATCCCACCAGCCATATGTGCGGCTCTCTGTTTTTATTATAATGAAAGCACACTCACTCAAACATATTGAGTCAACCATTTTACCTTCCGCCACCTGCTTTGGCTGTTTGTGTAGCGGTTACAGTTACAATTGCACGTTGTTACTATGGTTTTACTAAATTAGATGGATGGGAATGTTTTACAAGTGCACTGAAATCATGTTAGGGGAACAAAACATCGGAGTAAGTTTCTTGTCCTCTGAAGTGAGCTCTAAACCCAGTTAAGAGTTTTTTAAAAGTTGTCAGGAACCCAATTGTGAATGTGATTTAAAATTAAACTTAAAAAATAAATAAATAGCAGTCTCATTTCAAACAATAAACCGCAACCCGGTTTTTATTTTGACGGAAAACCACCGAAGCCTCTCTTTTGTTGACAACAGCTAGTTTATAAGCACTTCTCATTACAACTTTCGGAAGATGGTTGCCACATATTACGTTCCCAAATGCGCACTACAATTGTCCCAAACTTCATGTGAAGCAGCATTTACGAACCGAGACACTGAAAACACAGGATCGAACATAGTGCCATGCTTCACTCTCAAACAAGCTACACATATATTTAACTATGTCACAAACAGCCATATCACAATTTCGATTTCATTTCAATCAATTGTTCAGCCCTAACCGCTTTGTGTTTGTAGCAGACTGAAGCTGCACACTGATGCCAAAGTCCCTTTAAGGCAAGTCATGTGACCCGGCGGCTATCTTTAAAACTGTTTCAGTTATGCAAGTGCCGTTTAGAATGGGGAAACATCAAATTCTCCACCAAGCTTAAATTTCAGATTTGAAATCACCATTAAAATCAGACAACAACTGTCTCATAAGGTTTAGTTCTAAACGCTCAAATCATGACAAAAAAACTGCATTCGTAAGGTTGGATCAGCCGATGCGCATTTGCAGTAATTCACAGAAGGGGCGACTTAATCTGCCATACTGAGTGCATCGCTTTCTCCCATTCATAGTAATATGAATGCATTGTCTTTGTATATCAAAAGTCTTTGCTGCCGTCCCGGACAACATTGAAAAACAGCCTACTCACCTGTCAGTCAGACCTAATATCAATAGAGTTGTACACAGCGGTCTGTCCAATTTGACTACCTGAGATTGTATTTCTTGAGACAGATGTTAATACCAGGTTTACATTACTTTTATCTTCTCGATGTTTCAAACACGTCGATTTCTTTGTGCAATAAGTAGAAGCCATTATTCTTCACACAGAATACGCCACTGATTTCCGATTAGGGTGTCATATATTGCGTGATGGGACAGTATCATTTTGTGTCATTGACTGACAAGTCAGCTGACACTGTAACACACTCTACAAAATACCTCGTCGTTTAAAAGAAAACCATAAGTCAGCTGCCAACTGTGGAAAATCAAGCACCCAGGTACTAACGGCAGGCAAAAGCAGAGAAAAAGGAATGGAGTGAAAGAAAATGCATCTCAGTTCTGACTCAGTGAAACAGGCGGAACGTTCGGGAGCATGCGGCGATTGACTGCAGCCTTCTGTTTTGTTTGCGTTTTGTAAGCTGCGCTGAAAAACAGCAAAGCCGAGCATTGTGTCAGCTGAGCGCGCTTTTAGATGAGGAGGCAAGTCCTGGCTCAATGAGAGAGCGAACACAGTGGAGGGTGACCCACCCCTCACCCCAGCCTGCCACAGTCAGGGGGGGCGAGAGGCCGTGCCCTCAATGCGACAATTCATTCACACTCCAGCATGGAGCCTACAGAAGCACCGAGCCTCCATTACGGCCCACAGACAACTTTGCTCCAGTTAAAATGGCTCCACACAGGGAACGTTTTGTTTAAGCAGCAGAGAAGCCATGGTTTATTTCCTGCTCTCCCACTAAAAACGAAGACTATGGCTAGTCAATGGCAAGATGTTGAACCTGATTGACGAGTGCTTTGAAAAAACCTTCCCTTGCGCAATCCGTCTAGCATTGGTTGTGTGAGTGTGAAGCACGGGCAAACTTTGAGCTCAATGAATCTGCCATAAACTCAAGTTAGCGAGGCAGAACGTTTGAAACTCGAAGAAGCCGGCCGACATATAAATTAACTGCTGCAAAATGAAACGCTGTTTTCCTTATTCATCTCATGTTGACTTAACTGTCGTAAAAATCTAAAAATGGTTTTTCAAACTATAAAACACTGAAGTATAATCAAATAGCAATAACATACTAAAACTACTCAAAAGTATATAAATTATTTTTTATAATAAAAATAATAAGTATTTTTAATATGAAATGTCAACACTTTTGTGTAACATGATAAATCGGTTGCAGTTTATAAAAACTTATAAATTAGGGGGAAAAATCCTTATGCATGTGGCTAAATGGCTTAGTAAGGTTTTGAACAGTCTCAAAATCTCAGAAAATGTAAATATTTAGCTTACTAAAGCACATATCATATAACATAATGGCTTGTAGCCAAATTCTTTGAAGGAATTGTGGAACTGTATAAAATTACTGTAAAATTGTTTTTGATCCAAACACTGTATTTTTACCTGAATCATTGACGCGCAAGAAAATAGCAACAACATGCTGCTTAAAAACTATATAAACTAATGTATAATTACTTATATTTTTAAAATATTTAATAATAATATTTACAGTTAATATAGAATTTCACCACATTGTGTTGTCACAATGGTTTTTAAATATTGTGTAAAAGGGTAGAACTTTATATTTACTTACTATATATGATAGCATTGAATAATATAAAAGTATAACTTATGCAATTAAAATATTTACATATTTATATATTAATAAGGTCGTAAATAGTCAAAAATCCTAGGAAGCATACATACTTGAGGTTACCAAAGCACATTTATGGAAGTATGTCTAAATGACGAAACAATGAGTCATTGTTTTTGGTTCAAATATTAAATATACAAGTTGCATGGCATGCACAGATTTAGAGGAAATGTCCCATTCACAGAATTGCATGTTAACACACACACATATTGATGTAAGAAAGGTCAGCTCTTCCATTCTAATCCTCTAATGACAGAGCAGCGTTAATAACAGAGGAAGACAGAGAAACACTTGGTCTCTGAAACAACACACACACACACACACACACACACACACACACTGATTCTGCGGGTTTACAAGCGCCTTAAAATATTTCTTTGTTCCAGTAAGCAATCTTCTTTAAAAAGAGGGGTATGTGCACAAAACCACCTCTATTGATACAAAGAATGTTCAGTGGATTTAGAAACTGACTCAGTGCCGTGTGGGCAGACAGGTGAGAGATTACTGCAGGGTTTCAGCCCAACTGCTTTCAGCTTTAGCGATTCCTTTTTCTGTGTTGTTTGGAGGTTAGAACATGTGGCAAAGCAAGGAAAACTCGATGTGAAAACAGCAAAGACTATTATATTTAAATTTGCATACATATTTTGCATTTAATAAAATTTCAGGGGAAGTGTGTACTTTCTGCACCATTAGAATCGCCAAATGGAACATTAAAATAATGTTGTTAAACTGGTTTTCTGAAGACTGCTATTGGTCAGTCAAACAAATTGCCCTGCCCCAAACTTATGCTATTGGTTGAGCCAGTGTTGTTGTGACAGGCTGTTTAAAAAGAATAGATATATATATATATATATATATATATATATATATATATATATATATATATATATATATATATATATACATATATATATATATATATTATTAATCCAATCTAAAATATAACTTATTGTAAAATGTATCAAAATCTACATACAATTTTACATTTATTCAACAATTATTATTATATATAGTATAATATATAATTGACATATTCATTTACTAATATTATACAATATATTACATAACAATTGTATTAAATTATTATGATTATTTTAGCAGTTTATATCATTTTTAGATCATTTTTTAATCTATTCCATTTAGCATCTAAAGATTTCCCAATTTTGTCTCCTGCTGCGCTGTTGTGGAATCGTACGGAACGACAGGCTTAAGGACAAAAAAAAAAAAAAAGAATGTCACTCTCTGTCTCCAAACACTTGAGCTCTGTTTTGCCACCCAACATTGAGATCTGTCAACAGCGTGGGGAAAACACTGCATTAAACGTATTAAAGCTATTAGACTGATTGCTTTGTATGTGCTTTTGTTGTTGCTTTTATTAGCTGTTGGGGGGTTTGGTGAAGCAGGCAGAAAGTGGGGGAGAGATTCTGGGAGAGAGAGGGAAAGACGTTGAAAGAGGTTGGAGGAAAAGGGGGGGGGAGGGGGATCCTATTTAAATTGAAATGTGGTGAGCGGCCCAGGCTTTTGTGCCACACTGGAGTGTGGTGATTAGAGGAGTAGGCTGCTTTTGGCGAGCTGGCGTGCAACCTCTAATTGGTTGACGGTTCTTGATGTAGGTGGCTGCATCTCCAACACCCTGAATCCTCCATGGGAATTCCATGAAAAGAGCCTCCTTATCCCCATCCGTCCACTTGCCGTCAGTCATGGCACAATGCCTGTCACTCTCTGGACCATTTATGTACTAACAAGGTCCACTGTCAAAGCTGCAGATGTAGCTTTCATTTCATGATGGAATTACCGTAATTTCCGACCAGCAAAATCACCCGTGGCTTTGTTGAATTTGTAATACTACAGTGGAAACTCTTAACTTCAGGAGATAATATAATATAAACACATTAAAGGCCACTAAATGAGAGCATGCATTCTTAAAACGCTTCAGTACACTTTTAAAAAGTGCTCTTTGTAATCATGACAAATTAAAAGCTTTACTTTAAAGAACATTTTAAGTCATTGTTCTAATAGTATTTTGCATATTTTGTCATGCTTTAAAGAAGTACATCTATTTTGAAGTTGAGTAGCATACTATTTTAACAGTGTTATTCAATATGAGTGAATATATTTTAAATGAACTAAATTATGTCATTACAAATATATTAAATATTTACGTTTCTATAGAAATATCATTAATGTATATTTTAGTTTGCCATAAATGCTTCTCAGTGCATTTGGCAGTACTCTTTTTTATATATATATATTTCAAAGTTCAAAGAAAATTCAAGTATGTAACTACATATAAATTCATTTACATTTCTTGACGCCCGTTACAATGACAGCAAATATCAGGAAGGTGAAAAAGAGCATCAGTGCACCTGCTACATTTTTGTTTGTGGTGTTAATTAGTTCTTCAGCTGACGTTGGAAGATGGTAGGACTGGCGCAAGGTCTTAGGGGTCTGATTTTGAAGCTGACATCATCAAGGGAACGGAATGAGCCCGCTTGCTTTGATCAAACAGAATCAGGCATGCCGTTCACTCTCACAGACAGCACAAAGACAAGCACGGGTTCATATGGAGAGCAAAAGATAAGCCACGACCAAGATGAATATTCAAGCTTTGTGAACCCCGTAGCACATTCCAGTTCCAGTTTCAGCCCTAGAAATGGGCATTGCACCCCCTTACCCACATTCATTCTCTTTTTTTTCCCCCTTTCCAAGGTCTTTAATTACAGAGCACAGTCAATCTGGTGAGCAGGCAGCCCCTGGGGCGACTGTCTGCTAACCAGGTGTATTCACAACTATGTGTTCCGACTGTCTAAATGGGCGTCCTTAGCTAAGCCCATGCCACCACCGCTTGTGTGAGAGCTCCTAAATAAGTAGGGTGATCATGTCACCTGTTTAACCCCTTGAGACCTTCGAAATGTTCCCCTCTCCCTGTGAATAACTCGAAAGTTATGCATTTTTGATAAAGTACAGGTATTCAGCCGCTAAAATGCGTATTAGAACCTTAGAGAGGTAATGTTTACCCTTAAGGTACTCTTATAAACCTTTGTCTTGCTTAGTTTGGATTTACAAGACACTTAATGTTCAGTAGTATTATTGATTTGACACAAAAATTGAACTGAATTGAGCTGGGTGATGACTTAATTGTATTCTGTAGAGTTGCTTTAGCTGAGTTGAATTTGTTTCATAACTGACAAATTTTGCAACATCAGCAATGTTATTGATCTGAATTAAATCAACGCTGAACTAACTCAAGCTGAATAATGACACGATTGCCTACTGTAGAGCTGCTTATAGCCAAATTGGACATATTTCATAATTGATGAACTTCACACAGTTACTGAACTGAACAAGCACTGAAGTGATATGAGCTGAATAATGACCGTATTTGTTTCAGAGCTGCCGATGTTGCCGATTTTGTCTCATATTTGATGAAGTCTGAATCATTGATTCTGTTATTCTTCAGTTTATTACTGTGAAGCTGCTTTGAAACAATCTATGTTATAAAGCGCTGTATAAATAAAGGTGACTTGACTTTTAGGCACAAAGTAGCCTACAAATATGCCACTTTAAGGCTACTGGGACAAAGGATAAGCGGTTTTACCCCTAAAGGTACAATTTCTGCTTCTTTCTGAAATTGTATGTATTAAGTTTACATTATACACAAGCATTATTACGTATTAGATTATATAATGTTATAATATTGTAATAAAGGCATTATTACATAGTTATACAATATACTAAACATTTGACAAGTGAAAACCTCCATATATATATATATATATATACATATACACATATACATATATTTACTCAAGCCATTTTAACCTGACCACCTACAGCTATTGTGGTCAATTATCATGAATTCGACGCATGTCCCCTAAAGCACTTAGCGAAAGAGTTACGATATTGCACATCAGTTACTCTGTTGTGGCTAGACAGGACACAAGATGCGTCGAGATGGAGATAAAGCACGATCAGCTATTAATGAGCACTTAAGCTAACACGCCGGCGTATTCTGATACTGAACGTTGATCCAATTACAGATTTCACACTAAACGGGAGCCTTCTGTTAGACTCACATTGCTACAGGAGTACAATCAATTAATGCGTTTGTGTTTCCTCTTGTAGAGGCGAGTTATTGTATGGCCACAAGGCAAACAAGAATGCGTTGGCCTCGTCTGCGTTCATAATTTTAGCTTGGCCTGTTGGTTAGAAAAAACTGAAATTTGTTCTCCACTAATCAATATCAAGCAACGCTTTATTCAAAAGACGTGCTCTTTTTGGTTCTCCAATCCTTCCCTCGAAATGTTTCAGTATGACGTCTTCACTAGCACTGACACTTCAGGCATCGTTACACAACATTAATGACAGTGTGTGCTGATCAAAGAGAACGACAGCTGTACTTTTATGATTCATGATGTGTTTTTTGTGGCTTCCTAGACTTAAACACTAGGATAACGTACTTTATGCGTCAGAACATGTGATACTCCCCGCGGGCATGTTTCGGTATTGCTGTTGTGATGGTCATGACATCTAAGCCAGAGTTTGGATTTTTATACATAATCTTAAAAGAAAACTCTGTTTGGACATATGGAACCCTTAATGGATATGATAATGGAAAAAATGTATGAGATAGAAGGGAAAATTATATTTCAATGTTTTGTGTTCTCTAATGCAGTCAACTGAGAAAATTTTGGGGTTACTCGCATGATGTTTGTGTTTCCCAGAAATAACTTTGCGTCCACTTGGAAAACTTTACAACTGCGTATAATTTCTTGGGGGAACACGAAGGTTTTTTTACGTTTCTTGGGAGAACCCAAAGTATTTCCGAAGTAACGCAAAGATTTTATAAACAAACAAACAAGTTTTTGCATGCGAATGTAAAATTTCTTGGGGAAACACAAAAGTTTTGAGCGATACAGGTTTGTTAAGTTCTTGCGAAGAAACAGAGATTGTATGAATTTTAGAGCAAACGCAAAGTTTCTCAGGTGAATGAAAAACTTGTGTGACTATTCACAATTTCCTGGAGAGCACAAAACTTTGGAGAGAACGCAAAAGCATTGGAACTTATTTGTTCTTCCATTTTCAAATACATATTTTTTGTCGTTGTTTTACCTCGATTTCAACACACCTTGGTACTTTTTTTATATTAAAATCTTCTGCATTTTAGAATGGCAGCAAAAATATTAAAACAAATGTAAATGTGGAAATTAGATAGTGACCATAAAAATATTAAACCAACCTAAAACGTCTTTCATTTTTAGGTTCTTCAAAGAAACCATCCTTTGCTAGGGTCTTTATTTCTCTATTTTTAATGTTTCATTCACACCTTTTCCATCTCTGTCTTCTTTCCCCAAGTGTCTGAGGGTGTATCAGTCAACAGGAAGTGTTTTGACAGGCCGGCACTGATCACAGCCTTCCTTTCCATCCACTTCATTCTCTCTCATTCCCCGCATATCTCTGAACCCCCTTCTCTCTTTTTCTCCCTGTCTATCATGCTCCCCAGGTCTCCATTACTGTCAGCGGGAGGCAGGGCCAGCTAGAATAAACACAGATGACTCAACTAGGCAGTTGAAAAATGCAAGTAAGAGTAAACAGGTTTACAGAACATTTGGAGAAGGAGGAGGGACGCTTTGACTCCTAAAACACCTCATAAAAATCACTAAGAAAATAAAAAAAAACATATGTTTAGGCCATAAAAGATCATAGCGATGTGCTAAGGTTCCACAGAAACGGCAATTTGCTTCATTATGTTCCACACAGAAATGCATTCTATTCAGTCAAAAAAAACCACCAGCGACTTCCTCGGAAACGGCTTTTATGTTTCTGGTGTCACCCTGATGTCATTTCTCTGTTATTTAAAGAATTCTGATTTAGAAATGTCAAATCCGTTTAACTTTTAGAGGTCTTTGCTTTTAGTAAAGTTTCGAAGTTATCATCAGAGTTGCCGTTTAATCGTAATCAAGTTATCAAGATAACTATGTTTTGGTTGATTTTCAAGTTCTGGCTGAAATTCAGCTCTGACTGTAATAAACTGCTGGGGACTGCAAGTGTGCTAATACTGCTGAAAAAAAAAACACACAAAAAAAAAACATCTTTTTGAAACTGAAATGTTCCTCCACGCTCAATAGAGAACTCGATGCGTCATTACTCACACCTCATATTATCAAGCTGTGTCCAAAAATCTGGCATACTGTACTGACGAATAAATTATTTACATAAATCAAAAAGATCCTGAGAGCATTGGTATTTTTCATCTTTTAACTGAACAATGACACTGACAAAGATAGAAATGTCCAAATAGAAACTGGAAATCCCTACCCTGAGAAATTGTCATTGTGACAACTAGCCCCAGTCTCCAGGGAGGCCTGTGCCCTTCCTTAAAAATCCTGCATGTGTTGTTTTGGGAAATATTTTTGTATTCCCCTCCTGTGTTTTGTAATTCAAGACAAAGAACGTGGCAGGAGGCACCGCTGACTTCCTCATACCTCCATACCAGGTTCATTATGGAGGTATTTTGGCACCGTGCTGCCCACTGGCCTTGCCTGTCAGCAACGGAGAGGAGTTGTCTGTTGAAGCTGCTGTCCAGGGACTCATCTCCATTCTCCAACAGCCCGTTTGCCGCACTTGCTTCCCTTTGACACGTTCATTATGCCGCTGCAGAGGCAGCCAACAGACATCTAGGCTAAATATATGGTAATGGCACGATCCCTCAGGACCACTGGAAGGCATTTGCCATGCTATAACACTAAGGAGGTACTTCAGAGTGTGGCAGATGTTGAAATGCCCCCAAACTCTCATTTTCTCCAACTCCTTTTACCTTGCGATAAGATGTTTGTAAAAGAACGTTGGGAATGATGTCAAAGCTGACATCGCGGATTCTGATCGATAAAGGCATGCGCACAACGCGAAACCGTGAACAGGGAGCACGAAAATGCACATGTGGGTGTTTCTTCAATTATGGACATTTTTACAAGATGTAATATTTCCATATTTTACTATTGAAAGTCTAGGTGTGTGTGATAAGTGTAAAACACAAACAATATACAAATAAACAAACATAGCCACGTAAAAGGCCTTGAAACAATTGCAAAAATAAGATATTAAAAAAGAAAAGTAGCAAAAATAATTGTTAAGTGTTAACAAAAACAAAACTGTTTAAGAAATAAGTAATCCAAATTAAACATGCCTGTCTAATTGAATTCATCCTTGCAGCCACTCAGAAGGACCTATATAAATGTAAGGACTTTGGTTAAAAAAAAAAATTCTTTACAGTTCTGCTATGAATTAAGTATTGAGATGTACGTCAGGATACAATTACTCCAGATATAGCCATCAGCCAACCATATGATATCATCTTACTATGCAAACATACAAATAAGCTCAAATGGCTGTTAAATATGAGATTTCTGCTTCGTATCATGAGACAGCTGTTTGTTAGCAGCTAGTGGACTGATGTAGGCCACATTTCCAGCGTTCCAGTGGCTTTGTAATGTTTCTTCGTTTTGTAATGTTTCAAATATACCGTCTGGGGCAGCCAGTGAGGTTGAGATTCCTGTTCATTTCTTGAAAAGAAAACCCAAGCTGTGAGGGCAAGAACCGTGCTAACTCTCCAGCGCTGTCGCATATTAGCATTGGCAGCTACTGCTGAAGACATGGGAACAAATCTGTGGCTCAGTTTCAGCTGTCACGCTGCATGCTAATTATCAGGATATGTTGTGGTTTACCTGCTCGAACAAAGAAAACATGTCTAATGGCTCCAGCTACACCGCAGCGTAATAGGAGTTATGCTAAGTTCTTCCTTTTTTTGCATTTCTTGCTACTTGTGACACATTAGCCTGGGGCAGCGCAGGTCTCCTTTGACTACCTCTTCTCACGTTAGCTCATTAAGCCCAGAGCCACTCGTTAATGTTTACCTGCCCACTCATTATCTGATTCAGGTCAGAGCGACAACAACAAAGAAAGGTTAGGCAGTTTTATACAGGAATGTGCCAGGGTAAGGCTTGTGACTGTTTAGCCATCAAATACACACCCACACTGATGCTCTGAATTAGCTCATTGACTAAAGCATAGTTTGGAATTGTCCTGAATGAAAGGGATACTATCATTCATGCTTTATTTGAGAACACCCTTCTTGGAAATGTTTGCCCCACTCTGGCACCTAGAAATATGTCAGGCGCAAGATTTTACCTTATCAAGCATGTTCTTAGATTAATATTTTACTGCTCAAACCAGAGGGAACGGATTGGTTGATGGTAATGTTGTTCAGGGACCAATGACCAATCAAGTTTGCTGAACCAGGTATGTCTTATCTAGGTAAATCATATTAACGACCACAGAAAAAGAAGAGAAAAATGTCTTGAATTTTTGGATGTCAGAATCGGAATACAAAAAAGGTAGTCTTCAGGTCATAGTCAATAGTCAATGTATGGTTGCAGGCCACAAACTGGACTGACAAAACCTGCAATGATTAGTCTACTATTAATGCATTGATGTTAACATTTATACTATAACATAACTATAACATTGTTATCTTACAGTTACGACTTTTTGCTCGCAATTTTGAGTTTGTATCTCAGCCCTTCGCAAAGACCCGCCCGCTTTAGTTACTGTTGTTTTGTCAAGCTCTCGCCACACATCATGTTTTTCAGCAGTGAAAAATACATCATGGAGCAATGAGGACACTGACAACGTGTCGACAGACATATGAAACACTTTCATTTTTAAAATATTGTAATTTTTTAAAGAAGTTTAACCAATAAATACCATATAGTGGCTCTTTAATGTGTCGCGACAGATCGCTGTAGCTCCTTCAAGCGACTCGTGATCTCTTCATACGAGTTCATTTATAGCATCAAATAAATATGAATGAACATCAGAAGGAATTTTGTTTTAAGCGTAGAAAGACATGAGTGATCAAATCTAATAACTCCCCTGTCTGCTTTGTCAGGCAAAATGGCAGAATCGGGTTATGAAGGGTCAATTCTGACTTTACAATTCACAATTTTGAGTTTATATCACAATTCTGTGTCAGACTTGTGGGATATGAACTCGCAATTCTGTGGAAAAAAGAGAAAATAACAAGTTTACATTATTCTAATTTATGAAAACTTGAAATTACATTTTTATCTATTCTTTTATTCTATGGCTTCCAAAGACAGACACTGCTACCAGGTAGGCTCCACCCACAATAACATTATCGCTGTTTGCTAAAACAAAATAGGTCAAACACGATTAAGTGCTAACTTTTTAGCGCCACTCACCGGTCATTTCTGAACTGCCGCAATATGTACAACAACCAAAATAATGACACTTTGCCAGATTCACGTTTATCGGTTTTGGGGAAAACTGAACACAATTTTAACACCACTCACTGGACGTTTCACTTTGATTGCGCAATAAAACGTGGGAAGAAGAAACATAATAGCATTCTGCAGAAATGTCGCCACAGCCACATTGTTTTCAATGAGCTTGTGTTGTAATTGGAGGCTATAGCTTATTATTTCTGTTTACTCCTTGTATCCTCCCAGTTGGCTAACGCAAAGAATGTTGGTAACTATTCGCCCCATGCTTATCTGTTGGATCTTTTCAGCCGCACTCTTAATTGCTGCTCAGTTAATTAATCTCACACTTGGCTGCAGTAATAACTTGACTCGTTAGACCTCTCTAAATGGTTTTTATCTGTTTAATGCACAGATGCAGACCGGCGGAGTGTATGGACGATGGTCATCTGAGTAATTTATTCATGGACTCCACCCCTGAGACTGTTGATTAAAAAAGAAACAACTGCCTGATTAGGACACGTGGCCGTCTAGGTCACTGGCGATCACGCAATCATGCACTTAAGTGTTTCACTTACAGCAAATCGACTCACAGATTGTGACAGAAGGTATTAGCGATGGAAGTTCATTTCTGGGCAATTATGCTTGTGAAGGTTGATAGAACGGTTTGACATCCAATTCTAGGGTGCCCCATATGGCCAGGGGCTTAGATGTCTCTGAACAATTAAATAAAAGCCTTGATACATTGGAGGGAGACTGTGAATGTTTCTGTAATTGTGCATGCAAGGAAGGGCGCTAGCCACTTGAAAGTCTTCAGATATAAATCAGTACACTGTGCAGCTGGCCTGAGAAGGCCACGGTTCCAGGACCGTTTATGCCACAACAATCCATCTCCACAGTCCTTGCTGTCTGACCTGGGTCAGTTGCAATACTTCCTGCTCGCTTCAAATTATTAACCTAGACTTTATGGGTGTCACTTGCAGCTCTTGACCCCAAACGAAAGGAATGGTGCAATTGCTTTGCATTTAATATCTTACATACAGTGCCATCCATAAACCATATTCTATATAGATACACTTTATGAAACAGGAACTTAACAACTACTTTTAAGGGGGGAAAAGACAAGCACATTATTCAAAATTCTTCTTTTTACAATGAGTGTTATCTATTGCTATCTATTGAGTTTTCGATTCTGGGAGATCTACCCCTTTTATCCACAGACCAGGCGTTTAAATATCATAATATTTGCATAAACAGAAAGTAAATCATGTGGAAGACAGGTAGGCCAAAGCTGAGGTATATCTCCAGAGGCTGATTATGGCACAGATGCGCTGATGAAGGGCCAGGGGAGGCTCCGTCTGCCTGCCTGCCTAGAACTGTACTGTCAGGGGCTGACTAATGTATTATTCACCCTTCATTGATGTGTAACTAAAACCAGCGGCTGGGGAGCCTGGGCCACCAATACCCCCCACAGACGTAAACCCCCGACAGGCTACTGAGCTCCATTGATTTATGGGTCTCAGTAGAGGGCCTGGTGAGAAGGCTGAGGGAGGGAGAAAAGGATGGAGTTAGTCATGAGATGGGTCTCATTTCTTTACTCCAAAATATGCTTTCACTATGGTTACGTAATATCTAAAACAATTTTAGGTTGAATTTCCTGTTAGAACAACCTCATCCAGTTATAAAATTATTTGCCCATACTTCCCACTCGTGATCTAAATAGGATAAAACATAAGGTCAGATTGTGGGTGTATCTGGAGACATGGTGCTAAAATGACATATAGCTATCATGTGAAGATAGTGAATCTGGTGGAAGAACTGAGGGAAATGGCCATATGAGATAACGGTTGAATGAACAGGAACTGTGTATGTGGGATGGGAAATGCAGGGCTGCTGCTGCTAGGCATCTGTTTGAAGTGCAGGTGACATGGAAGGTTATAGCAATCTAGAGTCAATCATTGACTGATAAATCAAACACAGTGGCTTTAACAGTGTCTACACTGAACCAATAAAGTCCTTCAATGAGACTGCGTATTGTACAAACACTGGTTTTGTGGAGTGCCTGGGAAACCAACGGCACAAATAGAAAAGGGGCAAAAGACTAATACTGGGGAAGAGAATTTTATATGAAAACACCCTTCAATTTAGGAAGTACTGTACAGGTGCTAAGAGATGCAATTGTCAGGTACAGAGATAATGAGAAGTCTGGGAATCGTCTGCTGTTGTTCTCTTTCACACTTTTGAACACGCACACACATAGAGCCACTAAATCCGAGCGAGAGAGAGAGAGAGAGAGAGAGAGAGAGAGATGCCGTCACAAAGGCTTGGTGGCCTCAACACTAATTACAGACCTGCTAACCACACACCTTGACTGCCTGAAACCTACACATGAACTGTTGCATTTCAGGTACATTACATCTCTTGGTGGTCTCAAAGCAGGATGGGTTTAACATGGGAGGACTCATCAAAAGAACCACAGGGTGTGCACTGAACCTCAGCATAGATTACTCATAGGAACAAGTCGTCTGTACAGGAGTTCCATCACTGGAGGTATGACCATATGTATTGGTTTAAACCCTGTATTTACATCTTCCTCAGAAAAAGGATGCATGAATGGACATGTTTCTTTGAGTCTGAACTTCATAACCTGAGGACAGGCGAGTACATATGCAAAGTAATGACATAAAAAAGAGATAAAAAAAATCAGATTGCTCATTCTTTATTGTTAGACATGTATGGAGTGTCCTAATGGCTAAAGACCTGTAAGTATGTGATTTGGTTTTCAGAAATGCAGTGTGGTACAAAAAACTTTTTAACCATGTCCGCATTCTGGAACATTCAAACTTTTAAACAAACAAGTTGCTAGCTCTGACTGTCCATCTATCCTGGGTGGTGTCCTGCCTTTGGCCCAAGATGCTGGGAAAAGCTCCAGTATCCCTGTGACCCTACATGGGACAAGTTTTGAATTATGGATGGATGGTAGTTTTCAGCCGCTGTGGTGACAGTTAGCAAACCTGCTACAACACATTAAATAATGGCTCATTTCCCGACCTATCTGTATTGAAAAAAAATCCAAAAATGCTAAAGCTAAAATAAGAATCTCTAGATATTACTCTCTCGATTTGCTTTAATCGTAGGTGCTGCAGTGTCTTGATTAATTAGCCAGGCACAAAGCTGTATCCAGTGTTGAACTCTATAGATCACTCTTAAGTGCTTGCCTACTAAGCTAGCTTCTTCAGATTTACAAATAACTATGAACAGTGACATAGTGCCTGCTTAATTAACCAAGGAAGAGAAATCTAGTCCTCAAAAAATCCGATCACCGCCTATTTTGTTGGCGAGGCAGCATCTGCAACCATCTCCTCTTGGCCTGCCATATTGACCAATGGCTGGCTAAATTGAATGGCTAATCATCACTGTCCTTTTAGGTTATTTCCCAGAGGACACAGCAGGGCAAAAGTGGCAACAAAGCTGTTTCACTGTGGTGTATCTCACACCCCTGATACAAATATGGCCCCTCTGTTCACCATCCCCATCTGGCCATGGGATATTTTAATTTGTTTCTAGTGCCAGCTCCATTTCACGTCAATATGCTTTCTTTCACACCCCACGAGGGTTTACGTGACGTCAGCATGCCAATTTTGCTCTTGTCCTTGGTTAGAGACCTCTCTTTGACTCTCATCCATGCAATGCATGACAATAGTGTGGTTTTGGGCTGCTTTGTGCTCTCTTCATTATTTCACATGTCACGAGTGGGAACATACACTAAGATTTTCTTAAAAGCCATGGGCAATGAAGTATCAAGAGACTGAACTTGTCAAATCTATCCTGCACGAGCTTGACTTACATTGCTTATAGACACACCACTTAGCTCCCATAGGATAACATGACAGAATAGAGTTGTAAGAACACACACACACTCACAGTCACAAATCTTATCAATGACTGGACGCAACAAAGATTTTGTGGGTAAATAGGCTCTGTCCCCAAGCTTCTGGTCCTGTTCTGGGACTCTGATATCACTGAAGGGGTGAGATAGCAGATAGGGAAAATAATGCCACAATTAGAATTATCTTCCTGATAAGATACAACCACATAAGGTGCCCAGAGAGAACGGGAGGAGAGGGGGGGTCTGACAGAGGAATGGTAAATAGAGTAGAGAAAGAGGTGCATTGTCTTTTCCCTCTCTGTCTGGATAAAGCCCACCTGTTGGGGGAGAGGCCTCTGAACTTCCCACACTTGTTCTCTGGGTTTTCACCAGGTTGTCATTCCTCTACAAATGAGTGTACCAATAAAAAAGAATAACAGTTTCAAGCAACCAACTGTTGCGACATAAGAGATAAAATCTATTACAATGGAAAGTAAATTTTTTTTTCCTGCCTTGAGAGTTTCTTCATTCTGTATGCAGACTGTAACCTTCTTTTCTACTTTCCCACTGTCAGGTGTACCCGATTTCAAGTGCAGGCTCAAGGCCGTCATTGATTGATGCTCGCTGGCTTTTCAGATTCATTAAAAACCCTTGCATATCCCTTGCCCATCAAGAGTTTCTTAGACTAGCTCTGAAAAAAGAGCGATAGGTAGGAAAATGGACAGAGAGAGAGAGAGGGAGGAAAAGGCAGAAACAATGATCTCCTCTCAGGCATAGCTAGGCAGAGCAAGTCAAATTTAAGATGCAGAGATAGATCCATGGCAGCTGTCCAAGACAGAAGATGAAAACTCTCTGCTCTCACTGTCCTGAGCTCTGCCTCAATTCCCACTGCATTCATAACCCCATCTGACCAGCTCCAGTGTATTTCCATTGTCTCTCCTCTCAGCACCTTTTCAGATGAACTGCTCAACCAATACTGTACCAAGTGCCTTTTGGATACCAGACAATTCTCTCAGTCTTTCTCGTTCCCTTTGTACGCCTATATCCTCATCTCTCCTGTTCAGGTTGAGGGCACTTTAATAATAGACAAGCCACTCATTGCGGCTCACAAGTGACATGGGGGTGCATGGCATACCTTATATTAAGGGGTGTTCAGCCCTGCTCCTGGAGATCTTGCTTCCTGCAGAGTTTAGAGCTGTAATTCACCTGTCTGTATTTTTAATCAACCCCAAAACCTTAATCTAGTTCAGGTGGGTGTATGGTTAAGGGTTCAATCTAAGTTCTGCAGAAAGATCTCTAGGAGCACGATTGCCCGTATTATATCTAATACTTCTAATCGTCTCGAGACTTGAGAAAAGGGTGGAAAAGGGCAGTTCTGAAGTCACTGAAGAAACATGTCACACTTCATCTACAGGGCTGTTCCTGAGACATGCTGAGCGCCCTTTCTCCATGCCAGTTCTGGCCTGTGTCAGCTATACAGGAAGTTGATGGGAAGATGACCGGACAGATACTATCTTCTAACTCATTGGTTCCTCTGTCCTGCCAGTCCTAAAAAGCTGGTAATGAGAAGCTCTAGGAGGCTTGGCACATTTCGAAAGGGCAGTTGCCAGAAAGGCTAAGTGAGAAGGAAGTGTGATCGATCAAGCCTGACAACAAGCCATAAATGAATCAGTCACAGAGATTCATTGAGAATCCCTGATTGGATGTGCATAGTGACCCTGTCGAAACTAGAAACAGTTAAAAAAAACATGAGAGGGTAAAAGGGATGTTGGGGGGAAATATGCTTATAATTACAGATGCGAAATTTCGAATAAATTACATATCTAATATCTTAAGTATAAACTCAAACCTGCATGGTTATAAAACAAAAATGCAAAGAGAGATTGCCATCGTGTCTTAAAGGAATTCACCAAAGAAAAGTGTGGTAGATGCATACGTGGCACTTGCTTTGGATCGTCTGATCCACTTCCAGCAAGGTGAAATTTCAAAACACTCGCCGTACAGCTACAACAGACAAACTTGCAATGCCTTCAGGGTCTTTTACGACGTAACCAACTGTTTTTCACAAACACCTGCATTTGCACCTTGCCAAAGTGTCACTGCTCTAACCTCGAGCACCAAATGGAGAGGTGACAGATCACATTCACAGAAAAAGAATTCCTGTCTGACACCAGTTCATTTTGTGTTGTCAGCTAAAACAAATTACCCTTACATAAGCATACCATGGTAAAAAAAAAATAGTTTCCGCTAAAAAAGTTTTTACTGCATTTACTGTTTCTACAATAAAACTGTGATATATTATATTAGCTTACAATATTCAAAGGATATCCTCTATTAAATTACAATTAGAATTGTATGCCAAATACAAAATTACACATTTGTGTCAGCAACTATGTTTATCATGGTAAATGTATTGTAAGCTGTATATTTACTGTTATTAATATTAGCTTAAATAAAAACATTAAGAGAATTTAGCTTTTTTCCTCTTCCTTAAATATACAAAAAGGAAACCAGTCAGAACTCATTTTTGTCAGTATACGCATTAACAAAATGAATGGCTAAGAATGTCTACAGATGTGTAATTGAACAGCATGGCTCAAAAGTGCAAATTTTACTCTAGATTTAACAGAAAGGGTAAAGGGCCAGTGTGCTTTTGGACCCATGCCTGGGGCTCCCAGTGTTTGATGTGGAGATTATGAGCATGTTTTAACCATCTAGAGGCCTGGTTTGATTGGTTACGTGGAGTTTAGAAGCCGTCATTAGCCTAACACCCCCCACCCTGTTCGCACTTGCCCATATTGCTAATCAAAGCAGACATTTGCACCTAGCATTAGCATTAGCCATTTCCTGCAGGGCTTCTAACATTACACGTTCCCCCAAATTAACTGTGGCTGAAAACTAACACAAATATTTCTGAGGTTTTTTCACTATGTTGTATCATTTATTACCTGATTTTGGTTTATATTTTATAGCTTTGGATAAAAAAGCGTCTGCTAAATGAAATGAAATTTTAGGTTTAAAAGCTAAAATGAGGTTCTAGATTCTCTCTCTCTCTCTCTCTCTCTCTCTCTAATGTTGATGAATTCATATCAAAGAACTCTTCTGCTTTATCAGCACTGGTTTGAAGCTCATACGCATCATCCAGCAAAGGATTGAAACACAGCAGCAAAAAGTCTGAAAGCTAACTGCTACTCGCTAGACAGCTTCACTATAAAGTAACGACTGTAGCATTCTTGTAAAAATGTGTTAGTCATTTCTCAGGAGCATAGCTGGACTACATGTGTGCGTCTGATCGCATGTTATCTCACTTCCATTGTCTGTGCACACATAGTCTATTTCTGTGTGCTGCTTCTATTCATGTGCATTTTGACATACTGCATGCATGTAGAACGATGGAGTTCCCTCTTTTATACCTGGTGGTAAGCGAATTATTATTTCACTATATGCGGCTTATATACTGCAACTTACGCAGCAAACGGGTCACACAATTTCCAGCCAGTGCAATGATAATGTGTTCATAAAACACATCCCAGTCAACAGTCAAACATATCACAACACATTTCAAAGCCAATATAAAACGGTTCTGAGCAGAGAAAAAACTCTCTGCTGTATTTTTCTCAGATCAAATTGGCTCTAACTATATAATGTATATTCCAAGTCCAAATTTGAAAATCCCTGTAGGTCGGACAGCAAAAACCATTCAGATGAAAAGAAACATTTATTGTGCTTGTCATCATGTGACTTTGTTTTGGTATTCTGCACTGCCGCCCCCCTTTTCAATGGGTGTTTTGGTAGCAAATATATTCCCTGCCAGCACCACCCATCCTGCTCCTGATCAACCGAAGACAGAAACCAAGCTCCGATGTCTCAGTCCCTCTTTCTTTCTGTCTTTAGCTCTCGATTTCTCTCTCTCTCATTCCGCTTCAGTAGCTGCAGACAGCAACGGGGGGATTTTGGCAGTGTTCAGGCCCAGACACATTCTCTCCTCACACTGTCGTGAGTGTCAAAGACCTATTTTTCTGTAAAGGCCTTTGCGTCAGCTGCCAGGATTGCCCTTTTGAGTGGACACTCCAAAAAGAGTGAATTCTACATTCCAGTCAGCGTCCAGTCCACTTCTTCATCAATTAACAGAGCACTTGGTTAAATATTGGCCTTCAGCACAAATTATTGCTTCACGCTGGGCTCAGAATGCTGGCACATTTTACATCCAAAGCATTTCTGAATTCCAAAGGTTATCAGCGCTAATGTTTATAGGTTAGTGATGTGAGCTTACGCGGACCACCAGAGTAAGTGTGCTCATGACGACCCTGCCTGGTTTTCATAGCATCTTTAAGCCTGAGTCTGAGACCCCTTTGAGCTCCTTACGAGAGTCTGAAACAAAGCCAGGGGACATCTGTTCACTCTATCCTCTGTTTAACATATGACCTTTCATTGGCTCTCACACATGACTTACATATTAATAAAATGCATTATTTTATCAACAGATATTCCATGAAATAAGCTAAAGCTGTGGTACATTCATTAAATGCAGGCCTGGCACCATGGTGGACATGTTCCACCCATTATTATTATTACTATTATTATTATTATTATTATTATTATACATATTATATATATATATATATATATATATATATATATATATATATATATATATATATATATATTCGTTTTTGCACCTACTATAAATTAATAGTAATAGGCCAATTACTTTTTTGTTTGTATTTTATTAGGGTTTATATTTAGTTTGTCTAATTGAATTAGTTCACAGTGTAAGGCGTGTGTACGGTGTGAAGAACTGATCAATGCTTAGACCTCTTAAACCTTTTAACATCAGATTTTACAGATCGATGAAGTCGCATCGATTTCAGAAGTCTGGTGTTGCGCTCAACAGCTGTCATAATAATAATAAAATGAATAATAATAATAATAATAATAATGATAATAATAATAATTGCTTTCTGTTTTAATATGTATTAAAACATTAACAGCATTAACAATAGATATGTAGCCTAAATTGTTGTCATATAGTCTACGCGTAGTCTTTAGCAACATCAATAATTTTAGGCTAAATTATGCTTTAATGGAAATCATACTATAATTCATGCGATGTTTAAAGTTTTTCATTATTTATTGTTTGCCATCAGGAGTTTCATTTTAAACGGACCCGTCTTGCGGTGTGATAAATGGTTCTTAAACGAGCAAACTTTTCAGTTAGCCTCTCAGATAATGAAATATATACATATATATAAATATAAAACATGCATATAACATGTCAGATTACAAAAGCTCACACGTTTAGTAACCTTTTTCTAAATATAAATGAATGTTTCACATTGCGCCTTTAGGCCTTTCCTAAAACTCAAATGACGATTCTTCAGTGAATGCGCCATGCAATTATTCTTCTATTTTTCATGTTAAAGCTGTTTACCCCCCAAATTAGCCTGTTATTTCGTCAACAAGGGCTACATTTGCTTTAGCTGCGTTCACCTTTGAATAACCACTTCAGTTAGACATTGGTGGGCAGATACACGCTCGGAAAAGCATAAAATGTTCCAACAGGCGTATGACGTTTGCTTTTAACGACTAAAATTACTGTAAATAGTATAGTGTATTTTATTGAGGGGGAAGGGGGGGGGGGACAAACACGAATAATGTCAGCTAAGTTGATTAATGGGGTCAAATGGTCTTTCTCGCGTTATCCTGCGAAGGTCTTGTTCCGATGAGATATGCCTTAAATTACTGTATTTACCTCAAAGTAAGTATATAGCACAAAATGTGTTTATCACGTGTATGTGCTAAATAATAAGTGCAGTGGGGTAGTGGGAATTAAAACCAGGCCTTAGACTAATTGGACTAGAGGAGCGAGTGAGAGAGAGACTTGGATCCTAACGCGTGTGATTTCACATCTAAACAGAGAGAGAGAGAGACCGTAACTAATGCTTTATACAGACAACACATCAGGGCAGAAATTAGAAATACATTTCGAAATCAGATTTTAATGCATGTTGGACAGTTTTGCCTTTTTTTTTTTTTTAAGGGTTGGTAGACTCTTGTAGGTGGAAATCTCCAGGGACCAAGAAAATGACACGATTCTTGTCAGTGACATAAACAGAAGTATACATTTAATTCAAATACACTTTTGAATTAAACACAGATGTCTCGTGCTTACAACCCTAAACAATATAGGACTACTGAATAGTTGCTCATTTAAGTTATTCATTGTTCTCACGTATAACTCTGAAATTCCAATATAGCATATCATTAGGCCTATATTTTCAATTACACATTAAAATACTTGCGTACTTTACAACTGCTTGATTTTAATTTAGCGAAACAAGGAGAACAAACTTAGTAACCGAGGCCCGTAGCCTTTCATATAAACATGCACTTTTTTTTCATAGGTTATCGGACAAGAACATACATTTATTTCAAATCCATCTATAGACACATAGCCTATAAAAAGATAGATAAATAAATGTAACTAAACAACCGTATGAACCGTAAACAACTTTTCGGCATCGACATCCACCCACTTCACTCATTAAAACAGTCAAATAAAATTAAAATAAACAAGTAAAGCAATATAACCTCGTATTTAGTGAGTAATAGTGTAGATGATGTGTTTAAAGTAATAATCCAATATTGAGCAGTAAATTGAAATGCAAGCTTTTTCATCTAAAAACAAAATAAATAGGTTATTTGGCGCTCTTGTTAAAGCAATAGCATATATATATATATATATATATATATATATATATATATATATATATATATATATATATATATATATATATATAAACCCTGTTAATAGTAGGCCATCATACGAATTTTATTGAAAATATAAGTGCTGTTTTAAAGAATCTCACTGGCACTTTCAATGATTTTAAAGAATCCCTCACAAAAGACAAGCCAATGCAGAAATACAATAAGTGTTCGCGATGGCATGCTTGTAGCTGATTGTACGGTTAAAAAGAATAACAAAGAAATAAATAAATCGACTTTGTTGTTCTCCCTGAAAATCTATTAAAGCGCCCACTCATTTTCATCTTTATTGGTGTCAAAAGGTCTCCTGGTCTAATGGGGGTCCAGACTTCGAATAATTAATTGAATCAAAAGCCAACTAAACTACCGATACGAGTCATTATAAAATAAATGAATCATAATTTTGATTAAAAAGAGCACGCGCGCACACACACGCGAGCGGTCATAATTGTTACAAAATACGCCTGACATGAGAGCAATAGATATAATAGCCAATAAAATGTTGCATTTATGGCTTCAACAAATCGCTCGAACTTCCCTATTTTTATTTATTTATTTATTTTTATTTTTCTGGAATAAAATGCTCAATTCCCCACGAGTCTTTTGAGGGAACCTCAAATTAGTGTTCGACTGACAGAGGCTGTTCAAGTGGGACTCCCTGTAGATACATTTCCTTTACGAAAGACACCAACTATTGTGTTGGTAAAAGAAAATAAACAACAATTAGGAGGGAGAAGTTCTGCAGCGTAATTGCATGTGTATTGGTGTCATTCAACAGCCAGGTCGATTCTCCAGGTTTTTTTTTTTTTTTTTTTTTTTTTTTTTTTTAAGAAATATCCGACCAGACCCGTGTTTCTGCATTAATTAATAGCCTATGCATAAAACTAAAACCTTGTTATTATTAGCCTATTATAAGCGCAACTCCTATAGACGCGCATCAATAGTATCGAGCGGTGACGCGCCTCCCTTGATAAGCGCTGTGAGTAAAATATACATTAATAGGCTCTCTTACCTTCAACAGCCGAGGACAGAGGCAGCAAAAAGCCGCATAAAAACAGCAAATAATCCATTGTCATAAACCAGAGACTTCGGACATGAAAGTGGAGGAGATTGTAAAATCCTTCAGACCCTCTGTCCAGCTTCAAAGAACCTCTTCTCCAACTTCAGATGTCTTCTACTCAGCTCTGTTTCCATATACCAAAATCCTCTAAACATACAGATAATTTCAGCAGTGTTTATGTAATCCAATGTGCAAAATATCTAAAGCAGCGCTAAAAGAGGTTTAAAAACTCATCCACCGGGTGCTCTTTCTAGCTTATTTTTCATGAGTGGAGAACATGTGTGTCCGTTTATAGATGTCGCACAGTGAAATCCCTACTCGGAGAACAGTTGTTTAAATGTCCATTCGTCCTCAAATAGCATTCTGTTGTAGTCCAGTAATAAAGCGCGTCCCGCAGAGTCACCTTATAGCCGCTTTACGCGTAAAATCCCTGAGCGCGTTTCACCTTCTGAGCGCTGGCCGTTGCTGCTCCTCTGCCTTTCCATGTGCACTGGAATGAAGATCGGCTTCTCTGAAATCAGGGAAAGAGTGAAAGAGGGAGCGAGAGAAAGGAGGCGGGGGGAGGAGTTACGCTCAGAATCAGCTGTCAGTTATTCTGCTGGTTCCGCCCCCTTGAGAATCTGGCGCAGTCGGCAGGGCGAGAGCGCCGCTCTGCGGGTCCGACAGCTTGCGCGTCTTCAAAATCTCGTGTGGAGACGAACAAATCTAATATTTTCTTTTGGTAACATTCAATGCGTATTAACACGCATTTGCCTATTATTTTAATAATCATTATATTATTGTAGCATTTTTAAGACTGTACAAAATGTGTAATTGAGCGGTTTTGTTTTTTTTTTTTCAACAAAACTGGCCAACACTGTACACTTTAGTAAGTAAAAGTTAAACTAGTTTAATTTGTATTGCTAGCATGCATAAATAAACTGCAATGAACTCTTATCTTTTATTAGCAGCAGTAGCCTATTTGCTTTAATAGTTGCTCAATTATAGATGTTACTTTTGAAGCATAAAGCAGGATGGAATTGTTAAAGGTTTGGCGTGGGTTGGGGAAACGTTTGAGATGTGCCACGTTGAACTGTCCGTTCAATTTTTTTCTTTTCTTTTTTGCCATGTTATGATTTATGATACACTGTAAAAAGTCATACATAGATCTAACTTATAAAAAGTGAGGCAAGTGGCTGCATTGGATGTTTTAAGTTGAGTCAACTTGCAGCCTTTTTTAAGTATAATAAACACTGTAACATTACTTAATACAAACGCAACAAAATCAAGTTGAGTTAACTAATAATACTAGAATTACTCAGTTAGATAAACCTACTTTTCTTGGTTCAGGTAACTTATTTATGAGTTGCTACAAGTAACTTGTACTCATTTTAATTAGATTTTATGAACATTATTTTTATAGTAAAATTAACCAAATCATATGTGATTAAACATTTTAATTAGCTATAACCTCAAAAGAAATCTAAATGTCTATCTTCTAAGCACTACAGTGATTAACTTTACATAAACAGACTGTCAATAACAATTACAAATTCAATTGAAGAAGAAAGAGATGGGAAGATAGATTGAAGACAACAACATTTATTCAATGTCAACCAGTGTGACTTTTAATATTGACTACAAAGAAGCCAAGAAATGTGGCCACACATGTACACAATAATATACAACAAACACTGTATAAGTGTATTTTCAACCTGTTCTGAACAGTGAAGAGAAATATCCAAACTGCCCAATCTCTAATGATTAGATTAAAGTAAATGTGAGCCACAACATCACATTGTATCACACTGGAACTGCAATGTCAAAAATGATTACAGTATTTCTATATTTTAAACTACTATTATTTTTAAGAACTTCCAAATTAGGACGCATGGGGTCCAATCCCACAAAGAGCCTCTGATATACCTCTAATGTACACACCAGTTTTGATGGATACTTGAGGTCGAGGGCATAGGTAAGTCCAAATGTCCATAATGTAAATTTTCAGGGGGCAACTGCCATGCTCAGCGTGCACCTCTGTTTCATCACAACTCTATTGGTGGAGACAAGAGAATCAAGAGTTTGGTCAGACAAACAGTAAATAACAGAAGGTAGAAGACAGATAAGACACAAAGTCAAAATTGTACTTTTGTTGCTAAAATTGGTGGATACTAGACAGAAACTGTGACTAGAGAGAAGTCTACCCTGACAATGCCATAGAGTGTAGGTACTAAACTATAATGATCTACTGTAGCATGAGTGTTCTACTTGTTGATTTTTACTGTTTGTTGTGGGGAGGAGGAGACAGAAAGGTGATCATATCTGCCTTCTATTGATGGTTGGTACATAAAAATGTCTTCAGAAATGTAACTGTATAGAGCCCACACTATTGTTTGGAATTTTACTGATGTTTTACTTCCCTGGGAATAGCTGTAATTGTATCTATTCTGAAGTTTTTCTTACCTGGATGTGAAGCTTGAAGACCCCAGGTAACAAAAGCGCTTGGGTATCTAAAGACCAGGAAAATACATGTTAGAATAAGGTTAAAAATCAGTGGTAAGTGTATCTTATTTAAGTAAAAGGTTAGAAATAGTTTTAGGGTTTTTTCCAACCAAAAATCTGTCATTCGTTGACTATATGCAACATTAAAAAACATGGATCAAATTTCGAAAATCAGACAGACTAACGTTTTTAACACGTCCATCCTAAATGTTGAAACAGTGGCGATGATGTTAGGTTAGCAGGCGAGCCAGTGCTATCTGCTGCTGATAACGCGAGCACCCGCACCGGAGACCGTGTTGTTAATTTGAAATTAAATAAGTGCTGTAGTCATGCATTCAACGTGTTTTAAGGCTACGTTGGCTTTAATTTTATTAATAATGTCACTTTTAATCGTTAGTTAGCGTTAACTTAAACTAATATTTGACATTAAACGGCAAAAGTCCTAGTAAAAACATGTTAACTTTAGTTAAGTTAACGCTAACTAACGATTAAAAGTGATATTATTGGTCTTAAAACATATAGTAGGCCTAGGCATGACTACAGCACTTATTTAATTTCATATTAACAACACGGTCTCAACCGCCGTTGTCTGCCGATCGTTGCCTACAAGACCACATTACACTACTGCAGCCATCTTAGCTTGCTATGTTTGCTGGATAGTTAGCTATACAAGACAACCTAACTTAAGCTCCATTGTGGAGTTAGCGATTTCGCGTGACTTTACATCACCAATCATTCAGCTAAATTTGCTCAACTTACCGTGTTAATCAGTGTCTGAAATTCAGATCCGCTGCAGCGAACAAACAGTTGAAGCGCCGAGGAAGATATAGCGTCTGCCTGGAAGTCCCGCCAGTGAAAAAGGGATAATGCCAACTTACAATTTTTTTTTAAAATATTTACGTTTGATGAACACACACCTGCCACATCGACAGCTACTCTAATAAATTGTGTATGTCAACTCACTTTTATAACATTTCTTGTACACAACAACCACATACAGATAACTACTCAAATAAATTGTGTGTGTCAACTCACTTTTATAGTATTTCTTGTACACAACAACCACATACAGATAACTACTCAAATAAATTGCAATAGTTTTATTTAAAATATATTGTTATAGAAAAACTGATATATTTTAAGTAAAGAGGAAGTATTTTGATATTTTTTAGTGTAAAACAAATAAAATAAACTAGATTACAACTATTTAAAGTAAATTAAAACTACTTTGTGGGTGTAGCACTTTTTACAGTGATAGTGCGCTAAACATACTCTTAATACATTTGTAATATATAATAATAATAATAATAATAATAATAATAATAATATATTTTTACATTTATCAGTTCAAAGTGCTTTCCATAATCAGTAAAAACAATCCTGAGATTAAAACACATCAGCATAAAGGATAAAAAGGATGCATCACACAATATAAAATACAAGCATACATTAGAGGGAAAAAAAATCTTATAATTTGTTCTACATGAAGTTTTTAGGTGTTGTACTTTTGCAAACAGACTTACTTATCAGAAAGGTTCTCTTCCTCTTGTTTTTGCTCTATTTCTCTCTCTCTCTGTCTAATACACAGACACACACACACACGTTGTGTTTTTGTGTTTTGTGGGGACTTTCCATAGGCGTATGGAACTGTATATTGTGTCCCCCTACACTACCCCTACCCCTAAACATACCCATCACAAGAAATATTCTGCTATTTTAGATTTTCAAAAAAGATAATTCTGTATTATTTATAAGCTTGTTTCCTTGTGGGGACCAACAAAAGGTGTCAAGGATTTGCTGGTTTTACTTACGTTGTGGGGACATTTGGTCCCCACAATGTAAGGAATACAAGTACACACACACACACACACACACACACACACACACACACATTTTTCCCAATCACTCCCTCTCCGTCTCTGTCTTGATGACAACAATTTTGAAACCTCTTTGAAATATAGTAACTTTATCCAAATTAAATAGGTTCTGCTTTGAAAGCATTGTTTACCCTATTGTGCACAAAGTTGTGTTTGGCATCGTCAATAGCTGAATCTATTTCCATAATCTTCAATGTTATATTGATGTCATAAATTACTTGAAATGGAGCCGCATCATTTTTATTTTGCTTCCTAAAGCCAAATTATTTACAAAATATATTATTATTATTATAAATAGAATGTTGCACTAGAGTCAGAGTTTCTAAAATGAAAACAATACAGTATACAGTGTCATTTTAATAATAAAAGGCCAGTCAAATATTACAACAAATGTGGTTATTATAGTCAAAGTGTAACTGAGTATTAATTGCAGTTACAACGTTTCTGTAACATAAGTGTTTTTTGTGGGGCTGCTTTTGCAGTATAAAGAAGTGAGATTTGATTTATTATGTAGGCAGTCTTGTGTTTTAATGAAATCTTATGTGAAATCTGAAAGAGGGTTGGGTCATGAGAACAGGGATTAGTCGCACACTGAGGAAGTCTTCTAATAGGAATGTTTGTTAAACTAAAAAAGTATGTGCGTGAAGCCATAAATATGGGGCCAAACTAAAATCCTGACCAAAACTCTGGGGTCTGTTTTGCATGAATGGAAAATTCAAGTTAATAGACTCATTGGCTCATTGCCTTTAGGTTCTATGTTGTTTTGCAAACGTTTTATTACTCGGTTATTTGTCATTATAAGTGAACTGTTTTTAAAGGTTAAACGTTATTTGAATTCAAGTTTTCATTGAGAACTTTTTTTTTTTTCTGTTTTATTGTCCCTATGAAGGGTAATAACCGTTCAGCGTATTTTATAATACTGTTTTCGGTCAAACAGCAAGATTTCTTTAAACATTCTTTTTGTTGCATGTCCATGGAGTGCCTAGAAAAAAAAGAAAGAAAAAAAACAGACTATGCACCTGGCATTAATTATAATCTCAATAAGTAAAGTGGCAGACATTTTATTGCCATGTGGACATATGGAAATTTCTCAAACTTAAACCCAATCCCCTTCCACACTACTGGACTCCATGCCTGCCTGCCAAACGCCACCGCTAACTTTGATGCTGAACTAACAAACTCAAGCGCAAAAGCAATATGGACATGAGTGTATTGTTTTGTTATTTGGGCATATGCACTGAGGAAAGAAAACGGCACTTTCTACATTATGCTGGACTCAAATGAATAACATCAGTCGCCTGGTGTGTAGCAATAAAACTAAAAAGATAAATTTGATTTTTAAGTTCAAAGTTGAACTACTTTGGACTTTTTCACCACTTTGAATTTAATAACTCATGAAAAAAACAGTTGTATACAATAATATATACGAAATAATATTTCATAATATTAAGAAAAAAAATTGTTCATTGTCTAAGAAAAGAGCATTCAGTTGAAATGTTCATATTTAATGCACTGTAAAGCATCTTTGGCCATTTTATGTTTTCCATTTGCATGAAATTACTGAAATAAATTACTTAAAATATATTCTCAAATCTAGTAATACTTCTAAAAAAGATTGTGGTGTTTGTTTGTGAGCAAGTTTCTGTATGTAGAAATGTCTTTGGGCACTCAAATTGGAGGGGAACTGCTAACTGATCAACCCCCTTTGGTTATAGTTTCCTCCAACTGCTTTGCACTTCAAACACCCCCCCCCCCACCAAACACACGCACACATACCTGACAGGTATAGACTCATGTGCATAAGGGCATAAGTGTGAAATGCTTGTTGACAGGTTTCACCCATTTTAAGTACAGGGCTTTGCAAATGCATTGTCTCACAGAACAAAACATAATTGCTATGCCACGGAGAGCAAGCAACGCCAACAGGCAACAATGATCCAGTTCTCAGAACTCAACACTGGCATTCAGTTTTCTGATTCGTACCAAATGTCATTTCTGACTCATAATATAATACTCAATAAATAAATAAAATAATTGTAAAATATATTTACAAAGACAAATAACCTCTCAGACACCACCAATACTTTGACAAATTCAAACCAAATCTCATTCTGCCTCTCCTATTTGACCTTTGGCCTCTCCTACATATACTGAACGAGTCCAGTCTCACCGTATTACCGCTGCGATACCAATACAGTGGCGGCAGCGGCTATTAAGAGTCGATCACAATAGGTCAATGTCAACGCACCCTCTAAAACATGAAAGGAAGCAGGACGTTAGAGGGCAAGGGGGAATTCAGTCTCATTTCCAAATGCATTGCGTATACGATCACTCGGTTATTACGGGATTGAGGTGATCCAGAGGTCAGGGAAGTTGATAAGTTTTTCATCCAGAAAAGTCCATTACATATACGGGTATTAAAAGCCAATCTGTCATCGAGCCCCTCGCGATCGTGCAGCTCTCATTTAATTTGTTTTATGTTTTATAATGCTTTTGGTGTAATGGCGGGCCCGTGGCAGAGAGTAGTTCTTGCACCTTTGTGAAAAGCTCTCTTTAGTATTTACTGTAATGCACCTAGCCGCAAGTACGTCTGGTTTGAATTAGGGCCATGCTACTTCTAACATGCTCCCCATGGTCATGCGGCGTGTGATCAAACCACCCAAATTTCTCAGCTCAAGAACTCATGGGTAATGGGAACCAGAGTCATTGGCAGTGTTCGGGCAGACCCGAAAAGCACGACTGCCCTCCATCTGACTGATGTTGCTTGGAATCTTCTAAGCAGGGGGCTGTTGACTGATGCATACGTTCAGGAAGAAGAAATCCCGACATGACAAAACATCCACACACTTGATCATTGTTCTTTGTCTCCACGTGTCAGATTGTTTTGGGGGCCTCATTAATCTTATTGTAACACCTGGAGATATTGAGCAACGTTTATGAACGCAACCCAAATGCTGATAAAGTTCTCTGCAACTGCAGGAACTTTACAAACTTCACCGTTTACTGCCAAAATTACAGCTCCATAAATATGCATCAGTAAGATATATTGAGTCAGTGAACTCTCAAGCTAAGAGTAGTAAAGTTAAAATGTTTTGGATGCTGGTTGTTCTTTACCACTAGGGTTTTTCATGGTGAATAACATGGATCGCATTCATTTGGACCACAGCCAAAAGTTTGGAGTCATTATGTTTTTTTTTGTTCTGTTTAAAAACGTGATGATATGGAAGTAAAATAATCACATATGATGAATGCAGCCCCCAAATCCCAAACTTTGAAAATACAATGCATTAAAATGAAAGCACTGTTTATGATTAGTGCGATTCAACATGCTTTTTTTGTTTACTTCTATATTTATTAATATGGCAGATAAATGCACATTGATAATAATTTTAGTTGCAATGCACTTTTTATGTAGACATTTTTGCTGATTTTTATTTATTAATTTACCTTTTCTTCTAGCTATCCCATGCCATGGCAAACAAAATAAAAATGATTAAATAAAGATTAAAGGATGACAAAATTTTCATAAATTTTAGTATCTTAAGTTTTATCCTTGGGGAACGTGATGAAATCCTTTGAAATGAGCTTTACGTGACAAGAATACTGCAAGGGAAATCACACAGAACAGAATTAAACTTGTTGTAATGTCAAACTACATGTAATAAATGAATGTGATGCACTGAGCATATCTAACAGCTTAAAATGCTTAATAAACATTAATACTTACTCAAAGTGTTTCATACATGAAATGCTTACATTTTGGATGTTGTAAATACACTTATAACGTACGTTTAAATGTCTGTTCAAACATACAAAAATGTTTGTGTGCTAGAACCGCACTTTACATCAGGATTACTAGTGAGGTTACGTGAGAAACCAGCCCTTTATTATCAACCTATAATTTTAGACAGCAGAAAATGCCTGAAATATGATGTGTCACTCTCTCCTGAATGTATATCTTGTGAGTTACATCCATATGTTTAAAGCAGTCTTTTGGCTCCCATAGTTAGGGATTAGCGTGGAAACTATGGTTCATATCAATTGTAGAATGTGTGGCCTGTAAATCTCACTGGAGCGTGTTGTGACACAGAACTCCAACCCAAGAGAGGGTAAGATTCCTGCGAGAGAAGGTAATCCATTGTACCCCCACCCATTTACACGCACACCAGTCCCGTTGTTTGCCAAGACGGCAATCGGAGAACTGGTCCTGTTTTTGTGCATTTTACAGGTGGTGGAAATGAGACAGATAGCGATCCATCAAACGCAGAAGATTAACTGCTCACAGCTGATAGAAAAATATGAAATAATAAATCTGATATAAAATTGCCCTAAAGCAACGTTTGTCAGTGCGCAAGCCCTGAATTGTTGCGGAAAACAGCTTCAGTTAAAGTTTCTCGTCACTACAGTTTGTTTCACCTCTAATGGTGCAGTCACATTTAAGGTGAAATGCAGTCATTTCAATAGGAATCCACACAATTGTATGGAAGCTTCAACTTATAATTAGCTGCAACTTTTTATCTCGCAGTTTTATCTTTTTTTTTCCTCTCAGAATTCTGAAGAGGCGTCTAAAAATTTGGTGCGAAATAACAGAATTGCGAGATATAAACTCAAAATTCTGAGAACAAAAGTAACAATCCCGATATGTAAATTCAGAGGCAAGTCAGAATTGCAAAATGTAAACTTAGTATTCCGAGCAAAAAGATAGTCAGAATTGTGAAATTTAAACTCAAGGTTAGAATTGCGAAATGTAAACTCTGAGAAATAAATCAGAGAAAAAAGTCAAAAATGAGATGTAAACTCTGGAACTCTGAGAAAAGAAATTTAGAATTGGGAGATGTAAACTCAGACTTCTGAGAAAAAGTCAGAATTCTGAGAAAAGAAGGTTAGAATTGGGAGATGTAAACTCAGAATTCTGAGAAAAAGTCAGAATTCTGAGAAAATAAGGTTAGAATTGCGAGACAAACTCAAAATTCTGAGAAAAGAAGGTTAGAATTGGGAGATGTAAACTCAGAATTCTGAGGAAAAAGTCAGAATTCTGAGAAAAGAAGGTTAGAATTGGGAGATGGAAACTCAGAATTCTGAGGAAAAAGTCAGAACTCTGAGGAAAAAGTCAGAATTTTGAGAAAAGAAGGTTAGAATTGGGAGACGTAAACTCATAATTCTGAGGAAAAAGTCAGAACTCTGAGAAAAGAAATTTAGAATTGGGAGATGTAAACTCAGGATTCTGAGAAAAGAAGGTTAGAATTGGGAGATGTAAACTCAGAATTCTGAGAAAAAGTCAGAATTCTGAGAAAAGAAGGTTAGAATTGGGAGATGGAAACTCAGAATTCTGAGGAAAAAGTCAGAACTCTGAGGAAAAAGTCAGAATTTTGAGAAAAGAAGGTTAGAATTGGGAGACGTAAACTCATAATTCTGAGGAAAAAGTCAGAACTCTGAGAAAAGAAATTTAGAATTGGGAGATGTAAACTCAGGATTCTGAGAAAAGAAGGTTAGAATTGGGAGATGTAAACTCAGACTTCTGAGAAAAAGTCAGAATTCTGAGAAAAGAAGGTTAGAATTGGGAGATGTAAACTCAGAATTCTGAGAAAAAGTCAGAATTCTGAGAAAATAAGGTTAGAATTGCGAGACAAACTCAAAATTCTGAGAAAAGAAGGTTAGAATTGGGAGATGTAAACTCAGAATTCTGAGGAAAAAGTCAGAATTCTGAGAAAAGAAGGTTAGAATTGGGAGATGGAAACTCAGAATTCTGAGGAAAAAGTCAGAACTCTGAGGAAAAAGTCAGAATTTTGAGAAAAGAAGGTTAGAATTGGGAGACGTAAACTCATAATTCTGAGGAAAAAGTCAGAACTCTGAGAAAAGAAATTTAGAATTGGGAGATGTAAACTCAGGATTCTGAGAAAAGAAGGTTAGAATTGGGAGATGTAAACTCAGAATTCTGAGAAAAAGTCAGAATTCTGAGAAAAGAAGGTTAGAATTGGGAGATGGAAACTCAGAATTCTGAGGAAAAAGTCAGAACTCTGAGGAAAAAGTCAGAATTTTGAGAAAAGAAGGTTAGAATTGGGAGACGTAAACTCATAATTCTGAGGAAAAAGTCAGAACTCTGAGAAAAGAAATTTAGAATTGGGAGATGTAAACTCAGGATTCTGAGAAAAGAAGGTTAGAATTGGGAGATGTAAACTCAGACTTCTGAGAAAAAGTCAGAATTCTGAGAAAAGAAGGTTAGAATTGGGAGATGTAAACTCAGAATTCTGAGAAAAAGTCAGAATTCTGAGAAAAGAAGGTTAGAATTGGGAGATGGAAACTCAGAATTCTGAGGAAAAAGTCAGAACTCTGAGGAAAAAGTCAGAATTTTGAGAAAAGAAGGTTAGAATTGGGAGACGTAAACTCATAATTCTGAGGAAAAAGTCAGAACTCTGAGAAAAGAAATTTAGAATTGGGAGATGTAAACTCAGAATTCTGAGAAAAAGTCAGAATTCTGAGAAAATAAGGTTAGAATTGCGAGACAAACTCAAAATTCTGAGAAAAGAAGGTTAGAATTTAGGAGATGTAAACTCAGAATTCTGAGAAAAAGTCAGAATTCTGAGAAAAGAAGATTAGAATTGGGAGGCAAACTCAAAATTCTGAGAAAAGAAGGTTAGAATTGGGAGATGTAAACTCAGAATTCTGAGGAAAAAGTCAGAATTCTGAGGAAAAAGTCAGAATTTTGAGAAAAGAAGGTTAGAATTGGGAGACGTAAACTCATAATTCTGAGGAAAAAGTCAGAACTCTGAGAAAAGAAATTTAGAATTGGGAGATGTAAACTCAGAATTCTGAGGAAAAAGTCAGAATTTTGAGAAAAGAAGGTTAGAATTGGGAGATGTAAACTCAGAATTCTGAGGAAAAAGTCAGGATTCTGAGAAAATAAGGTTAGAATTGCGAGACAAACTCAAAATTCTGAGAAAAGAAGGTTAGAATTTAGGAGATGTAAACTCAGAATTCTGAGAAAAAGTCAGAATTCTGAGAAAAGAAGATTAGAATTGGGAGATGTAAACTCAGAATTCTGAGAAAAAGTCAGAATTCTGAGAAAAGAAGATTAGAATTGGGAGATGTAAACTCAGAATTCTGAGGAAAAAGTCAGAATTCTGAGAAAAGAAGGTTAGAATTGGGAGATGTAAACTCAGAATTCTGAGAAAAGAAGGTTAGAATTTAGGAGATGTAAACTCAGAATTCTGAGAAAAAGTCAGAATTCTGAGAAAAGAAGATTAGAATTGGGAGATGTAAACTCAGAATTCTGAGAAAAAGTCAGAATTCTGAGAAAAGAAGATTAGAATTGGGAGATGTAAACTCAGAATTCTGAGGAAAAAGTCAGAATTCTGAGAAAAGAAGGTTAGAATTGGGAGATGTAAACTCAGAATTCTGAGAAAAAGTCAGAATTCTGAGAAAATAAGGTTAGAATTGTGAGGCAAACTCAAAATTCTGAGAAAAGAAGGTTAGAATTGGGAGATGTAAACTCAGAATTCTGAGGAAAAGTCAGAATTCTGAGAAAATAAGGTCAGAATTGCGAGGCAAACTCAAAATTCTGAGAAAATAAGGTTAGAATTGGGAGATGTAAACTCAGAATTCTAAGAAAAGACAGTCAGAATTGTGAAATGTAAACTCAAGATTAGAACTGACAATGTAAACTCTTGAAACTTGAAAAGTCAGAAATCAGAAAAAAAAAAAAAAATCACGGGATGTAAAAATTCAGAACTGCGAGATGTAAACTCGCGATTGCAAGAAAACATTATTTTGAGATAAAAATTTGCCTTTTTACCTTTTTCTTGGCATAAATAAAATTCCAATTTTATTTAAGGATGAAATGTTTCCAAATGCAGACCACGCAGTGAGTTGACCAATAGAAAGCTGCTTGGTTTTAAAGTGAATCCTGTGTGAGTTGTACTTCATACATCACTACACTATTAATGATAGACAAGACCTTTTTTGCCCATACAATTTCGTTAACATGACTGCACCCTGACGCTGAGGTCAAGCAGTCAAAAATGGGAACATTACCCATGGCTGTGTGTGGTCATTGACAGAACATTGTGAAAGATATCAGACTCACTTTTGGGTCATCACGGCCTTTTTGTCTTCAGCCATCTCCGCTGCAGTACCTTAGGGAAGGTGTAGCGTTGCTGCAGGTCTCACAAACGACAGAACAAGGGTGTCTGGAGTTTCTCTTGGCTCCTATGTTGAAATATAAACACGCAGGATGCCTGGCGTCGCCAAGCGAGCACCTGGTATTTCAAAGTGGTCCCTGGCTGTGACAGTCAACAGGCAGGCTGGACTGCATTGTATGTTCTTTTTTTTCTCTCCCTGGTGTTTTAAAGCTCACCTGGTAACTTGTTTAGTCTAAACTCTCTAAAATGCACATGACTAGATTGTCACAGACTGCCTGGATCTGGTCTGAGGACAGATGCTGTCCCTGTTACCTCAAACAGGACAGGTTTCTAATCAAGTGTCATGCTCATTAATTCAAGATTCAAGATTCAAGATTTTTATTCGTCACGTACACAGTTGTATATGGATATACAGCCAGTAGTGAAATGTAGATCAGGTCAACTCCAAGATAGTGCAATATTAACTACTAAACATAAATTAACAATTTAAACAATATACTGTAAGATAAAATTACTAATAATATATATAATAAATTCTATGAATATGGGCTAAAATGTGACTAATTATGTACAGATCAATAGTAACAAGGTAGTTACAGCAGCAATGTAAAGTGCAAGAGCGCTTGATATTTAAAAAGTAGCAACATTAAAGTAATGTTTAGTGCACAGATGAATGTTTAAGCACAGATGTTTGAATGCAATTTTAAATAAAAGTAAAAATTAAAAATAAATGAAAGAAACAAACGCTTGTTTTCTAACATTTGAAGTTCACCATTTATCCTGCCAAAGACATGAAGCAACTCAAGAAAGCCAATTAAAAATTCAAACCTGCAATATTTTGCTGTAAGATGGAAAGAGGAAATAGACGCCCTCAAATAAAATGTCATTTTTGTCAAAATTTACATCATCCTCCCTGTAGAATGGGTGTATTTCTTGACTGAATTAAAGTGGTACATTTTTGGCCCAGTTCACTGGTATGATGTCACATGACGGATTGAACGGTTCTGTGTTTGGCATTCCTCACTGTTGACACACACGGCAAGAAAATACTGGGTTTCTTTCAGCGCCACTCTTGACACTTTCCACGCCCACCCACAGCTAAATAAGCCGAGTGGTGGGACGGACCTCTCTGCTGTGGAATTATACATTCCCTGGTATGTTTTTTTTTTTTTTTTTTTCTCTCAAAATTAGTAGGTATAGAAGGTATAAGTGCTGGCAAGATGCTTTTCTTCACTTGTGTTCTCATACACCTGTTCAGCCAAGCACTGTCCAGAATACAACTGTCCCGACCATCGTTTTTAAAAGTAGACAAGACACAGTAAATGTTGTCAACTCAAGTACCTACTTTAGATTACAAACTTCATTGTGCACCGAATAAATACAGAACCAATGAGTGCAGATTACATTTAACTTTTGTAAATGCTCATTGGAAACACTAGGAAAATTTGCCAAACCTACACCAAAAAATGTGGGTCAAATATGGACAAACCCAACTGCGCTGGGCCTCATGTTGTGTGCATCTTGGAACAAATTTTTTGTTTGAAATGTTTGTTTTGTTTTTTAATAGTCTCTGTCAGGATATGAAATAAAGTGCAGTTTGTATGCAAAAAAAAAAAAAAAAAAAACCTTGCATGTTATAAATGTACACAATCACTATTTTATGGGGCAAAATACATATATGATTTGAAGACTGAGAATTTTGAGTCCATAAAATATGCATTTGCATTTTGCTTTTGATACAGTGTTGTTACGTTAATTTAAACTAAAACTAAAAATATTTACATTATTTGAAATAAAAAATTGAAATATTGGCAACAAACAATTTTTTTTGTGTGTAATTATTATTTAGTTTAATTTGAAATACTAAAATTGTATAAAAAACTAAATCGATTTAAAATCTGACAAAACATTTACCATTTCCAGGGAAAACAGGCTGCCTCTCCATATCAAGCAGGGGGTAAGTTACACACAAAAATGACACCACACCCATTATCTACTTTAATTCTTTGAATTTAAATGTGAGAGAAAGTTTAGAAGAATACAAGCTTGAACAGTTTGGAGTTATCAAGGTCACTGGTCCTCCCTCACTGTGTCTAGTTTCATTTTATCAAATTAGAAAAGGACAAACCCATCCTCTGTGCTGGGGGCAAAGGTGTATCTGTATTAAAACACACCGCAAATTGAATTCACAGTTGATGAAACAAATAGATTTTTTCATATTGAGTGAACTCAAATGAAACGAGATGGCCAGCTCGGGGCAAGAATCTGTCCCATCTTTTAACACTGTGCTCAGCGAGATAATTAATGAATGTTTAGAGCACGATCTTTGGAAGAGAAATGGTTTAAATCCTTTCACAACCCCCCGGGGGCCAGATCCTTACCTATTACACGCCAATAAGAAGCTATTTTACATCACAATGAATTGCAGCATTAGGCTGAAATGACCCAGTAAAAATAAATATCTGAGCATTGGCCTGTTAGACTCCGAGTTTACTCAAACAGCAGTCTACATTAGAGAGACTTTCAACCATTTTGTTCCCACTTTCAGCGGTACAAATAAATTGAAATGTTTCCAGAAATCGGCACACCTACAGAGAGTTAACTAAAAAAACAGAACTTTTTTTTTTTCTGATTTTAAATAGAAACAAAGCTGTTGCGGCTATATATATATATATATATATATATATATAATAGAAATGTCTCCATTTTTCACCATTTACAGATTAGACCCTCCTGTAAACAACAATTAAAAGCAAAATAAACAGTGACTGGTTGCTCTTAATGGTCTCTTTCTGTGGGCGGTTCTTATTATGATCAAAAGTTTAACACATTGTGGGCTATAAATCTGTAAGTGCATGCTTTTCTGTCTTGGAAATGATGTCTGTTCATTAAGGTCCATTTATAAACCAACATTGTTTTCCTTGATCTCACACGTTGGTCAGACTGACCTCAAATCTAACTTTAAAATCAACAAGCTGCTCTTTGTCACCTAGAAAGCAGTTTGGCTCTTAACTAAGTGCCCTACGGCCAGCCACTCGTCCTGTTCCGGATGTCACGGTTTCGAGTCCATGGCACGATGGGCACCAGTACCCACAGATAAACCTTGAGGCCTCACTCGCGGGAGGAACACCCACATGGCAAACGCATTGAAGCGTCTCCTGCTATTACCAGATGGAGGCCTCTGTCGGAATTTCACACCCTATTGACAGTGTCTTTCTCGTCTGTTTGTACTTCTGTCTTCTCAGTTCTAACTAAAAGAGAAAAGAGAGGTGTATAGTCATGTCTAATTCTGCTGTTTGGTAAAAGTAAAAAGCTAAATATTAGCTGTGAATGAACTTCACCACGACGGCATGACTTCATGTCGCCACGATTAAGCTTCCGACAACTCTTTCAGTGTTGATTTAAAAAAGATTTTCTTTGAAGTTCATGCTTATATTGAATTATAGCTTAATTTATACTTATTTATAAGCATTACTATTTTATAAATATATTTCAATCATGACAACTCTCCGAAGATTGTTGGTACGGTTATGCATATGACAAAGTTAATGTATTTGGTCTTGGCGGAATAGATAGAAAGTGTCACCAAGATTTGGGTTAGTTTGGGTTAGAATAGTCTGCAAGAGCACAAAAATAAACACAACAAGGCTGTGAAAGCGGACTAGCGAGTAGATGAGTTTACCTCTTCGGCTGATGACGATTAATGTCCTGACAAACTCTGTAGTCCCATTTAGACACTAAGCAACAGCCTTTATCATGACAAATAAAAGCCTTAAAAAATCACAAGGGTGTATTACTGATGTATTTTATTTTGTAGAATAAAATGTCATCTTGTGTTAACCCGTTAAGCATTTAACCAAAAAAACATTCACAAAAGTTTGACTTCAGGCAGGGGTTTCTCCTACAAAAAAAGATGCGCCCGGAGCCAAATACTATGTTTGGAAAGGAAATGACACATTCTATGGAGCTCCTAAAGGGACATAGTGATGGAAGAAAAACAAGAGATGAGAGGTAAAAATAAATTTCAATGCTTTTGCGTTCTCTCACAATTTTATAGTATGGGTAATTATATTTGATATAATTTGTGGGCATCAGGGAGCCTATATCAATATGTGGGGCATTGAAATCGCTTTTTACTTTCACTTTCTAATTCGGGATCACACATACTCTGTGTACAGGGAGTGACTACACATTTTACAAGACAAGGTTTTGTTATGTTTTGTTTTGTGTTTTTTTGTGTTTATATTTCAGTTCAAGTTTAAGTATGGGGTACATGCACTTTAAACTAGATTTTTAAAACATTTTGTTTATTGTGGATACATTTATATGTCATTGGCCAATCAAACACAATCTAATAAGCAGCTGCTTTCAAGTCTTCTAAGGTAGCCAACCAAGAGAGCCCATGTATTAAGTGTGACTTGATATGAGATGAAATCGGTGGAGGGAATCTGAGTTAATTAGCTTAATCAGATTGGTTATAGGGGGAGGGGCCATTAGGTGCATTGGGTGTCCCGTCCTTCAGCTCTGAGATCATCAGATCCCCGTGGCGTTAATCCCCCAAATTGAAAGGTGCCCGCTCACAGGGGTTAAAATGACACTCGCTTCCGATCCTCGGGACGAGAGAGCAAAATTGAATTTTGGTGCCAAGACTCCCCACACCTAGCGCTGATTGAATTTGCGCCCACAAATGTAATGTGGTGAAACTGGCAGGGTGAGCAAAACAACGGCCAGTGCCGCGTTCACGTGCTATCAGAAATGTCCTTTTTTCGGCAGATTTCTGAAGTCGTAATAGGTTCTTTGTTGCTGGAAAGAATAGGAATCATAAAAGTCAATTATATTTTGGTCTGTTTCTTGGGGAAATCTTATTAAGTCAAAATGTCAATGGATTTCGAATAAAATGTAGCACCCCATTCGTTGACAACCATGCCTAAGCATTCACCATACTATCAAGATATCTAGAATTTCAGTAAAAATAAATGCTGTTTATGCAGTGTAAAACATGCATAATACTCATTAAATGTTTTGGGGGTTTTTTGTATTATACATTAATATACATGACTGTAATAGCAAGAGAAAGCAAAGATGTTGAGGGAAAAACTAAATAAACTATCACTCAGCAATAGTTCTCTCCTCCGCCATTCAGGTCTCAATTTTCTCAGAGACTCCCAGTCGTAAATATGACTAGAGAACCCTCTAATTTCCAACGACACTTGTTTTCACGATAATTCTGATAGCACGTGAAGGCAATATTTGAGTACGTTCACATGACAATGAAACAGAATTGATTTTCCTCTGAGGTTTTTTGAGTACAGATGACAGCATTGTCAAACTGTGCACCTTGAACACGTAATACATATGCCCATGACATTACAGTTTTCTCAAATTTAAAAACAAATTTCAAAAACATGCACTTTGAAACCCTTTTTCAAACGTTTTCAGGCCCCCAGAAAGCCGTTGTCATGCAAATGAACAGCTGAAACGAAGAAACAGTTTTACATTTTCAGTTGAAAACAGTGCTGTGTAAACACCCCCTTGAACATTCGACATTGAAACATTCAAACAAATTAAAGGTAGGATAGGACTAGGTATTCATAATCTTTTGAATTTTTGTGATTTCATTAGACAAGATGGATTGTTTTGAAGCGAACTAACTAATAACACAAAATCTCTCTCTCTATATATCTCTATCTTTGCTAATACTTATTGATCTTTGCTATTTATCTTTTGTTTATGCATTATGCCTGATTTTATTTGGGATTTTTGTTTTATATATTCATCAGAGATCTGGTTATGGCTATAGTTCTGCAACCTCGTCTTGTGTTTCGGTTCTCAAGTCGCTCAAGTTCAGTGACTTCTTGCCAATTAAACGCAACATTATTCAACATACAATCCGTGAATACGAAGGCTTCCCATGTGCCTGACATTAATTATGGACATCAACCTGATCTTAGCATAAACAAAATGATGGACGCTGGTTTAACACCATTATTCCCCCTGGTTACGAACTGTTTTGATTCTCTTCGAGTTTCAGGTAGAGGTAAGGGTATCATTGTGCTATATAACTTGATTTAATTTCAGCACTGCGTCTGTACTTATGTTCACCTGCTTTAAATGCCTTGTTTTGAGTATTTTTGCCTCACAATCTACTGTTATTGCAACAGTTTATAGACTTCCAAAGACTAAGTATGTCTGAATTTGCTGATTTATTGTCTCTGCTGTGTTTTAAGTTTAATAGAATACTTATTTAGGGAGATTTGAATATACCTGTATTGATCAAACTAACTAATTCCTTGATGGCCAAAGATTTTTTTTCTCATTCAGTTTGTAAATGCCCCCACTCGTAGCAAAGGACACACACTTGACCTGGTGATTGCAAATGTGTCCTAGCCTTCTTCTGTCGATTTTGGTCTTTCTGACCATTTTGCAGTATTTTTTAACCTGGATTTCTCAGTTAATTGTGTACCTATGGCTCGCACTGTTAAGTTTCATAGGTGGAAATCAACCGATCAGATGAAATATGCAACTGCTGTTGGCACATCTCTCACTGAATGGGGCTCAGTGTCCTTGGATGATGACATTTCACAGCTAAATAATGCACTGGCTACTAACCTGGATTTATTTGTACAAAAAATAACAACAGTTTTCGATTAAAAAAGACTGAGTGTCAAAAAAAGGGAGATGAAGTGGCAGATTTCAGGCTTAACTAGCCACTATCTTGCTTAGAAGGACATTCTTTGTGAAAATAGAGCTGCAATTGAATCTGTCAGATCAGATTATTTTGCATGCATCATTCAGGAACATCAACGTAACCCTAGATATCTTTTTAAAACTATCGGTTGTTTGCTCAAGGCTAATGATGGTAGTATGTTGAGAGCCTCACATCGGCTGTGTAAATTGCTAATGCTCGTAACCAGATTTCTGTGCTTTCCTCTCTTAATAGTTCTCATGCTAGTGTGGAGAGTTTTTGGGGTGCCTTGTTTTCAAATTTTGTGCAACCTGACTTTGCTTCACTTGTTACAGTTATTTCAAATTTGAATTGTTACTACTTGCATACTTGTTCCCCTTCTTACTGGTCTTGTTTTGAGCATTTGTGCCCAGCAGTGTTTAACATTATCCTTAAGCACTGGTGTTGTCCCAACTGCATTAAAAATTGCTGCTGTTGCCCCGGTACTCAAGAGGCGCAAGTTAAGTTTGGATAATTCAAATAACCAGTGACCTATATCAAATCTTCTTTTTCTGGCAAAATTTTAGAATGAGTTGTAGTTTTAAAGCGGCATAATAATCTTTCAGTTAATCTTTTATTGCACAGAAATGGCCATGGTTAAAGTGACTAGCGACTTACTTTTGGCCTCTGATGCTGGATCTCCCACTATTCTTATTCTCTCATTAGTTTCTCTAACAGTTTGTCGTTTTAGGGGAATATAGTCTGATATCGGGCGACTTTCCACTGGCATCCCTCAGGGCTCAATTTTAGGACCCTTACTATTTAGACTTTATTTATTCCCGCTTGGTCAACTCCTACGAATATGGGTATCAAGTTTCACTTTTATGCTGATGACACACACATCTCTATTCACTGTAAACATGGTCAGAGTGAGGCTGTCTCATTGCTCAATAAATATATTTCTGAGATAAAATCATGGATAGCTTTTCTGTGCTGCGTTGATGAGACTGAGGTCTTGCTTATTGGTTCTCTGACCAAAGTCCTCTTATCATTGATGGTTCTGTACTTGAGTTTCAGAGCAAATTAAGGAATGTAGGAGTGATCTTTGATTCCTCATTGACATTCGACCCTCGTGTACAAAACAATAAGACTTCTTTTTTTTCTTTTTTTTTTATCTCAGATATATTGCAAAATTGCGCCCCATGCTATCCCTTTCAGCTGCAGAAAAGTTAATCAATATACTTGTTTTCTCTCGTATTGATTGCTGTAATACACTTCTTATTGGGGTTTCTAAATTACAGTAAGTTCAAAATTCTTTAACTAGGACCAAAACAAGAGATCATATTTCTCCTGTTTTGATGTCACTACCACTTAAGTATAGAGTTGATTTTAAAGTTCTCATGCTCACAAAAAAAGCTCTACAAGGTTTGGCCCCAGAGTATTTATCTCAACCTTAAACATGTTATATTTCAAATCAAAGTCTTCACTCTTCTCAGCAGGGTTTGTTGGTTGTAAACACGGTTATGTTTCATGTGTGACAGCTTTTTTCTGTATCTACTCCCAGGTTGTGGGTCCAACTTCCAGTTAAAATTCAGGAAGCACAGTCTCACAGTCTACATTCATATATATATCTTAATATATTAGATTGAAACAAAAACATTTACGATGCAGCACATAAATACATTAAAGTTACATAATTAATTTTAATTCAAAAGAACCAATTCTCTTTGATATTCTGGTCGTTTTGGTATTTTCATTTTATTTATTTATTTTTTTTTTTTTCAGTTTCATCTCATAATGAGATGATAGCTAAACATCTCAGAAATAAAGAAATCAATCAAATCAACACACGCATACGCACACACACACGTCTGTATTGCTATCTTAGTGAGGACATTACATAGACTTCCATTGATTTTATATCAGGTAAGTTATATTTTCTAACTCCTAAATCTACCCATGACAGAAACATGTGCAAAACATTACATTTAAATAAAAACCTATTTTGGCTGATTTATAAGCCTTTTTATCTAGTGAGGACCTGTCACATGTCCTCACTAGTGGGTTGAGAAAGTATTTCACAGTATAAGTGAGGACATTTGGTCCCTACAATTATAGCCAAAAGGAGTACACACACACACAGAGACACACAGACATACACACTCACTCATTCACTCACTCACTCACTCACACACACACACACACAAAACAATCTGGCATAGTTCCAGACTAATCCTTACGTTATTCCCAGATCACATCCCGGCATACGAAGCAGGGTTTATTCTGAAAACCTGCATTTTGTATGTAAGTAATTGTAGCAGCACCAGGCACTTTTATATACCACTGTGTAGTGAATTGATTACCTGCATTTCAGAGTCAACCTAATAAACACAAAATCTTTATGGTGTGCATGCAACAATCATAACTGTTAAAAGTGATATTATATTATACCTTTGACTTAAATATGTGATTTTTCACCTCAGGGTTTTGGCCAAATGCAATAAGCCTTTGCATATTGAAACACCTACTTGATAAATTCCTCAAAAGATGATTCATGCGGACTGGAATTATAGACGGAATTATGTTCTTGTCTTCAAGGCAGCATTTACATATCAATCATAAACATGCAGCTATTTGTGCTCACAGTATACAGCGTTTCATTCTATATTCTTCAATTCACGACTAAAAACAAGAATGTTTGCTGTACGTTTAATCACATTTCACAGTATACCAAACTTTCAAACATACGGAAATGAGTTTTTGAATGAATTAAATGAGTTGTTTTTGTTAGATTGACATCATAGACATGGTCATGAGCTCGTAGCATTCGGTACAGGCCTTTTTTTCCATGCACACATATAAATAGCTCTGTTAAGAGGTCACTTTCCTCATCATACTGAGTTTTTATTCAGGCTATTATTTATAAACCAAACAGCACATACGCTTTAAATACTCAAAACTGAAACAATGAAGCCGCTTGAGGATACTTTTCTGATATTGCTGAGTCTTGAAATGATATGTAAGCCCTTGTAAGATTGCAATGTAATTCATCTTGTTGAGAGTCTGGAAAAGACTGCCAATGGCTGCCCTGGAAACAATGCCTTCAATACTGTAAAAAAACCACAGCAGATGGGTTACAAAAACACAACTTGAATAAGTACTTTTCTCATAACCTTGACCTGGAAATGCAGCAAAAATTACCACATTATTTTAAAAGCATACAAAGATTTCAATCTCTTGAAAAGAATGTCTCTGACAAAGCTTCAAGTTTAGATGCGAAATTAGGTTAAATGAGCTCCGATATGAAAGTGTTCAAATTCTAGGTGATGTCATAAATAGAATGATTAGAAGTGGTGCGATACGGCTCTTTTTCTAATAATTCATTTTGAAGTGAAGCTGAAGCGCAACAGAAATAGCTCTAATCACTTGAGGCCTCTGGTTTGAAGTGTTCTGCCTCTTCAAACTCTCCCACTTAATGCTTTTAGAAAAATATGAACTATTAATTGCGAATAATCACCGTGGCCTAATTACAACACATTTTGTAACAAAACTTTCCCACCCAACAGTGCTGATTTTTGATCAGCTGATAAGCTCACAGGTCTTCAGATGCAGTAATATTTATTAAAGAGTGTTTGCATTTGTTAGTTTAAATGTGAATGCATCAGATCTTGTGATGAATGAAAATGCTCGGCATTTTTGTTTTTGTTTTTATTTATACCCATTATCTCTTAATGCAAATTTATTTGTCACGATTGTCCTCAGCCTCCCCTTCTGTTAATATATGGACGGTCTGTTTTTATATGGATTCTAGAGTTTCTGATCCTAGAAGACAGCAGTTGGATCGGCATGACCTTCCTGACCGTCTAAACGCTGGACAAAACCCATTCCTGAATGAGGATCCTTAGAGGTGTTCCTGATTTCACTTAGGAGTATTTTGCACAGGATGTGATGGAGAGCAACTGGCTTTTTACAGCCCCTGACCATGACTTCCTTCATTAAGTCACCTCTTTTGGGATCCACACTCTTCTAGACTGCAGCCCTTGTAAAGCTGACCATTTGTCCCCGACAAATTGCCTCTGCCTCAGTGGAGCGCTGCAATAAAAAGCCCTTCACTCATCTTTTAGCAGCTGGATGTTGTCTTGTCGTGTCCGGCTCTTCCTCTCTCGTTTGTCAGGTTAATTACAGGGAGACGCTTGCTCCACAAGGACGATTCTCAGAAAATCAAATTATCCCAGAATTTTATTACTTGTTAATTTAATTTCATAATTTCACTTCCCCGTGGTTTCGCTCATTTTATTCTACTTTGTTTGCCAAAACTCTTCATAGCTTTTATTTTTTGGATTACTTTAATGATATTTAATCTAACAGACATAAATATAATAAATGTGTTCCGAAATATCATCTTGTGTATCTCTTTTAGTTTTTTTTTTTTAGATAAGGTCTGCAAAATGTCTCAAATTTACTCAGAAGCAAAATTTAAAGATTTCAATATGAACTATCCATGCTATATATATTCATTTTAGTTAGTAAAATTTGTATTGTATAAAATGCATTTTATTTTTCATTATTTTAGTTAAAACATCTGAAGAAAATCTTAAATTCGTAGGTGAAAAATGAATCATCCTGAGCTGTAAAAGAGATATCTCTGAGCAAGTAAATACATTTTGTCTTTGTTAAGTTATATATCAAACACTAACAGCTGTGATAAAATTTTTATGCCTTCTATTCACTATCGTTGAAAAATACTGAGATCTGTAATATTTTTAAATGTTTTTTGAAAACCAGCATTTATTTAGCCAAATATATAATATACTAAAATAATAAAAATAAAATTGCAATGCTATAAACTACTATAAAATTCAAAAAAATCAAAATACTACAATTTGACTGTTTTCTATTTGAGCACACTGTAAAATGCAATTTATTCCTGTGACTTAAAGCTGAATTTTCAGCATCATCACTCCAGTCTTCAGTGTCACATGATCCTTTAGTAATCATTCTAATATGCTGATTTTCTGCTCAAGAAACATTTCTAATTATTATAAATGTTGAAAAAACTTATGCTGCTTCATATTTTATGGAGACCATGATACATTTTATTTTTCAGGATATTTGATGAATAGAAAGTTCAGAAAAAAAGCAAGTTTTTACTGTTACTTTCTTTGCCCTTTAGTTGCGATCATGTTTCAGTGAGCAGGCCATTTTCCCCACGAACTGCAGGCGTCTAGACATTCCCACAATGGAAGTAGGTGTGAGGTTTATAATATTGCTGTCATTTCAGGTCATTAGCTGTCATTTTTCACTCTTTCAAGGAAGGAATGACTGAAGCCCCCTCAGGACAAGCGACATCGGCCATTTGCCCTCCAGAGCGCATCTGCATATCACAGGTTTAGTCTCAGATGAAAGGGCTTCCTGACAGCTGCTAATTGACACATTTAGACATCACAAACATTTTTTCTTAAGTTTAACTTTGATTTTCTGTTTTTGGCTTAAAATCCTTAAGAGGTATAATTAATAAAAGACATATTTGGTTACACTATTTGAAGGTGTCCTTGTTTAAGTTGAATTATATATTTAATTACTGATAAATATGAATTAACATGTACTTACTATTCGGGTTACACTTTATTTTAAGGTGTCTTTGTTACTCTGTAATGATAAATTTGAAGTACTGAGTAATATTAAGTAACTACATGTATTTACAATAGGTTTAGGATAGGGTTTGGTTTGGTTATAGGGTTAATTGCATGTAATTATGCATCATATATAGTTATTAAGTACATGTAACGTCTGGACAATTCAGTTTGATTGAAGACCAGTATTTTAAGACAATTTAACAATATTAGATATTGTTGAGAGCTCTATTTGAAATCAAAAATTGACATTTTAGGTTTTCAAGTTATTATATCAAGTATTATAAGTTATTAAGAACAAGAGTTTGTTCCTTATTTAATACTGATAAACAGTGTTACTATTCTGTCGGTAGTCACACACTCTTTGTCCTGTAGTGTTACTCGTGTCGAGCAACAGGACGTGAGGGAGACAGTGGCCTCAAAAGGCCATGAGGCACCAGGATGTGACCCTTTCTTATCTAGTAGAGGTTATGTTGTCTTGTGAGTGTGTGAGTGTGTGTGTGTGTGTGGTGTCAATGAGTTGGATGGGTGTCAGTGGGTTTTGCAGCTCAACCATCAAAGCAGATGTATCTATTACAAAATAATTAACTCTGTTTACATATTTTGGCAAGATAAAAGAATGAATTCAAACTGTAACTAACTTTTTGTTTGTGTCATCCGAATGAAGGAGATTACAGACATCCGTACTGGTCATGGTAGTCATCACATTTCTTTCTCCAGTGAATATTTCCATTACCTAATAAGAACAATGTAATGCAAAAATGCCACCATCCCAAGGCTATTTAATAGCAAAACATAAACAATTATAAACAACAACTATGGCAGCACAGAAAAACATCCAACCATTGTTTCAGCTAACAGTAATGGTAAATATTAAGAATAAAATGACAAAATTTGAAACCAGTCCAGAGAAAACCGTTCAACTACTTTTTTTTTATTAAAACATACACTCTAAAAAGTGTCAACCCATGTTTTGGTCAAATATGGACAAACCAAACCACTACATTAAAATTTTAAAATAAAATTTGCAATCCAACTGTTAGATTTGTCCATATTTGACCCAAACATGCATACTCTCAGAAAAACAAGGAGCAAAAGCTGTCACTGGAGCAGTACCTTCTCAAAAGGTACACATTTGTACCTTAAAGCTGCATATCAGTATATATCCTAAAGGTGTATATTGAGTGTACATATTAGTACCTAAAAGGAACAAATGAGTGCCTTTCGAAAATGGTATTGCCCCAGTGACAGCTTTTGTACCTTTTTTTCTTTATTTGAGTGTGATGAAACTCATATTCAACCCAGCATTTTTTATGACAGTTTGCTTAATATACTAGCATAGATTTGTTAGTGTAAATTAAGTATATACTTCTAAAGCTGTATGAAGTTTCAGGAAAAAAAAAAAGCTAATTTATTCAGAAAATAACCTTAATTAATTCCTGAAAGACTAACAACTCTCATTTGATCAGAATCACTGACATGAACGAATGAAATAAATAATAATAATAATAATGAGCAATAAGCGTTATTTAAAATTTAGTTTGGTAGAAGGAATCAGGGTCAAGTCTTTTTATAATACAGCTGAACTGGAGGATGCTGGTTAATAAAAAGAAGAGAACGCATGACAGAACAGATACAATTAAGTGAAGGATCAACTAATGAACCACAGCGAACCACTCCTGCGGTGAAGCCATTTGAAACATTCACACTCTCACAGTCTTCTCTCAGCGCTTGTTTTGGAGTCCTTCCATTCTAGTCATGTGCCTGATGCTGTTGAGCCTTCTGGATAATTTAACGTGAGGAATATTATTATTTAATCAAGGATCAGGAAATCATCATTTGTTAACTGTGAGTGAGCTGTCAGGAGAGAAGAGCAGCAGAACTAGAACTGCAATAATCGTTAAAACTGGTAGGAAAAAAAGAAAGACTTTTTTGATATGTGTGCCTATTAGCGGAGAATTGCATAGAAAAAAAAAATTCTGATTTCAATAATGAACAGAGATTTAGCAAGTGCAAGTGTTTGGGGGTGTAAATGTGTTCGAAAATTTAACTGAAAACCAAAAACACAAAGTGAATGATCAGAATTAAAAGCAATTTTCAAATTTGTGGCAGGTGCCATGACTGTCCTGTGGGACAGCTAGCATTTCAAACTCCAGTCCAAGGGGCATAAATGCATTGTTTAGGTTGGTTTGACAAACAGAATTTACACAAGAGCTGCATTTAAGTCCAAATTTTTACATCCTTCCCTCGTTGACTTCCTCCCGTCTCGTCCACTTGGATGTGTGTCATTGCTTACGTTACACAAGTGCCCTCTACTGGCCCTTCTTGAACACCCTAAGCAGATGTATTATTTACAGGGTTTTTTTTTTTTTTCCTTATGAATTTTTTTTTTACGCACCATTCGGTTGGCTTGTATGTATGCTTGAGCTGTTGGAGAAAATATGTATTAAAAAAAGAGAGAGTTGTGTGGGTTGTGGGTAAATTAAGCGTGCTTTGACGTCACAATCGTGTTGCATTGCGTTCCATGGATCTGCTTAAAGTGTACGTATCGAGTATACTCTTTCCCTCAGTCAAAATCGAGAAGTCGAGGATCTGTCCAAGTAAACTTCCGAAGTTTAAAACGTTTAAAACTGACGAAGTTGAAAGCAATTGAAAATGGCTATGGGGATTCCCCCGAGGGGAAGTGCTTAGGCCAGTTTGGAAGTGTATGTCTAAAAGTGGAGTTAAACACAGCCAAGAAGAAAGAGAAGAAATACACATTTCTGCCACCTACTGGACTGAGGGGTAAATTACAAGTGTAAATGCCAAGATTTTAGTCTTGTTGTTGATTATCAACAAAAGTGCTTTTTGCAAATATTTTTATGTGATTTATGTGGAATACTTGATTCTGACCGGTCAATGGCTCCATCCATCCACGATAACAACCGCTGAAAACTAATAACACAAGCTCATCCAGGTAATTCAGTCTGCAGCGCTATACGCTTGCGAGGAACATTTTTTCTCCATTGAATTTTTGCATTTGGGGAGCTAATAAAAGATGAAAATTCAGTCAAATCAATATTTTGTGTATACAGTCATCTGGTATCACAGACTTCATACAAACGCAGCTGCTGTCATTTTGCCACTATTGTTTTGTACACTGTTGGTTTATAAGATTGCAAACAGGTATGATTTTTAAACAGTTTCATCTCCGATCAATATCTCGTATCCCCATGATTATTTGTGGTGAAATGCCGTTTAATAAGTGCTGTGACTGTACCGTATCCCTTAAATGTCAATCTAGTTTGAACTTGCCACGCTAGCAACTGGTTTTTAAAAGAGCCAATAAAATATTTCAACTCAGATTAATATTTTGTGTCTAATTATTTAGTTATCTGGCAAGTAGCTGTGTAATAAGTGGAATAATGTACATCCAGCCAGTTGTTATATCAGAATAAATCCCTTCAGGCTGATGCAAGACCTGACCATCCTGTCTGGGTTTATTCTGAGATAACAAGCGACTGGATCTATCCATTACTAAAAGTGAATTAAGATGTATTACCATTGAATTCACCCAAATTGATAGTCCTTAAATTACCTTGTTTTGTAGTCCACAGAATAAAGGAAATTGTTCCACAGATAATCTAACTTATCGTTGTCCTTGCGTCTTTATTGACCACTTTAGTTTGGGGAAAATCTCACATGCCACCTTCATTCTGCAGGTAAATTCGGTTGTTGCTCCTCTACTATCTCAAATATATCTATATATTTATATAAGTCCAAAATAACTGCAAACAAACAAATTAGCATCAATGTTTCTTGTTTTGTCAGCAACTCACACTCCAAAGTAAGGAAGACCAAACACGGCCCTAGAAAATGTGGTATTTCACATAAATGGCTTAGTGTAGAGTCTTGTAACAAAAAATGACACATCATTATTCTTGTCCACCTGCAGAAGAAACATTGACCCTCTTGGCAATGGACTTGACCCCTCTGGCCCTTTAAAGATCCTGCAATCACAAGGCTCAGCTTGACCCCAAGAGCCTAGTCAGACAGAAGCGGTGTCATGGGGGTCACGTCAGCGATCGGCTCTATGAAAAGCCTGCTTAACCTCAAGACCAAATCCACAGAGAGAAACCAAGCAAAAGTAATAGTTTCAGACTGGTCCTCCACTGACTTCGATTAAGGAGAAAATGAGGAATACTGGCCATATGTGCTTGTGGTGGGCGAGGAATGCCACCCATTTTGTTTTTAGAACAAGGAGGTGGAGGAAAAGAGGTCATGTTGAAAAGGATTTGTAGGATGGCAGCTCCAAAGGTTTCATGGTTTGATTGAGTTATTTTTGATGCCGATTATCTGGGCATGCAGAACAGACCCTGGTCATTATGTGATCATTGCCCCTTACAAAAACGTCCGCCAAACACATGTCTCTATGTTTGCAATAGCATCCAAAGACTGCCAGCATTCAGATCCACCCGAAGAACAATCCAGAACTCAGCAGCTTTTGTCACTTAAAATGAATCTGACTTGCATTAAGTCAAAACAAAGTATGGATTTAGCCTCTCTTGAATAAAGGTATTCAATGCATTAAAGCAGACTGCTTCCACTTCCCCTGATTGGCTTCATCCGAGCACCTCACACATGTTGTTCAGTCGTTGGGTCACTGTCTACAAATTATTACATATTGGTGAAGTCAAAGTTTACAGCCCAGGAAGATTTCCCTGAGCAATGACATAAATGTCATATTAATCAGCATATCTGAAGACTTTGTGGCCAAATCCATCCTTGGCACCAGGGGGTGGTCTATTGGGAATATGCTTTTTCTTGTTTATGGCAGAACCATGAGGTTCACATTAGGCACACTAGAATAACTTAAATGTATTTCATGGAGAGACGATGGCATTGAATGGTAATTAGTTGCACAACATTATGTTTTACTGTTCTCAAATTCATACTGTTCAATTCTAATACAACGTGATCTTAAAAGAATATGTGTGTATTCTTAAAGTGTAGATCTACGTACATCTACTTACCTTTTCATACACACTGAAATGTACAATGTTGATATATTGACAGCACTAAAATGTAAAATATTTATGTATGGACAACTTCACCGACGTTGACATTTGTACATATCCCTATTTATGAACATTAAAATTGTGGCATTAATGTGTTCATTCTGTTGTATAAAATTGGCAATTTAATGATATGTATTCCGTCACATTTTAATCTTCTCCTGCAAACTCAATTGAAAGGATTACAAAATGCTAAACTACACTTTAAAACCTTAAAATAATAACATTTCTGTAATCGTTTTACCATTTTGTAATATTTAGTTAGTTTGCCGTGAGACACAAAAGGCATTTTCTTCCATACCATAAAATACACATCAATTCACAAACGATATCAGTTTCATTTGATTTGAAGAGTTTGTACATTGCGGATTGTCTAAAGGTTTCCTCAAGCAATTCCTCCGGGAAAGTCTTACTTTTAATGTAGTTTTAAAAGATATTTTAAAATCTGTCCTCTGGTTCTGCCTCACACCACTGTGCATATGCTTCTTTAAATATTCAAATGTCCAACCCCAGTGGAGAAATATCATTCCATTACAGAATAAATCTCAGACCCAGAGGAATTTTGAGAAACTCTGACAAGATGAGTGAAGACAGTCCATGTCTTCTCTACAGCTTTGTGATGTCAAAGAAATCAATCAGTCTCCACCACAGCTTTCTTTAAATTGGGTTAAACACGAGAGTTCTGTTTTCTGAGAAATCTGGTTTAGTAACATAAAATCCTTATTCTTCATCTAGGATGGCCTTTTCTTTGGCCATCTAAGATCAAACTGTCAAGCAAGTAAATAAGTACAGTGAGAAAGCCTCTTTGTGTGATCTTCCGCTGTCAGCGAGGAGATTGCTCTTCTTTAAAGCGTTCGATGGCCATGGATCAATCAAAATCTCTGCTCACGGAGTTTTCCCCAAGAACAGATTGAGGACACATTGAGTCCCACTTCAGCTGATCTGAGCCTGGCTGTCAGATGCGCCCATTGAGTGGCACCTTTTGAAGTTGGATTAAATGTTTTAACATGCATATGTTTAGAAATGGAAATAAACACTGAAAAAAGCGAATGAGAGAGAGAGACAGAAAGATGTTCTTGTAAGTTTACCAAGTGTGGGAGCAGGAAAAGAGAAAGGGGGAGAGAATCGAGAGTTAATTCCCCAAGAGGGATCCTGCTCGGGCATTAATCTTCACCGTTTGACAGCTCTGAAAGTTTTTTAGAGAAGCACTGTTTCCTTGAGCCATTATAATGCTTCACTCAAGCAAAACCCCCTTATAGACGGGTGGGGTGGTCCCTGAGGGAGGACTCCTGTTTGATTCTGCACACCGCAGCCTCATGGAGGCCAATAGTGGAGGGATAGGAAAGAACAGGAAGCTACGGACATACTCACCGTGTCCGCTTCACACTACTCTTCCCTTGTCTGATCTGCTCTGAAAGTAAATGATAAGCAATGTACACATCCATGGACATCCTGTGGAATCTCTTTGAACTTTGAGGAAGAAAATTTCTCATGTCCAAAAGTACAGATTGATCAAAGCATGCTATTCACTATATATATTTTAGAAAACGGGGGCTTCATTCTAGTTAGGGAATTGACCCTTTGCTGGGAGTTTGATTGACATGATATCTAACCGATAATAATGCCGAATCCGCCGTTTTGTCTCACAAAGCGGTCAAGGGAGTTAGTAGATAAACGTTGGAGAACATGAACTTGAAAAATGTACACTAACGTCTTTCCGTGGTTAAAACAAGTCCTTTTGATGTTCATTCATGTTTATTTGATGCTGTAAATTGACAAGTAGGAAGAGCTGATTGGTTCACGAGCCGCTTAAACTGAGGCACAACAGCGATATGTCTCGACACATTAAAGAGCCAAATGGTATTTATAGTTTCAATTTCTTTAAAAATTACAAAATTTCAAATCAAAAGTAACCTTGTCTGCCGACGTGTTGTCAGTGTCCTCTTTGCTCCATGATGTATTTTTCACTGCGTGAGAACATGTGGCATGGCTTGTCGGACGTAGCAACAGTAACTAAAGGGCGCAGATCAATTGATACCTCAAATAATCTTTCTGAGGAGAAGTGGGCCATTACCATTACTTTTTTACTGAAATTGAACCTACAACTTTGGGCAGTCTGATGAGAACAGGTGAACAGAAATCTAATTGAATTACATGTATTCATCTTTTAAATTCTGCAAAAATATCATTTTTATTTATTAATAGTTAGTTAGTTAGTTATAGTTATAGTTTATTTACATTAACTTCCATTTCTTACCCGAACGCTAACACCTAAACCTAACCAAACAGTCTACCACAATCTACTAATACTCTAATGAGAGTTAGTTGACATATAGTTGCAAAGTTGTCAATAGAATGTCTGAAGTGGGCCATTGAAATAAAGTGTAACCATTCTTTCTTGCCAATTCAAAATCTAGCTGTTAAACACCCTAATATATATATATATATATATATATATATATATATATATATATATATATATATATATATATATATATTTGCATAAAGGAGACATATCAATTACTCTTGCAGTTAAGTCATTAATGGTAAATGGTGGTCAACAGGAAGTTAAAAGTGAGAACTTCACCCAGAGGGAATAGGAGATCCTCTGCTTCCTGCAGAAGGGCAAAATATCCCCCTCTCTGGCACAGACTCTCAAATGCACCTCATACACACAGCTCATTGTCTGTCTGGTTCTACTGCAATGCTCTGACAGAGCTGCCAAGGGACTGTGCTTGCTGTCACTGGATGTCCTTCAAAGAGAAACAGCCCAGATCCTCTGTGTCTGGCAAAGAATTAAAATTCAGCCCAGTCACAAGCAAGGGTCAAGGCCACTGACCACCCTGACCATTGCAAAATCAGCCAACAAATTAGTTTCTTAACCTGAGACAGTCCAAGGACAGTTACTCTCTGTAAACAAAAGCAATAGAACAGAAAATGTATGATGTACCTTTGCATAAGCACGGAGTCCTCGTTTGATATGCAAGCATGAACTCACCTATCCTCTTGAAAACTAGCACCAGTTGTAGTCAAGGTCTCCTTCCTATTTGCAGTGCTGACACTTACAATTCTACAGCTTTGTGTGGTCGGCAGTGGTGGTTGAAAGCTTCGAAACATGCTGTGTAGTATCACCTTGATGACTTCTCAGTTTAAATCCTTGGTTAATTACACTCCAGTTCTTTCCTGTTTCGCAAGGAAAATGGGCCAAGTTTCAACTCCTCGGTTCCTCTTGTTTGAAGTAGACCCCTCTCGAGTGCCCCTTTTCTTTAGCTCATCCACATTCAAGCACTGCCTAGTCTCTTAAATAACGCAACCCCTTCCCATTGTTCCCTTGCGGGCACCTTTGACCACATTGTGAGGGCCTATAAAGGATGCACACTGGAATGTGCCCACACTGGGGTTTCAACCTAGCAGGGAAAGCGTTTGTTTAATTGCCTGTAATTATCTTCAAATTGGAAGGGGGTGAGGGAACACCGCGTGTGTGCTCAGCTCGCCGTGGCTCGTTACATCCGAAAGTCCGTTGAGCAAATCCGAGCAGCATGGAAGATGCGTAGCTAAACCAACACAGAACTGTGGCATCAAGCCACTGGGAAACGAATGTGCCTGTTCGAAACTAGAACACATATTGTTGTCCTCTACATAGCCATGGATGCATGCCAGTGCAAATTCCCCAAAAAATCTTTTTTTTTTTTTCAATCTCTCTGTGGCTTTGAACTGAGTAGTAAGTGGCAGTTGGATTTTCATGGGTTTTGATAGATGTACTTGTATAACAAACAAATTGTTAGGACATTGGTCCATGTGAAAGCCATTAACGAAACCAAGGCATAGATCATCCATGGTTCATACCGCTGAAATGCCCCACCATGAAAAGATTATGATCTAAGACGCCGATGCATATACTTGCTTTCTGCCAGACCTTTCATGACAAATGGAATAAGCACAATCAAACCTTGAAATGGGCACATTTGCTTGGTTCTGTCTACTCAAACCATTGAAACACCGTCCATCATCATCAAAAGTGCATTAATAGACCGGATAAAGTGATTTGATGCAGTGATGGTGATGGATTGGTCCAACAGCCACGCTTAGGATGCATTTCCAGAGACTCCAATGCCAGACGCCGTTATAGACAGATGAAAGTGTTGGCCTGCCTGACCCAGAGATCCTCAGTCTGGGGGATGAGCATGACCCAGACACATGCAACCCAAGCCTGATTGAATGATTGAATGAAATTGCCCCTCTAAACAAGGTCATCCCTCTTGGTCTGGCTGTTCAGACCCCATTAAAAGGCAAGATGATACATAACCCACGTAATTTGTTTTGATGGTTCAGCTGAGTGGAAGTCACTTATTCTTTTTTTGTATGTGACCCCACTGTTGTCAGATTTCTGTCATGCCTGGCATCAAAAATACATCTGGCAGCAATAGGAAAATGGTAGATCCTTCCTCTATCTCTCAACACGAACACAGGCAGTAGAGGACAAAGGAACTAAAGGTCACTACAGTCTTACATGTCTTTGAGAGTAATGACTAAGCTTATGTGGCCTTGGGATCCACTCAAACTGATAAATACCTCATAACGTTAACAAGTATTCCCCCTCTTTGTATTCCCAGAAGAAATATATTAATTATGTTGTCCCATTATCACCCTTTCTTGGCATTTGAGACAACCCAGTCAATTCATAACAAAGAAGTAGAAATGGATACCAAACGAACATAAAAGAAAACCAATTTTAGAAGAAATGAAGGGCACTCGGGATTCATGTGCTCCTGGTCTTGATAGTGCTTCACATAATGGGTTTTAATGCACCGCATTTTTGTGAATAAAAGTATTTATTAGTATTTATTATTTATTAGTATTTAATGCGAATAACTTGCTTGAGGCTTATGTCAAAACTTGCTTTGCTATTCATTATAGTTTATAGTATAGTATTATTCAGACAAAAAAATAAATAAAAAAGTGTAACCCTGCAAATGACACATAATAAAAAAAATTAAACTCAATTTACTAATTTGTTCCCTCGATTTACACACATTTTAGTAAATCGAGGGGAACAAATTAGTAAATTGTACACACGATTTAGCCTTCTACTTTTTTTTTCCCTGCATGTCTGTAATGAAGAGTCAACGGAGTGAGGATCCATCTGCAGTTTATTTTGATATTCCAGAGTCAAACAGGCAAGGGTCAATACACGGCAGTAATCACAGACAAGGCAAACCATAAACAGGAACGGGAACAGGCTTAGGTCGAGGCAGGCGGCAAACATACAAAATCCAATAAACAGGCAAGGGTCAGGTAGGAAGCAAAGAATCGTAAACAGGTAAACGCTCCAAGATCGACGCAGAATAACAGTCCTCAGAATAACGCTCAGAAATCAAATCAAGACTTTGCAAATAGGCAGTGTGTGTGTGTTAAATAGTGATGTTGATGTGAAGCAGGTGTGAGCGCAATCAGTCCCAGGTATGAGGGCTTATGGGAAATGGAGTCCAAAACAGGTAGTACTCTGGTGAGAGCTCCCTCTGCTGATCCGGAGGATGCGGAGAGGGAGCCTCACTTGAAACAATGTCAGGTTCGGGGCATCGTATAGATCTGCATCTAATGTGTCACATGTGGACTTGTCATTACAGCACTATTACCTATAATCGTTAATATACCATGACAATGATCCAACCTGCAAAACTGTCATTTCCTCTATTTGAAATGACCATATAAATATGCAGTTCCAGCTCTAAAATCTGACTGAGCCATATTCAAAGTCTTTGTAAAATGGCGGATATGACTACACTTGTAACAAATAATTTGAATGAAAATACTTGATCAGGTTTTCAATATCACCTAATTTAGTTTAATGAACTATACTAATTTGTGTATTTATTGTAATTACTATTAGAGGTGCTTGCTATGCCATACTTGTAGGCAGCATTCCGACATATAGCACAACAATGCTTTGGGAGACCCAAGTTTGAGTTCTGACTTCTGGCTATATACGTAACTGAAAGAGTGATAAGGTACCACTACAAATGACTGTAGGGAGCAATTTCTGGCACAGATCTAGGGCCTTATTTATAAAGACGTGTGTATAAAGATCCTAAATGCAAAGTACGACTGTTTGAGAAATGTTCTTATGAAGGATTTCTGAAATGTCTATATGCACAAAACGTTTTCCTAAATAAATAAATAATTCTTAAATTCAAGCGCAAAATGTAAAAGTGCATCAACTACACTTAGAAAATGGCCACCAAAATCTCTTTTATGGTTCGTAAGTAGTAAGGCACTCATCATCATTGAGCAAGCAAAACCAGGCGTGCTCTCGGAAAACAATATTATTATTTTCAGGAAATCATTATTATAAATGAACTCATTTCAGTGATGTAAGTTTTAAAAGGCAGTTAAAATGTTGCTCATTTGCACATGTAATTATATGAAGTCATATTATGATTGCTTATTGATCTTTACATTTGTTGAATTAATTGAACAAAATGTATATTTAGCACCAAAACGTTTGTACTCTTGCTCTTCAGTCAGTGTATGCGTGGCCATTTTTTCACATCAGTTTCGTATTTAGAATCAAATCCATCCGTATGTGTGTTTTATCTTACATGCATTTTTTTTAATGAGGCCTAAATCCTCTTTCCTCTCTCTTTTCTTGAGTTTCTCCATGTGCACTCCTATCAAAATAGAGGCAAAAAAAAAAAAAAAAAAAAAACACAGAAACACCACAAGTAGCCATGCATTACATGGAAATTTTATCGTGATTCAGAAGGTGTAACCAGGGTTGGGGAGTAACAAAATACAAGTAACTTGGATACGTTTTTAAAATACAAAATTTAAGTAACTGTATTTATTAAAGTTACATTTTAAATGGGTGGTAATCAGATTACAGTTACATCTGAAAAGTGTTTTAGATTACCAAAGTGATTACTTTGAGTTTTAATGTCATTTAAACAGCGATTGGTGATTCTCTGACTCTGACAGTCTGAAAAAGAGGAGTTCAGTTTCATCAACATTTTAATACTTTTATGAGGGATCATTAAAATTCTGTTATTTTTATTTAGTTCTGTCCTGAACAAGACAAAATGACTGAATTTGATGAATGAAAATGAAAAAATTGCCCAACTCTTAACTTAACTGTCCTGTCATGATCCACGACTGTTTTCATGTTTTCTAATAGTTGTTTGTGAGTCATTTTATAATTCACTCGTCACTGCAACTTTTTCTCACAAGTTTTTTTTTTTCCCTCACAATTGTGAGTTTGCATTTCACAGTTCTGTCTTCTTTGTCTCAGAATTGCGAGATTTAAACTCACAATTTCAAGTTATAAAGTCAGAATTGGGAGATAAAAACTTTCAATACTTTAAAAAAGAATTTAGTAAGTGAGTTTATATCTCATAATTTTGACTTTTCTCAATACTGCGAGTTTATATCTCATAATTCGGACTTTCTGTAACTTGCAATTGCAACTTTATATCATGCAGTTCTGAGGGAAAAAGTGAGAATTGTGAGATAAAAACTTGTAATGACCTTTTTTCAGTTTGTTTCACACTTATTAGTATTCCAAAGTATTCTAAAGTATTTAGATTAAGTTACTGAACTTGAATAATGTAACGAAATATGTTACAAATGACTTTTTAAAGCATGTATTTTGTAATCTGTAGCGAAATAGTGACAGCACTCCATAACTACAGCATGACCTCTGGTTATTTTCTTTCAAAGGATAAAAGACAATATAATCAGGATAGTTGTGCAAACAATGCAGTTTGATGAGTCTGCAGTATGTTACTTCTAACACTATCAGCTTTTATATGTATACGATTAGTGATACAAACAGGCACGAATTCTCCCTCACCTAGACCCAACAACTTCTGAACTGACATATACACAGAAGGGGGTTGGGGAGGTTTAATGCTCTTAGTGAAGAGGGGATATACATGCCATATCATCTTCCTTTCCAGATGTGTGGCCGGGGTCAGGACAGTGTGTGTGTGTGTGTGTGTGTGCGCGCTCCAGTTCTGGTGGTGTAGTGCACTGAAGAATGTCACACTTGCTGGCATTTGACGCCACTAACCTGTCACTATGACGGATGGCGTGATACAGACCCCCGCTGTCCCAAAGCGCATAGACCCCTGAAGAAAACATAAAACCCTCCCTCGCTCAAGATCTTCATTAAGATTTTATTTTAAGCCTTCCCACCATGTCACATCATAGTTCATGTGCATGTTCTGCATAATTCATACCCAGCCCTTTTTGCAATGGTCAGCATTACACTAAAACAGAGTATGATTGCATTATGTAAAATGGGAATTTCAAATAAATAAACTCAATTTCTGCATTACTGGAATGTATCAGAAAGTTTATTTTAGGCTGAGGTTGTGTTTCTCAGGAACAGATTGGTTTCACTTTCTGACTGGTGTTAATTTATGTTAACTGCACAGAGTTGCGCTCGAATTGCAATCAATGGAGGCACGGCTGCAAGCCAGAGATTGACCAGTATTGAAAATCTTTTTTCACTTGCCTAACTTCATATGACCCCCAGTATGCAGATATCTAAATCAAAGCCTTTCACCCTGCAAGGAATTTTTTTTTTTTTTTTTTTTTTTTTTTTTAAATACATCTGCATTTACTGCCTTGTGCAATGTATGGACCCAGTAAAAATGTGATGCAATGAATTTGGCTTTGGTGTTCAGTTTTCATGGTGCCATTTCATTCTTATTTTCCACAGGCAATTTATCCTGGAATTTGAATTTCTCTCAGCAAAAATGCAAACCAATTCCCACACTGGGCACACCGCAATTTATCTCACTCCCAAAGGAGTACGACACACAAACATACACTCTCTGTCTCTCTCTGTCTCTCTTCACATGCACACACTAAATACCAAACTCCTGGGGAAGGATTTCTTTTCCCTTCTGTAAATCTTCTAGTAATCACACACATATTTCAGTGTAAGCTTTCCATGTCACCACTAAAGACATGCAATGGAATATTTCTATGCAAAATACAAGGCGGCCATTTAAAATGTTGAGAGGGTTTTGTAAATGACATTAACTTGACAGTCCTGATGACCCTTTTTTGTTGTTGTTTTACTTCAAGCAAGGTAAGAAATGCCTGTAACTAGCATGGAAATCTTGCTTAATTCTGCACAGTTCAAAGATGATCTTTTACAGTATACACTGTGTACAAAGCATACAGTATTTGTAGCACATTATGCTAGAAAAACATCTTTGAAAATACAAATTGTAAAAAATTCAATGGGTTACACTTTATTTCTTCATTACAACTTTCATTGATAAATCATTCACAGACATAATATAATGCCTAACAGATCATTAGTTAATATATTCACATACCTATAAATTTGAGATCATATGCTTGTTAATGTTTACTTATAAACTTATTAATCATTAATTTAATGCAAATTCAAATGCTGTCAAATGTCAGTTATGAGGTTAACGTTAATTCATAAGTCTGCAAATGTGACATTCTTGGTCTTTGTTTGTGTTGTAGAATTCTACTATTTACACTCATTTACAAATCATTTGTTAATTATTTGTTCATGTTTTTCCAGGACCCAATCTAAAGTGGAAACTAGTCATCGTTTGTAAATGTTCATAAACATTTACTAATAATTAGTACCTTTATAAACATCCATATCGATGACACAAAGTGTCCCAAACTCCCTGAATTTACTCTATTCACGCATTTTTTCAAATCATTTATTAATTATTAGTTCCATGTTTTTGCAATAGCCAATCGAAAGTTGAAACTATTCTTCATTTATAAATGTACGTAAACATATCTTAATGCCACACTGTTACCCTGCCTGACTTGCACCGTTTTCTGTCACTAGTTTGTCATCACAGTTTCTAATTTGATTTGTCATCACTGTCAGCTGTGTTATTGTCAATCACCTCATTTATCTGTGGATTTAAGTCCTGTGTCTCTTTCGTAAAAGGCTGTGTTTTGCATGATCTCCATTCTTTGGATTACCCTGTGGATACTATTAAATACTTTGTAAACACATCTTCATGCTTTCATAGATGCATAACAGTGACATCAGTTAAGTTCAGCTAAATGCTTGCTCTAGACAGAAACACATGTTTATTATATTAGCGTACTGTTTCATTAAACAGGATATTCCGTGAATTTTAATTTACATCAAAAAATCTGTTAAAGATTAAGAATTAAGTTCATTAGTACATTCTCTCATGTTTCTAGTCACATGAAAATGTATTAACTAATGACCAGTTACGCGTTACATAATATTTGTTCACTGTAATGAATTGCAGTAAAAATTACAGCAATATTTCACAGCCGCTGGCTGTTTTTTTAATAATACAGCATATTGCTGTAAACTGCATTGCATTCTGGGGTCACGTGTTGGTTTGACTCAAATTTACAGAATATTGCTGTAAATTGACCCTTCATAATTTAAAAAAATACAGTTATTTACTGTAATCAGAGAATACAAATTACAGTAACACTATTGTAAAATCTACAGTAACTGGCTGGAAACCCTGCTGCCAGTATTATACTGTAAAATTTACAGTAATTTTTTAACAGTGTTGGTTTGATGAAAGGCATTATAAAAGTGTTCCCAAAACATGTAATAACTTTTGTACGATTCGATGAACAGGTTTTAGACTTATTTCTCAAACATTGATCAGCAAACAAACATAAGCGCAACTGAACCTGCTTTACGTGTGAAGAAACCTCTTGAGGAAGCTCAGACATGCTGCGTAACATGAGAATCAGCCTCTTTTGGGTCTCACTCTGTCACGCACAGAGGAGGACAGATGAGGGAAGTGGAAAGTCTTTATTACAGGGATCAGGGCAATAGAGCGGGAAAGCAACACAGGTAAGATGAATGGTTGATGAAAGCGGGACTGAAGACTTAAATGGTGGCGATGCTGTTTTCGTTGTGCAAGTGGTGAGCAGTGAAGGTGACAGGCAAACTGAAATAGAAGACGGAATCAGGACCAGCAGGTTGGATCGTTGAGCCTGTCATTGACGTGGAGGTACACTTAAACGAGGCCAGAAAACTCAGGTGAGGAAGGTGACTGATGATATAAAGTGAGTTGACGAGGGATAACGAGGTGGATGACTTGCAGGTGTGGATCTGGAAGGATGATGGGAAATGTAGTGCGGAGCTGGTGACTGACACGCACAACTTGAGAACATGCTTGAGCTTCCGTTTAACACAACTGATGTTCGAGTTTATGAATGTTTGTATGAGAATAAAGGCCTAAATTAAATCTGTTCATCTTATAATCAAGCGATCGAGGCTCTTCCGAAAATTTGGACAAAACTGCTCAATACATTTGGATTAGTTTTACAAACTCGTTATGCGCTTTTAGAAGAGTCAAAGTGGCAGTTGCTTTGATTTCTATGGAGGAACAGACAGCTCTCAGATTTCAAATCAAATAGATGCTCATTTGTGTTCTGAAGATGAAAGAAAGTCTCACGGGGAACGACATGAGGGTGAATACTTAATGACAGAATTCTCATTTTGGGGGGAACTAACACATTGCGGGATACAATATTGTGTGCAGTGTATCCACTTTATTTTACAGTGTCATTGTGACATATGTTACATATAGTTACTAGTGATAGCTATAAATAATGCATAATTATATGCAATTAACCCTAGACCAAACCAAACCCTAATCCTAACCGTATAAGTACATGTAATAATTAATTATTATTACTCAGAACTTAAATGTGTAGTTACAGTGTTTTAAAGACACCTTTCATGTGCGTACAGTAAAACATACCTAACTCTGTGAAAAACAACTTATTTCTAAACAGATTTACAACACTTCTCATTTGTTTAAGACTAACGTTACTTTAAAAAAAATCAACATTTTATTTCAAATGTTAAAGTCCTCATCATTTACTCATCTTTTACCCTTATGCAATCTGATATGTATATGACTTTCTTTCTTCAGATGAAGACAAAGGTTTTTAGAAAAATAAATAATCCATGCAAATGTTTTTTTGAATATTGATGCATTATATCTTATGTCCATGAAATAATATTCTGTAAATTTAGTTAACTTCAGCAAAACTTGTATTAAGTTCATTTTGATTCTCTATTTGCAACGGTTCCTTTTGGGAGTTCCCATTAATTGTTATAGGTGGGGCCTTAATTAGTGGGACACCGTGTTTAATTTAAGCACGCGTGTGTCTTCATTCAGGGATGAGAGAGAAGCCTTTTGATGTCCATGTACACTAATATTGCCCCATGCTTCTGTTTTAAGGAATAAAATCTGAGTATCTCATCATCCCATGTATGGTGTAGTCGTGTTAGGGGCCGTCCACATATCGCGCCTAAAAACGCGTGGAAAGCGCGGCCGCGTCGCTTCCTCCTTCTTTTGCAAGAGTTCGGGAGCTCGCGCTTCTGTTGCGTCTGTGGTTGCTATGCAACCATGAACAACACTCTCCACTACTACGCAGAAGTTTAAATGGATCCCCATCACCGAAAAGCCCTTGCAGTAGCTCTTGTACAGGATTTATTTATGGAGAAGAAAAACTCCTGCAGTGTTTTATCCTTCAAAAAAGTAAAAAACATGGAGAATTTCACAAACTTGTCCAAAAAAAAAAAAATTGAACTGAAAAGTTAACATGTGTTACACCAGATTCTGTGGCCATCGTATTCTGTGACCGCAGAGGGCGTGGTTATCATTGCACTGCGTGATATACGCAAATTGCGTAAATTCTGACGATACGCCAAAGAAGATGAAATCTGTTCGAAACTTGTTTAGAAATGCAGGTTATTCACATCATAAATGCTCATTTGCTTGTCCAGATTAAACGCAATGTGGTTGTTTGCAGAGTAGTAGAAGTTGCAGAGAAATGTGTGTTTCCATCATGTTCATTAATTAAACATGCGCAGGAACACCTCTGAACCGCTGTCGCGCGTTCATCGAGAGCGCACCGGGAGGAACGTTTTTTTCTGTTTGTTTTGCAATTCAGAATAATATTTATCGAATAATATATTGTGTATATACTGTATATATTATTATATAATTATATATATAACATGTTTATATTAGGGGTGTGACGAGATCGTGTGGAAACGTTTTGGGTTTTGGCGCAAGAATAACACACAAGACACAAACAATGAGTAAACATTGTAAGAAAACTATGCCGTACACCTCGGCCAAGGTTGTACAGACTCTTAGGGGCCGTTCTCGCAAAATGGAAGCGACGCGGTCGCGATGCGCATATGGTGCGGCGCGCTCGTTATTTTCCTGGCGCGCCTGTGCCGCGGTGGGATGAAAACATCTCAACATTTCAGAATGTCTTGTCATGTGACAAGAACCAAGCGATGGTCGTGGAGAGCACAGTTCATGGTTGCATAGCAACGACAGACGCGACAGAAGCGCGAGCTCCCGAACGCTTGCAAAAGAAGGAGGAAGCGACGCGTCCGCGCTTTACACGCTTTATTAGGCGCGACATGTGAACGACCCCTAAAGAGGCAGAAAGCATCACTATCACTGCTGACGGCTGGACTTCTCGGTGTACGCAGAGCTTTATCACAGTTACAGCCACACAATCAATAGTGACTGGGAAATGGTCAACTTTGTACTGCAGTTAAAGTGACACTTAAAGTGTTATTTGAATTTTTTATGTTTATTTTATTTATACTGTTTAATTTATGTTGAATCTGTAGAAAGAAGTTCAGTGAGATTTCTCATGTGAAATTATACAGGGCAGAAAACAATTGGTTGATTTTGTGGCAAAACATTTAGCAGTGTTTGCATGTTGTTTTACTGCAAATAATTCATTAAAATAGAGGTAAAATGACATGCAGTACAAGTTGATTTCCAAATGCACCAACATTTTTGTATTTTATGATTTTCAGTTGAATAAAAGACTATTTTCCCTTCATACGTTTCATTATTGAGGATTTCTTAAAAATACTATAAAAATCTCGTCTCGTGAACCCAATCTCGTGTCTCGTCTCGTCTCGTGGGATAGTGGTCTCGTCACACCCCTAATATATATATATATATATATATATATATATACGCCGTACATCAGCGCGCGAATGTCTTTTATCGTCAGAATTTACGCGATTTGCGTATATCACGCAGCAAAATGATAACCACGCCCTCTACGGTCACAGAATGCGATGGACACAAAATCTGGTGCCACACCGGCATTCACTAAATTCCAGGGGTTTCATTACCACGACGTAAAATGGGCGTTTCTGGACGTCTTAGGAAAACGCCCTCTTTTTAAAAAAAATTAATTTAGAGGTCACCGATCATGCGCAGAATACTGTTTTTTTTTTGCGCGGGCATTTCAAAGCCTATACTGGGTCAATTCTGATTGATAAAGAGAAATAAACATACCTCGATGGATTATGAAGGACAAAACAGTCATGCAGGTAATGTTAGCTATTTCTATGTTTTATGATCTTCCAGTTAAGCCATTTTCGAAAACAAATAAACAACCAAAAAATCTAACGTGCAGAAAAGTTAGTACTAACTAAACTAACCATAGCTCAACCATGGTAATTGTATTAAAACCGTGGTTATACCAATGATAATGAAACCGCCAAATAAAACGTTTGCTACACTTTCACTATAGTCAAGTCACCTTTACTTATATAGCGCTTTTTACATTGCAAATTGTGTCAAAGCAGCTTTTAATTAATAATTGCCTAATAATTTTGGCTCTTAAAGAAAATTGTGTAACTGTCCAGCTTAAATGCATTCAATATTGATTCATTCCGCTGTAAATATCAATAGTGATTAATTTAGTTAATTTATCTATAAATCAGTAGTAGAGAAAACGGTGATAAAATCGTCCAGCTCAGTTCAGTTCACATACAATGGTGTTAATGGAGGCTGAATTGAATTATTCTATAATAAACCATGGTTAATTTGATCTTAATTATTAACTGACGTTAACTGATGCATCTTTCCACAGTTATACTGAGTGAATATAAAGAAAAAGATCATGTTGACGAAAGTAATGAACCTCTTTAAATATCCTTTGTTTTCTACTTTATTAAATGCCTACTTTGTTTCTGTCAGACTGGCTCTCAACACATTTTAAAGTATGTACATCATCAGAAGAGTACATCACAGAATATTTTTCCCCTTATGAGAAACAAAGTTCACAAGATATTTGCATAATACAGAAACAAGTACAAAAATATTTCTTGCACTTGTTTCTCTATTATGCAAATATCTTGTGAACTTTATTTGCCATGATATAAGGAAATTATCTTGTTTCAGATATATTCACTACAGAAAACACTTTAAAATAAATACAGTATAATTCTCTGTATAGAGAAATATGAAATGTAACAAGACAATGGGTAGCACTTTACAATTAAGTCTCATTTAATAATTTTAGTTAAAGCATTAACTAACATAAACTAACAGTGAGCAATATATTTATTACAGTAATTCATGTTGTGCTTGTCCTATAATTCTGTTTTTCTTTTGTTTTTAATTTTAATTGGCTTTTTTCTAATAACAGGTCTGATGACATTGACAAAAAACAGAAAGTGACAACGCGATGTCTATGGCAAGTGGAAGACTGCTCAGAACATGTTCCTCTCTCTGTGAAAAGAAGGGTGAGATATGCTTGTCAGCATGGAAAGAACTACAAGAACAGATGAGTTGGTATATATCACTACACATTTTGTTCACCACACTGGTTATGAATTCAGTGCAGAGGTGCCAATTCTGTTCCTGGAGGGTCACTTTGCCATAGATTTGAGTCATTTTTGGGCTGTAAATGAACAACACCACGAATGCATCCAGAGTTGTTCATGGCCTTTGTGAGACCCTGAAATCCACTTTACCTAAGCAAGATGGCCTAGTTCTCCAGAAGTAAGAACCTGTCAAGAAAAACCTTAGAGCTTTACAGAGTCGCTTGAAGAAAGTCAAACAAAAAACATCCAGGAAACGGAAAACAGTGTCAGTAGATGCAATTGAAGGTGTGTTTGACTTTTTTTGATCATATACAATGTTTGTTAAAGTGTTATTTGAAGGAATACAGTATCAAACTAAAAATGAAATTTGTCATCCTTTACTCGGGCTTCTGTTGTTCCAAACCCACATGGTATATGGCTAATGATAAATCAGTGATGTTTGTTCTCCCAAATCAAGCGAGTACATTTTGAGTTTTTATTTACTGTATTTAATGCACTCTGTGTGTGTTGATCAGTGTATATGTGAATAAAAATGAACATTAAATTAGCTTATCAAATAAAGTTTGGTTCTCTCCAGAAAACTTTGATGTCTTTGTGTGCTTTTTGAAGGGTAAGGATTACATTATTAAGTTACAACATTATTAATGTAATTTGACATGAAACACCAGTGATCAGGACAGGTATCTGAAGTTATTATAACATTATTAATGTAATTTGACATGAAACACCAGTGATCAGGACAGGTATCTGAAGTTATTATAACATTATTAATGTAATTTGACATGAAACACCAGTGATCAGGACAGGTATCTGAAGTTATTATAACATTATTAATGTAATTTGACATGAAACACCAGTGATCAGGACAGGTATCTGAAGTTATTATAACATTATTAATGTAATTTGACATGAAACACCGGTGATCAGGACAGGTATCTGAAGTTATAACATTATTAATGTAATTTGACATGAAACACCAGTGATCAGGACAGGTATCTGAAGTTATTATAACATTATTAATGTAATTTGACATGAAACACCAGTGATCAGGACAGGTATCTGAAGTTATTATAACATTATTAATGTAATTTGACATGAAACACCGGTGATCAGGACAGGTATCTGAAGTTATTATAACATTATTAATGTAATTTGACATGAAACACCGGTGATCAGGACAGGTATCTGAAGTTATAACATTATTAATGTAATTTGACATGAAACACCAGTGATCAGGACAGGTATCTGAAGTTATTATAACATTATTAATGTAATTTGACATGAAACACCAGTGATCAGGACAGGTATCTGAAGTTATTATAACATTATTAATGTAATTTGACATGAAACACCAGTGATCAGGACAGGTATCTGAAGTTATTATAACATTATTAATGTAATTTGACATGAAACACCGGTGATCAGGACAGGTATCTGAAGTTATAACATTATTAATGTAATTTGACATGAAACACCAGTGATCAGGACAGGTATCTGAAGTTATAACATTATTAATGTAATTTGACATGAAACACCGGTGATCAGGACAGGTATCTGAAGTTATAACATTATTAATGTAATTTGACATGAAACACCAGTGATCAGGACAGGTATCTGAAGTTATAACATTATTAATGTAATTTGACATGAAACACCGGTGATCAGGACAGGTATCTGAAGTTATAACATTATTAATGTAATTTGACATGAAACACCAGTGATCAGGACAGGTATCTGAAGTTGTAACATTATTAATGTAATTTGACATGAAACACCAGTGATCAGGACAGGTATCTGAAGTTATAACATTATTAATGTAATTTGACATGAAACACCGGTGATCAGGACAGGTATCTGAAGTTATTATAACATTATTAATGTAATTTGACATGAAACACCAGTGATCAGGACAGGTATCTGAAGTTATTATAACATTATTAATGTAATTTGACATGAAACACCAGTGATCAGGACAGGTATCTGAAGTTATTGTAACATTATTAATGTAATTTGACATGAAACACCAGTGATCAGGACAGGTATCTGAAGTTATAACATTATTAATGTAATTTGACATGAAACACCAGTGATCAGGACAGGTATCTGAAGTTATAACATTATTAATGTAATTTGACATGAAACACCCGCGATCGCGGAAAGGTAAGTTGTAACAGTATGAATGTAATTTGAAAAACACCCACGATCTCGGACAAACGATATCTGAAGCAATTTAAGATAATGGTTTGGTCCTAATCTGCGCATGTTCGTTGACCTATGCAAATAATCAAATAGGCCACGCCCGCCCGATGACGCAATATCGGTTACGCTGACATGAAATCCCTGGAAATAAGTGCTTGCAGTGTAACACCTGTTCGCATGCGCTTCCATTTTGCGCGCGGTTATCGCGCGCCTACATAGGATATAATGAATATGCGCGCGGAAAAGACGTGATATGAACGGCCCCTTTCTGTGCTGTCCTGACGTGACCACTTGAAGTCGGCCACACAAGCTCATGGGTTCTTAAAGGTCGGATCAGACAGCCCATACAGCAATAACAACAATATTCCACACGACCCCAATGGATGAATCTTCTGAAGTGAAACGATGAGTGTTTGTAAGAAAAAATACCAACATTTTAAACCGTAGTAGACTATCGCTTCCAACCAACGGTCGCCGCGCGTGCAGAGGGTTGAGTTCATGCTTGACTGGGAGCGTGACGTAAGCGCAACGACAAACTCTTGGATAAGTCCATGTAAGTGCCGTGACTCTTTTTATTTTTTATTTCAGATAATATTGCTCACAACAAAATGCAAACCACAACAGATAATAGCTAGGAGAAACAAACAAGACAGGAGCACAGAGATGCCAGTTCTCGCGTGAATTTCACAGCGAACACAAGCCAGACTTCATGTTGTGGTTTATGTCAAACGTGAACTCGACTCTCATGCTGCTGACATTTGATCAGAAGCGAAAAGATGAATAAATTATGAGAATATTTCTGGGTGTTCTGTATTTTAAAACTTTCACGCATAACACAGACCCAACGAACACATTTACGTTGTGGCAACGTCACTGCCACGTTCCATTTTTACTGTGGCAACGTTGACTGTCTACGTGCTCGCAACATTGTAGCAACGTTGAATTGTAAGACGCTGAAGGGCTGCAGCAACGTTGTTGCGCGACGTTCAGCAACTGCAAGACGACGTTCCGACCACATTTATTTTTATACCAGATTATAAATATTATATTACCTTTTCTGCGTCTTATTTTTTATGTATTTATTTTTTTTGTGGTCAATCTCTTAATAATCATACACAAGATGAACATGTAACACTTTTTTAAATAATGTCAATCATTAATTGCTATTTTTAATATAAACCCAGCTATGAAACTTTAAAGAGGAAAAATGCCATACAAGTTCATATAATCCAACTTTATTAAAACATCGCATACATATAATTACACTACCAAAACATACATTTGAAGGGGAAAAAAAAACGTTAATATAGAGTATATTAATTATATTAAGCTCAAATATAACAGACTTACTTAACTTTGCATTAACTTACACCAAACCCGATCGCAAACTACTCGGTATGTGAATGATCAGCTATTCTGTCCACTCAGTTTATTAACAGAACAAATAAATCTCACATTAGACATGAAAATGGTTGGTTTTGTTTGGATATTTACATATCTTATTTATATAAAAGAGAAATCATAAGCAATACTCACGTATCCTGGCTTGAAGAAGAATAACGGCCCAACGTCTGTTCAAATTTAAAATGCGCTTCGGAACAGTGACGAGAACATGTCGTGCAGACATGTGTTGTCCAGACAGCCTAAGCACAACCTTCAGCAACCGTGGTTGAATGGCAACATTGTGACAGCACAGTAACAACCTTAACGACACAATGTGGAACCAACAACCTTTTAGCCATGTTGTTACAACGTTGCTAAAAGGTTGGCTACGTTGAGGCAACGTTCTGTGTTTGTTGGGGAATAGCAAAAGACATGGGATTATTTCTTAATATTCGTCAGTGGAAAGAATGAAAAAGAAAAAGGAACGACGAGGAAGAAGCCAAACAAGAGAAACAAAGAAAGGGACTAATTGTATTACTTTCTGTTAGGAGTTATGTAACCGTCATTTAAAAATGTGATTACGTATTAGCACCAGTGGTGTAATGTAACGAAGTAATAATACTTTGCTACAGTAGGCTATACTTGAGTACTTTTTGGGAGAATCTGTACTTTACTTGAGTTTTTTTTCTGTCAACTTTTACTTTTTACTCCACTACATTTCCTAAATCTAATGTATACTTTTACTCCGATACATTTCCCAAAGCATTTTCGTTACTTACAACAAAATAAAGTCGGAAGAACACAGACTGCTAGCAAGTGGTCGCAACAGCTGTGGTTGATTTCATTTTTTGGGTTGCGTCGGTTGCAGGAGCGGCTGAGAGAGTGCGGTACGAGAGCGACCTCTAGAGGTGACATAAAAACTCACTGGTGCCTAGTAGAGTTTGTTTTGATACGTGACTTGAGGATGCGTACTGCACAGAACTGGACACTTTAAAAACGAAGAACAGAGAATAAAGCGGTATGCTATACAGTACCCTACAGTATACGTTTTCATATCACTTTAAAGTAATCAGTTTGTTGACTAGATGCTGCAGGAGAACAGCGGCATGTTTGCCATCCAGGCTGAGAGGATGCTAACATTAGTATCTTAAGCGGTTAAAACAATTTATATCCATTTGTTTCACTTTTATGCATTCTTTATCCTGCAAAGTTGCATATTTAAATTGTATCCTAATTATGCAGCCGACAGAAACATAACAAATCAGAAATGCGTTCGATTTCAGTTCTTTTTTTTTATCCGCATTTTAACCCATAATTTAATTAGATAATCATCAAATGTTCCGAAAAAGGATAAAATAACGAGTGAAAGTGTACATTTAATATGCATAACGATGGCTATATTTTTATGCATGATTGTTATTGATTTACATGAAATGGTAACAATTTACAATAAGATTCTATTTGTAACATTAAAGGTTAATGAAAGTGTTGTTAATCTCAGCATTTTAATTTTCACATTTTGAAGCTGCCTCTTACATTAGTAATAATTCACTATGAATTATCATCAATGATCAAGATATATTTAATATATTAGGTTTTTTTATTTATAAAACTTACAATAAACATTTGGCCTTTTTAATTCAACACAAACAAAATGTAAAAACTGTATAGAATAATTTTTAATATTTTCTGCTCCTTTTGTATTTGTTGTATTTACTTTTAAGACTTATGTACATTTAATATCAATAATTGCTTTTCATACTTAAAAGTACAAAACTTGTCACATACTTTAAAACTTTGACACAAGTAATATTCTAAACAGTGACTTTTACTTCTACCAAAGTCATTTTCTGGTAAGATATCTATACTTTTACTCAAGTATGGCTTTCAAGTACTTTATACACCACTGATTAGTACATTATTGCTCCCAAACATAAGATTGTTTTATCGTAATAGTAGAATAAGTACCCCTTAGTTTTAAAATACTTACAGTATAAATAATGGTTGTTACCCCTTTATTCTCCAAACTTCAACATATAGTTCCCTTGCATCTACACATACATATTTTACACTATAATTACTGAAAGGCGCACTGTAAATTTGTTTCAATTACGCAGTCCTTTCCAGGCTGTAATCCAATGCTAATCAATATTTTCATACAAATGCATTGTATTGGATGCCAAAACACAAACGTTTATTAGACAGTGTGTAAAACTATTTGAAAAAACAGTATTAATAGGCTACTCAATCAAAGTAATTAACTCACAACTACATTTAAATATACATAAATACTTAATATACTTAATTATACTTTTAATTACGTCTCGCTTTAAAACACTGAGTACAGGCCGAATATACTTTTGTAATTTTAAGGACATAAAAAGATGACAAGTAGACTGAAAGTATAATCTTGCTTTAATTTTAAAATAAGTATACTAGGTACACTTGAATTATTTTTTTTTGTAAGGTTACACCTACTGACAGTTATGTTTAGGTGTGAACATTAAATTTTTTTTTTTTTTTTTATTGTATATTTTCATTCAAATCGCATTGTAAAAATTCGTGTGAAACTTCCTCCTCAAGAGGTGGTGTCAGCAATTCACAAGTAGTGCTGTAGTGCTTGCTGCAGAGTTCTCTGGAGCTTAAGGGTGGAGCGTAACCTGTTTAATAGGTGGAGAGATAGGGTTAGGATGTGGTTGGGGATATATCTCCACCCATCATGCCCATAATAGGTCAAGAGAGGGAGAAGTTGGAGCTCCAGAGGGTGGGAGCTGGAGGTTATGGCTCTGCAATAGCCTCTCACAATTCACAATCTTTTTTTCTTTCTTTTTATTATATTTTATAATTATATATATATATATATATATATTATACATATATATATATATATATATATATATATATATATATATATATATATATATATATATATATATATATATATATATATATTTTTTTTTTTTTTTTATATTATATTTTTTAAAATTTTCTAAACTATTAATCTGAAACTAGGGCTTCTCTGATATTTGCATTAAATTACTTCATGTGCTTCAACCGAGCAAAACCTATGATTAAGAAAGATGCAGCTGGCTTCTCAATGTTTAAAGTGGTCAGTCATCCACATTTAGACACCTAACACTCATTCTGTTCTAAAGTGGGCTTGATTCAGTCTGTGGTGGTTCACTTCCCTTCAGTCCTTTATTATCCACAATCATGCAGTTGTTTTACTGTCCCAGACTGTTTTTTTTTTTTTTCCTTTTTAGGGACGCTGCTTTGATCTCAGTGGTGCTCTTAGGGTTTAATTTCCCCGTTATTTGTGGAAGCGATGGACCCTGATAGTGCAGATGATAAGAAAGGCTCAGCTGCATAAAAACAGTTGGCTACTATTAGGACTGGTCCAAGTGTTCCCCGTGGGTTTACTGCGCTGAGCCCCAGACAGCAGCGACTGCAGCCTACAGCAGCTAAACAGCCGTTGTTCCCTGCTGCTCAGTGCAGCCGCTTAAAATTTAATTAGAGCCCGTACCCAGTGTGAATGCAAAACAAAAATCCCATTTAATATCTTTAAATGCCTGATTAAAGTATGATGTTTATTTATATATTAAACCTACATTTTTTTTTTTTTTTTGCACAGCAAGATATTTACTTATTTAAGAATAATGTAGAATTGCATATCAAATTAAATTGTAAAATTAAACATATATTATAATAACCACTATTTTATATTATTTTAATCCCCTTTTTCAGATATTTTTTTTAAATTAATTTGCTTCATCACAGACAGCGTGAGAGAAATAATAACTGTTCTTGTGAAACAAAGACTTTTAAGTCAACATCAAAATGGACAATTCTTGTTTTATTTATTTATTTTTCATGGAATATTGCAGTGTTTATTATAAATAATTTATCCACACACATCATTATTTGTTTAAATTTATGTGCCTGGTACTCTTGTATCAGAATAACTGAGTAAGCAGTTAAGATAAATTGGCGGTGATGATGAAGAATATAAAGAATGTCTTTTTCTTACAGGTGAATCGTGGATGCGGTGGATGGAGGACAGAGGACAGCACACACCTCAGTAAGTCAGGTAAGTATTGCACACACAAAGACTTGGTGTCAACAGATGCTGGAGTGGAGAACACAATGGACAAAACACAGGAGATAAGCACGTGGAGGTCGTCGGAGAAGAGTCACTAGGAATAAACTGGAATAGCATTCAAAAGTCCTCTTCGTAAAAACGAGACTGGACACCGGAGTGAGCTGAGGTGTCTGCTTAAAAAGCCATTGTGGTAAGAGTGCCGGTGAAATGCTGGTGTGCACGATTAGTACTAGACTGCAGATGTAAACCAAGGAGGATGATGGGAGATGTGATGTGGATATGGTGGATCTGTGACAGTTCTCCCCGTAGATGGATGTACCGGCGGGCGTCCTGGAGTGTTGACAGGAGGGTGAGTGGTGGTGAAGGCAGGTGTGACTCCTCCAGGGCGAAGCCGGGAGCTCGGGAGCTCGGGAGGCCAGGGTGGATCAGGCAGCTCAGAGCACCATGGAGGCACAGGGGGCACTAGATACATTATTACTCTAACTAGTTACTGCCCAACATTGATTTTGATCATCGGGTTGGTTAAGTGCTGCTGTCATTAATGCAAAAAGAGAGGCATGCTGTCAGGGAACATGCACTAGACAGACCAGTAAGTATTTAAAATCCAAAACACTTTATTTATAAAAAATGAGGAAACTGCAAACAGCACAGCAGTGAAGATGGTAGCCACAAACACACTTTGAGCAGTCACTGAGAGATATTAAACGACTTTCCATTTTCTCTTGTAGGATGCCCACGTGGAGGAGACAAGTGCATGTCAGGTAAGTAACAATCCAAACAAATCTAGTCTGAACCATAAAGAAGACTAGACAATCTGTGTGTGTATAGCAAGTCCTTATAACTGGTACTGGGGTAATGAGATGATCGTAATGATTAGTATTTAGGCGAGGGTGATTAGTGTGACGGGGTGATTGCTAAAAAGAGTGCAGGTGAGTAGAAGGAGGGATGATGGGAAATGTAGTGCTTGATGGTCACTGAGCTGGTGACTGTGACGCATACCAAATAGTAAGATGTTTTACATTTTCATCTCAATTTTTGTTCTATAGAATTACTTTTAAAATTCTATTACATTTATGCAAAATAAAAGCATTCTCACTAGCGATCTCAGACCTTTGAACCACACTATTGCAGATCATAATGAAAGCATGGTTATATCTAAAATATCTTGAGTTCACTGTTAAAAGTGTCAAGTCAAACACTCATCCACAAGTGTTTTAATAGATATCCAAACACATGATGGGATGTAAAGTTATCGGCTTTGTGCCGGATGAGTAAATGTCTCGTTCAACCTAATAATACAATTTCCACTTCTTTTGAGAGCCATTAACTATTCTGAACCTCAGTGTGGATGTGGAACGAAACGCCCACATTATTAACAAAATGAGCAGGTCTCGCCCTCGCCTCGCTCTCTCTTCCTCTTTCTCAGAAGCACGTGAGTTTCGCATGTGCTAAACTCTAAACTAGGTCAAATACTGAAGTTGTTAGAGGATTGTTAGAACAAGAATGTTGTTAGAAAGCAGCCATACGCTTATGCCTATTTTTCAAGTGTGCTTTGTTTTAATGAAAGGAGAAAGGGTTCAGAGTGCATGGAAAACTTATGGAGAGCTCTTTTAATCATTCAAATAAGGTGCAGAGATGTCCAAATAGAACAGTGTGGACATTTGAATATGCTGTATCTGCTCCTGTATGGGAGCAGTTTGTTCGGAAGTTTTCATCCCTAAGCTTTACGGAAACAGCTAGCCCTTCAAAATGACAAATCTGATTCTGTAAGTCCCTTCGGTAATAATAAAGCTGAAAGACGAGAACACTTAAAGTAATATTTCCAGTACAGTTGTGATGCTGTGTCGTGGTGTTGACGGTTTGGGAACACCGTGCATGAACCGGTGTCTGAAGGAAGACTCGCACGCATGCCTGAAGTATGGCAACACAACGCAGCGTTTTGTTCCGGTCACGTTCAGGTCTGAAGAAGATGATATATAAAAAGGTTCCAATAAGAGAAAGCCTTTATTAAACGAAACAACACAAGTAATTCCACGGATGATAAGCAAACAAAACAATACTTGACAATGGAATGAACATAAGGAGGAACTTAAGTACACAGTGATGATGAACTAAATAATGAACAGGTGTGATGATTGAAACAGTGTAACTCATGCCTTCAAATTTCAAAATTTGATAAAATTTGATAATTCTCACTTCTGGAGTCGTGATTAGGAGCTCATTGTATTCAAGTTTTGAAATGGGAGGGCGTTCATGTGCATTTTTTACCTAGGAAACTCGTATTTACGATAATTTTGAGAGCATATGAAGGCAGCATAAAGACTGGCAGGAAACTAGGAACAAATAAAACCGTGAATAACAATGAGCTAAAAGTCTATGAAAATTAAAGCAAACACCAACAGAACGTGTATATATATATATATATATACGTGTATGTGTGTGTGTGTGTGTGTGTGTGTCCACATTTCAAAGTTCCAATATTAAATATATCTGTCCATCTTTGAAATTGTTTTTTTTGTTTTTTTTATGCAATTAAATTGAAATGGGATTCAACATTTTAGGATTTGCAGGCTTTCTGAAACAGTATGAAACAACCCAAAATTATGCTGATCATTTAATTTAATACAATGTTTTACGTTATTTTCATTTTGACATGAAATACACACACACTGACATTAATGGTCAATTTTCTACCATAAATGCAAAATTGCATTTTTATTTATTTATTTATTTATGTTTTTTTAATAGAAGTGTAATGTTTCTTGACGTTTTCAAAAATTGCAATAACAATTTGGACAAAAAACAAAAACAAAAAACCTAAAATTCTGTCAAGCAGAGAATGTGTTAAATATTTGCTCGTAATATCTGTTTATGACTTTCTGAATGGAGTTAATTAATTTGGCTGGCTGGTGAATGGCTCGGGACCATCTAAAGACAGAACGTCTGAACCAGCACCTGTTTGTGTTGGCCAAATTGACCATAATGCAAGCTGGCTTTCCAGACACTCTCGCCAGGTAACGGTGGGAAACAGAAATGCTCAATCCCCCTCAGTACCCTCAAATGCAAGCCAAAGTCAACGGCATCTCCCTCCAAACGCTCGTATCCCCCCTGACCAATAAGTCATTCCAGCAGCATTAGGGACTCGAGCTATAATGGATGTGACATGTGCATTACAGAACTCAACTTCATTTCAGACAGTGTAAAGACATGTTTTTCAGAAGACAGACACTTAATAATTATAATTATTATTATTAATAATAATTCATTACTTGTATGTAATATAATACCTGCCTTTAAGATATGCACACTAACATGCAATTAATGTGCAAGTAAAATATGTTTTTATTGTTTTTGCAACAAGACATACATTTACTTATTTCATCCCTATTGTGACATACATCTTAGTGCAGCGGCTTCTTTGCAAAACTGTTGCAAGTTCAGGTTTTTGTGACAGACTTATAATGCAACAAATAATGACAGTACTTGCTGTATCGTGAATGCACGAGTCAATACCAATGACTTGAAAGTCTCCATTTATTTATGAAATATTGCAGTATTATATGCGCTTTGTCTGTGCACATTAATATTCTTCTTACATTTATCTGCCCTTAAATCTTTATTCAAAATATCTTCCCCTCTTGCAGCGGCATCTCTTTTGTTCTCTGATGACGTTTTTTTACTGGCACAAAGGCGGGGAAACCTGGCACTGCATACTGACAAAAAATTCTCTTAAAAGGCCAAACTCACTTAAAGATGTTGATTAAATTACACACTGCAGTTGACCCAGTGCACTTCAGTCAGTCGTGAACAGCCTTAGACAGATCAATATACTGTCATTGGTACGAGCATTTGATGATGCATTTAGAGTGGACATAATGATGATGGATACATAAATTACAGAGTGCGGGATGCGCTAAAAGAGCATTTAACTTTTCCTATTTGGTGGGCATTTAAATTCCCTTGAACTTGCCCTCAGTATTCTCTGGATGGCTGACTTCTTTTCACCTTTAAACATGACAGCCTGACACCAGGCTCGCACGTGACCTCCAAACAAATGACAGCACAGCTGTTCTGATCTGCACCAAATGCACTATTAGAATTAAGACTGAGGTTGTGACTGTTATTTTCCCAAACCAGTGCTATAGACATGAGGTATTTTTGTATTTAATGCCCTCAGCTGAGCTTGACTTCGATATGCTTTATTTATTTTCTTAAACCCTGCTTTCTTCCCACATATCAGTGCATCTCACCAGCTTAATTTTGTGAAATTGAGGCCTATTTTCTGCTCGACATCAGGTGCTTGAATGTAACTGCAGACCTATATTGGATGATTTGCCCTGTATAGAAAAGTGACAATTTAGGATGGAATGTAACAACTTACCAAATAGGGTCCAGAAAATAGGCATCAATGTGTCCAAGCACCGCAATTTCACTCAGGCTGAAATGTTCTTATTTCAACACTCAATAGCGTAGCACAGAATCCGCCAACCAAATGTATGTGTTTTATGAACTGCAGTATAAAATTAATGCACACCATGTTCTAAGTAACAATGACGCAACTTCTGTGCGAAGTGTGTTTTTGCCCTAACTTACCGTAAATGGATAGTTTTCACATTTCCCTGGTTTTCAGAAGAAGCTGGGTAAACTTTTATAATGGTGAACAAATTACAACAAATATAATGTTTGCATTCCCATTTGCTCCAATAGCAAAAGAAAAGAACACGATAGCATTATGTGACTTCTAAAAGCGGGGGGGGGAATTTAGATTTGATTGTGTTTTTATTGATTGTGGTTGTATTTGCAGCAGTTTTATTAGAAATGCAACATTAGTGAAGTATAATATGTGTTATATTAAATCCAGGCGTATATGTAACAAAGTATATCGTTCACTTCAGCGTCCACCTGTGATCTATTGCAACCAAGTGCTCGTCAATGGAAACAATTGCATGTCCTTCTCGTGTCTACAATTACAGTGCAAGCCAAAAGTTTAATAATCAGGAAGGGAAGGATTATCATTACAGGAATGTTTTTAATTCGACATGAGCAAAGACAGAACACATTCACATTGACGCTGCTATTTCCTGGAGATATTTACTGTGTTCAGTATTTTCCAGTATCCAGCACACCAAGATATGAACTCCTTATGCACTGTATTTTAGTGGATATATTTGCCATACTTGCATTACCTTAGGTTGATGTTGGATTATTTTTCACAAAAAGAAAGAAAAAAAGGTTTTCACTTGTGAATTTTAATAATACAGTTGAATAATAAGAATGATAATTATCATAAGAGTTTTTTGATGTTAGATATTTGTTGAGAGCATATCTTGGAATAAAGCACAGCATAAAATATGAATGTAAAATAAGAAGGAACTTGAAATATAATGTTAAAATAATATAACAATAATGATTACCAATGGGTTAAGAAATGAAATATATCTTCTATTTAAGTAGATGTATATATTCAATACAAAAATTAACACTTCGAGTCAGTAAGATTTGTTAATGTTTTTTTATGCTCAGCAAGACTGCAAACTAAAAATAAAAAAAGGAATATTGTGAAATATTATTACAATTTAAAATAACCATTTTATTGTAACTGTTTAAATATTTTAAAATATTGTATAAAATGCAATTTATGTCCTGTGATGTCAAAGCTAAATTTTCATCATCATTACTCCAGTCTTCAGAGTCCCTTGAGATATATATATTTATTTATTTGATTTTTTTTCAGGATTTTTTGATGAATAGAAAGTTCAAAGGAACAGGAATTATGTGAAACATATCTTTTCTAACATTTTAAATGTATATACTGTCACTTTTGCATCTTTACTGAATAAGCATATTTGTAGTTGTGATCAGTAGTATTTCACAAACAAACAAATAAATCAATCAATTCTGGTGAATTCATCTGGTTCTAAGGATGTATAGAAATTTTAGTGGAAAACCAGACCAAATACTGATTGAAAAATGACTTCTTACAGTACTCCGAACACTTCCCGCTTTGAGGCCTTCGGGCTGCGAGACATTTTACTAGAATACTGTATGTTGTTGTATGGACCCGGCCGGAGTGTGAAAGGTCAACCCAAGGAGGAAACCGACTCTGTTTTGTGGCAGTTAGGGTAAAGTGAGTAAGTAGGGGAAAGAGAGAGAAAAATTGAGAGGCTGCAGACTAGTTTTTCAGCAGGTTGACAGGCCTCATTGCTTGACTAACAGGGCTGTTTTGACAGCTGTCAGATGGTCCGTATTACCATTACACTGCTGCGCCCCTGGGACTCTCCATCACAGGCCACTACAGCTCTGGAGAGGCTGCAGAAAAATAAAGAAAACTGGCACGGTTGAGAACCCAAAATACTACCCCCAGTTTCCTCCTTTTACTACATTACAGCTCTGGGTTTCGTGGGCATCTGCTGTGTATTATTTGGCTTAACGCACGCTGCCGATAGGGAGGGGGTCTGCGGTTCCAATAGCAAAGCGGAGGGAAGTCGGTTTGCACTACAGAATATATCTGCTGATTTGACATTCGTACTTTCCCGACACTGGACGTTACCTGAAATGAAAATAGATCAATCATATTTTTGGATGACAGATCTCTTGGTTGTTTTTAAGTTAATGGGTTTTAGGATGCATTATTCCATGTATCCTCTGTGCCTATCAAGTTTCACAATAAATGCAGGTATGCTTCAGTGGATATCTATGCTAGTGGTTGTAAACTGGTCCAATGCTGTAGGTCTGGCAAAGTTGCATCTCACCCCAAACTTCCTCGTGGAATTTGCAATAATTTTCATCATTATGTGTTTTTCATTAGAGTTTCACACTAAAAGAGAGAGAAACATGAATTAAAGCTTTTTGACAGTCATGTTCTAGAAACAAAGAAAACCACATGTGACATGAATTTAGTTTCCCAAGCATTTTCATAATCTAGGGTGACTTTGTAATCGCCGTTATTACAAGCTGATGTTGAAGAGACAAACCGCAGATCTCCTATGTCAAAATTAGGGCATTTTAGATCAGACTACAGTAAAGTAGAAAACAAAAGTTGTAAGGTAGAATGTAGTTTTATCTCATGTAAACGCAACCTATATTTAGCTCTGTAAAACAGGATTGGCAACAATATTGTGAATGCTTGGGGATTTTTTTTATTATTAGAAGAAATTTTTTTGAAGAAAGTCTAACCACTTAAAACATACTACTAATAATAATAATTCAAGAAATAAAGTGATAATATGAGAAAGTTACAATTGCGATGGTTGCAAATTTAAAAAAAATCGCAAATTGTGCGATATAAAGTCGCAGATGGTTGAAGCAAATAGACAGTTATGATAAATTTACTCCAGAATTGTGAGATATAAAATCACAATTTTGAGAAACAAAGTCACTGTGTTACAGTGCAAGATATGTCACAGTTGTTCACAATTGGTTGACGCAAAGATGCATTTCTGGGGAATTAAATCACATTTCAATTCACAAATGGCTTAAATTGTGAAAAATAAGAAAAAAGGTGCAACTGCGAGATTTAAAAATTCACACAGTTGTGAGATTTTTGTATTTATTTATTTTTACTTTGAGGTGTAAATGGGCTTTCATACTGAAGGACTGAGCCAAGTTTGGTAGATGTTGCTTGAAAACTCTAGGAGGAGTTACATACATATTCAATGGATTTTTAGTGGAATTTTTGGTGTTCCTTCAGGAAAACCGTAAGACCAGTCAATTAGAAAGAAAAACAAAGCCTATCAAGTCAGAAAAGCCTGAAGTACTGGGTAAAGTTTGGTGGTAGTTTGAAAGCTCAAGGAACAGTCAAGTTTTGGTCAAGGGTTAAGGATTCTGAAAAAAAGAAAGAAAAAAAAAAAGAAAAAAACCCTAACCCAAAATAAATAACAGTGTGTTGGCTTTGTCAAGCCATCATAATGAGAAATGTTCCTTTCTTTACATTGTAAAGTGGGTAAATCATGGTGGCTCAAGGGTTCAAATGAAAGCACCGGGCACTTTGGCAATACAGAGCAGAGTTACTGGAGCTCATAAGCAAACATTCAAAGCCTGCTGAGATAATTGGCTGTGTGAGATTACAGAGCACACACACAGATGGATTAAGTGTGTGCGGGAATGAAGGCTGCTGCATGGCAAAAATTGTTCCATCAAAGTCAGCCCTTTCCTGTGTGATCAGTGGAGCATCAGAGTTGATCTCTCTTAATTGTTAAAGTCATTGTTCCGGAACTTCCTGTGCCAGCACACAGCTCATTAATGTCCACTCTCACATACTGCCATGGAGGGTAGACAGAGGGGTCACTCTTTGCAATAGAACACCAATGTACTGCTGGTAGTCCTCCACATATTTAATTTCAATGTGTTTCTTTTAGGAAAGTCAGTGAATTAAAAATATCAATCTTTTCAAATTAAAATAATTACAGATGAATATTTATTTTTATTATGACAATACTTGAAATGTACTAGCATGTTATTAATTATGTCAATGCTAATGTATGTGATTTTTTTTTTCTGCAGTTACTGCTGAAGAGCAAGCAGCAGTGAGCTACGCGCATAACTATACTATGATTGCTTGCAAATTACGTGTGAAGGACGTATTAGTTAAATGTAAGGTAGGCAATGTTTTTAATAAACAGCTTTTAATACTGGTTAAAATCAATAATATAAGTGGTCTAAATATTAAAACATGTATATTTTTGCGGAAATCTCAGGACCAAAAAATGTTTGTCCAATCATTGCATTCGGTCCAAATGACGTCCCTTTGGAAAATGCCTTCAGCAGAAATGCTCTTAAGTCTGTGTACAACTTAGTCCAACTCTGATTGGTGCAATGTTATCCCGTGACTCTCAGAGATAGGTCAGGCTCTGTCTCAGCACCCGAATACCGGAATACTAATCACCCTCACCTGAAGCTCATCATCTCGTCACCACCATAGCACATTGTCTGGTCTCATCTATGGGAAAGAGGACTCACTTACCCGCTATACGTACTTGCCAATGTTCCTGCTCCGTCGTCTTCCCCCATCCTCTGTCTCTCCATTGTGTCAATGTTCGTCTGTCATCTGCTACCACTGCTCACTGGAATCCTCCCATTCACCACCAAATGTGTGCTCCGTTCCGCTCATCCACAATCTCCTCTCTTCAACTGCAAACTATAAAGACTGTCAGTACACTCATTTATCCAGTTATCATCATTTGCAAAGTTCCTTGCCTGTGTTTGTCGATCCTGGTGTGCTTAATAAGCTCATTCGGTCATTCTACTGCTTTGTGAGTCTACATTCCATAATAGTGACGTGTCCGTGGAAAACAGCAGCTATAAAGGGAAACGGCAACACGGTAAGTTTGCTTTCTGTCTTCAGCAAGCACTCTGTGTGAAACTATCTGTCCTGAAGGAACTTCAAATGTTAGTATAATCACAGCTGAAAGCGTGTTTTCCGGTCCGTGTTTAAAATTTGGAAGGTGACCCACGTGATCTGCATGTGATACTGTTTGGGTGCGAGGCATGCACAGTCAGCTCCTGGGGATGCTGGCTGTATTCATTGAGAAATATCTTGAGTGTTTATTCTTCTCTAGGGAAGAAATCCATTTATATTATAACGGCTCAAATCTCGCATTTGCTGAGGCAATGTAGATTACAAGACCCCATGTTAAATAAGCAACTTAGATCTGTGTGTCTCTCTGCCTGACGTTAGATTATAGGAGGGTGCTTAGGAGCGGAGCAAGCATAGTCTGCTCTTGAAAAGAGAGCTGGCTGTGCTCATTCATAAAATCCTGACGTGTACAAAGAGTGTGCACAAGAGCGTGTGTGTGTGTGTTCCTCCTTACCCACATTATAATTCTGGCGATAATACACACAATCTGAATGTGTGAGCTGCTTGGGAGTGAAGCATGCATGGTCAGCTCTCGAGGGTGGCTGTGTATGCTGTGTACAGCTTCTCTTGAGGACACTTCATTCCTGCCTGGATGTGTTTTGATGGAAGCGGCCAAGCTTGCATTCCCCACGGTTTGGGTCCTGCTGCTCGTGGGTATCGCAGATGAAGCAAGGGGAGAGTTTTAGACAGCTTCGGCCCATTCTCAGCTCTCAAACACTAGCCCCAGCACTTGTTTTCAGGATCCAGAGTAACTCTGTGGCTTCTTCCTCCCGGGGCGAGCACATGTTGTGGAGGTTTTAACCATGGCAAAACTTAATATTGACTGGCTTATCGAGAAGCGGGAAGCCATCGTTAAAAGGTAGATGAGCACGTCCTGCAGTCAGCCTTACAGCCTCCACGTTGGGGTTTGCCATTCTTTCCAGATCTCCACACTGATGTGTGGAGATCCTGAAAGAACCGTTCTCATACCTTCCCACAGTTTATATCTATTCATCGATTGTTGGGCTCAGGGAGATTGGCTATGTGATGATGCCCAGGGTTGAAGAGACATTAGCTGCATATCTCCCCCCTGATGCTGCGTTGTCCCTGAAAACCTCGACATTGCCAGCCATGCCTTGCCGTATAACATTTTTGCTAGTGGGCAAAGCAATAAGGGGTGGCAGGACAGATCCTCCTGTGGTTTCAGGGAAGTCGCCCACCTATCTCATCCAGCTTCTTTAGGACTGGACGCCTTGGTGCAGATGTTGCCGAGGCTTCGTCTGTACATGTTCCCTGATTGTTCTGCTCCCGGAAGTTCAAGTCAGGGCCCAGGGGATCAGTTCCTGAATGAGGGTCTCTCAACTAAGTTTGTTGAGGCCACTCTCAAATCCAGGGCTCTCTCCACAAGGAAACTTTATACTTGAAGTGAAGGGTATTCATTTCATGGTGCAGAGAGCCACCTGGACCCGGTTAACTGCCCAGTGGCTTCAGTGCTGGAGTTCCTTTAAGACCGTTTTTCTGCCGATCTTTCCCCATCCACACTTAAGGTGTATCTGGCAGCCATAGCTGTTTTTTTTACATGCCTTTAGCTAGTGGACCTTCGGGGCAACACCACTTGGTGATGCATTTCCTTCAAGGAATGCTAAGGATGAGGCCCATGGCTCAGTTTAGAGTCCCACACAAGGACCTATCCATAGCATTGGAAGGGTTATCCCTGGAAACCTTTGAGTCTTTGAAATGTGTTACTCTCAAGTTGGAACTCTTACTGGCAATCACCTCTCTTGAGACAGTAGGTTATGTGCAGGCTCTCTCTGTGGCCTCCTCCTGTTTGGAGTTTGGTCCAGGTAGGGTCCTTACCCTAGGCCACGTTATGCACCCAGATGCCCTCTAATGTAGCCAAGCCCTCAGTCTTTCAGGTGTTATATCCTCCTCCTTATGTGGCGGAACAAGATAAGTTCCACCTGCTCTTCCTGGTTAGGGCTCTCGGTGTCTATCTTCAGAGAACTTCTCAAATAAGATGAACTGACCAGTTGCTGGTATGACTCGGACCTCCTTATTAGGGCTTCCTGGCTACCAAACAATCTACATGCAGGTGGATTGTGGAAAGTATGTCTATGACTTAAGAGGTGCACAGTTTGCCTTAGCCTATTCAGCCTATAGCTCATTCCACAGAAGTATGGCACAAGTTCCTCAGTTTGGAGCTGTTGACCTCTCCGGGGTCGCAAGTGCTTATGTCCTGAGTCGTGCCTGAACAGCTTCACGGCAGGACATGCATTTGTCAGTATGGCATAATGGGCATCTCAATCCCCAAAGTGTCATCATCAATGCAGCGTGAGTTTCCTCGAAAGGGAACGTCCCGGATTACGACTGTAACCCTTGTTCCCTGAGAAGGGAACAAGAAAATGCATCCCTTTGCCACACGTCCTCCATGCCTGGGAGCGGCTTGCTTCATCCTATGTGTTGCCGGCTCCCTTTATAGCTTCCACATTCCACCGACACATCACGGGATGATATTGCATCAATCAGAATTGAACTAAGTTGTACACAGGTTTCAGAACAGCCACGCTGAAGGCATTCCCCAAAGTGTTGTCATCAACACAGCGTCTCCTTCTCTTCTCAGGGAACAAGGGTTACAGTCGTAACCCAAGACATTGTGTGCTTTGAGACGCCGTCTCGCTTTACACTTTCTAGACTCTGCTCTTGCTGTGCACATTCATGTGTTCTGGAGGAGGTGTGGCTTTGAAGAGAAAGCTCTGAAGATTTCTTGCTATAGAACTCCGGAGGTTGACGTCACACAATCTAAACTCCGCAATTTTGGCAGGCCATCAGGAGAGCGCTAGAGCAGCTATACTGTATCGATAGTGGTTGAAGTTGAATAATAATTTAAAACCAGACTGTTTAACCCTTACAAACCTTACTATTTCAACATCAAATCATTTTATCGTATTCCTAAGAATCCCGATAGACGACTGAAATGGTTCACTGCAACAAAACGTGCTAACCAACCCAACAAAACAACAGATGGTTGTATTTTTATTTATTTTATTCTATTTTTGTCTTTTATCTCAGTATTCAGTGTTGTAAAAGGATTTATATGTTTAATAGTAACCCTAAAATTACATGAAAGAGTATTTAAAATGTGTAAAATAACTGGGCTGATATATATATATATAAAAAAAGTAAAGTTTCAGTATAATGTTACACATTATAAAACAAATTTTTTTCACACACTTTTTCATAAACATTTCCAAAAATAATTATTTTAAGGGAAAACTAATGACACCTCATTTGGATATTTCATGTTTGGGAAAACCTGACATTTATGATGTCTGCTGTACTCACAGTGATATAGCTACGTTGGCTACGTTATCGTTACACTTCCAATAACGGCGAAGCAGGTTTTAGCCGGAAGACTACAAAGTTTAATATTCATCACAAAATTAGATTGTGTCCATTTGTACCCCTCCAGGCTTTTGTCGGCTTTTAAAGAGTCTCTGGAGTAGGACAAGGGAGCGTTGATGAGGTATCAGGATAGGAAAGCTATCCGTTCCTTTAGCGATACACATTCAAAGCATAATATGGATCTGTTTTGTTTAATCTAATACGTTTTGCTATGTACAGGTCGAAGAGTGCGCAGTGCTGAAACACATGCTGGTGCCATTAATTTCATATTTATCCCTGCTTACCCGCATGGGTCACGTGACGTCTAGAGTTCTATTGATAGCCTCTCTGAAATCGCCTACCATACCATTGTAATTATAACAATAATGACAGTTTAAAAATGAAGTCTACATATAACCTGATATATAATAAAAAAATCATTATAAAAAGGGATCATTTAACATTACATATGTGATGAGGCACTCAAATGAGTTACAGTACTTCTTCAACAAATGAAAAACAAAACCAGGTGCTCTTGAATAAAATCCTTATTTGCAATTCAATCCAAATTGGTTTCTAAAACGCCCTAAGCAGGATGGCAACATCAAAAACCTCCACTTATAAAACTTGTTCTGAACAGAAGGATTCTTCAGAATTACCAAAATACAAGAGGCACAAGACACTTTCTGACAGTCAGACCTTGAAACAACCCCATGACTGTGTTCACAGCCTATGCAAAAAAAAAGTTGTTGTTTTTTGTTGTTTTTTTTTTTTTTTTTTACCTAGGACTTGATTAGAAAAGAACTTCAAATTGGTGTTACCCAAAGTAGTAAGGGTTGGTAGTGGTAAAGTGGGGAATTGACTAATTTGTATAAACAAACTAGGTCAATGGTATTCAATTATAGTTCCAAGAGGTCCATTCTCTATATTTCCTTCCCAGTTGAGATCCGGCTAATACTTTTTTGGATCAGTTATACATTTCCATTGGGCAGCCATAGTACTTTGTAAAAGAAAAATATCCTAAACACTCAAAATAGTCATCAAAAATGAGAATCTTGGGCTCCGAGAGCCAAAGCAGTGATGGCTAAGAATTTTTACCAATATTTACCATAAAAGTTAAATATTTCTCCCAACTGCATATGAATATAAGGATAGATCAGATGTTTTATCAGGCTATTTGTGTGTATTTATTTATTTAGGCACCTAAGTGTATGGCACACAGAAGGCCTTTGTACTGAGAAAACATACTGGGGGTGCAGGCATAAGTAAAGTATGGACCATTTTTATGTTTTCTCAAAGCAATAAACTACTAAAAGCATTGTACATAGTCTAATAAGCAAAACTCTCATCATGAGCAAAAAAAATAAAGTAACTTCAGTTCTTTTTTGTTTGTTTGTTTGTTTGTTTACCCTTGCCATCTCTAAATAATTAAAACAACTGCGTCTTCTGCAGCTCTTAAAGCGGCGCTTTATATCTTTATTGGGAGAAAGCAATGTGCATGTAGTGGAAAGAGCTTGAGTGAGGCATGTTTGGCTGTACATGAAAATAGTAGACGATCTGGTGCCAAAGGATCATGACAGTTCCTTGTGCTGTGAACTGCTCCTTTGTTTTGACTTGCTGCATACTTTAATCAAGCCATTTTAGCAGTTTTCACACTTCCGGGTTTTTGGCTCCTGGAATGGACCACGCCGGTTAAAAGTTGTTTTAAAGCCGCTAACTGTGATAGATAGCCAAGCCTAAGAACCAATTTGGGAATCAAAGTCATTTTACGAATTATAGGCTATGTCATGAAAATGTTTGAACGGTCTTGGTGATTTATTGGTGAGCCTATAGAGCTCTAATTAAAAGCTGAAGTTAAGAACTAATTCAAAGTGACGGTGCTCAAATTAATAATATTCTTCGTGTCTGTTTGGTGAGGGTGTGCATTATCGCACTCATGTGCAGTGTTTTTCGTGATGTGCTTGGGTAATGATTGGCTTGCAGCTCCCTTATCACACACACCCGATCCTCTGATTCATAATGAGAAGCAGGACTGCTCGCACCCTGGATGTTTCTGGGTATATCTATCATAAACCCTCCTGTCAACTCTCAATGATATTTCATCTCATTCACTTACGTTTTCCTGTCATCATCATTTTAAAGTCTGTAATATGCACATTATTACAAATCCATTAGTAGTAGTAGTATTGTTGTTGTTGCCCTCCGGTCCTGGACCTCGGCTTAGTTCCATCTGGACCGCGGGACACAATTAGCCATTTTCACAAGAATCGGAAATCATGTGACACAGGGTAGAGTTAGTTCTACTATGGGTCTGTGGGTATAAAAAATATATACAGATTGGTCCTTCGCAAACAGTTTGATTGACAGGCGATCGACCAATCATAACCCCAAATCTGCCGTCTTATCCGACAAAGCAGTCGGGAGTAGCCTATAGTAGATTAACGTTGTTTAACTTGAAATATTGTGTGTACTCGCGTCTTTCCGCGGTTGAAACAACATTCCTTCTGATGTCCATTCATGCTTAGTTGATGCTATAAATGAACTAGTATGAAGAGATGATCGGTTCACGAGCCGTTTTAAGGATCTGTCTCGACACATTAAGGAGCCACTGTACGGTATTTAGTGTTTAAACTGCTTTAAAAAATTACAATATTTTAAATATGAAACTGTATTTTTCACTGAGTGAGAACATGTTTGGTGTGAGAGTGCATGGGTTGTTGGGCATTGCAACAGAGGGCGCGTTTTGCAAAGGGTCAATTGCAAAGAGATCGTGTTGGAATGGCCATTTCTTTCCAACATTTGATATTCCACTCTGGATGTTAGAGGTGTTCAGGTAATGGCCTTATTACACTTCGATGGATTATATGAAAACACATACAGTATATGGCCAATAATGACAATAAATCCATCTTGAAACAAATACCGCACCAAGGCATTGCGTTATTTGTTCAGTGCTCATTTTTGTGAAATTGGGCGAATTCTTTCCATTTTCATCTTGCCACATAAACTTCTCATGTTCATTATTTTGTCTGACTTTAGAAGGAAATCGCAGAACAAAACACCATCAGCTGATTTGTCATTGAAAACACCCGATTTGTCATGTTCGGCTGTTTCCTTTCATATTTTGTTCCAAAATAGACTCAACTGAGCTTATTTAAGGTACTCATAGCAGCAGGAAACTTGCACCAACACCCAGTAAATTCAGAAAAAGTGACATAAAATGTAAAAAAAAAAAAAAAATCATGAATGTTATCTGAGAACTTCCACTCAAGCAATCATTCATCTTCGAATTATTGAATGTTTTTATACTAGTAGGAGTGCACAGGGCCTTTACAAAAAATGGATGGATGGAAAAAGACTAGATAATTTCTTTAAATTATATCTTATAAAATGATTACAAATTACATCAATTTATACTTATACCCTATATTTATTTAGGCTTTAATTAAACCAAACCTTTTGTCTGGTGTTTTAAATGAGTACCCTTACTGTAAATTTTGTAAAGCTACAATTAGCTTCCACAACACCATGGCAGACACTCGTCTATCCTCTATTTCTAAGCAGAGCGATTGCTTACTTCTTTTCTTACAAAATGCTGTGCATAATCACACAGATAAACACATCTCTTTCCAGCATGTGTAATTTGACCACAAAACACATATATCGCCCCCATTTCCCTCTCTTTCACCCTCGTTAGACTGCAGAGGAAAATGAGAGATCAGTAAAATCCAAAGCGTCATTAAACATTAGACAAAGTACGCTACGAATGAAAAACAGGCAGTAAAAAATGGCTTGGAGATGAGCCAGAGAACCTATTTAATTGATCCAGCTGCTCTTGTGTTCCTACTACATATTACTCTACTGCATGTCCAATTTGTTAAAGGAGCTTACATAAATCTTATAAAACATGTATAACATACTCAGCCGGATGCAATTCTGAAATGCGATAGACACACATTTTCCACACGGAATATTAAAAATAAATAAATAAATAAATGAAGCTCTCGTCCTAGGTAGCTGCCTACATAGGGATTGTTTTAAGGCATATGTACATTTCAATGCAAAAGTTCTTCCAAAATGCAAATAGCATGTTAAATAGCTAAGATATACCTTCTTCTCTTACTCCCACTCCTGGGTGAGGTACAACTTGCTGTTAGAAAAAAACATTGTTCATACTCTACTGCATGCCCTTGCGACTTTTGCTTCCCAGTAGTCACTGAATGTGCCATTTTATTTTATTTTAAAATGACATTAAGTACTATATATTGCAAATACAAAAGTCACTGGTTTTATTAAAGTCAAAGAATGAGCCAAATATTTGAATACACCTTCATACTAATTAAATTTAGATTTTTTGAGTAAGATTAGGTTTAGCATTACATTGTTTATCTGTGATCAAAGGAGACATAGGAAATGGTGGTAGCATGGCAAGGAGGAAGCATCATTTAGCCATGAATTTACTAGACCTGACTGTGGAGTTGTGGAGGAAAGGTGTTATTTTCTTCATGTGATGGGGCATTAAGCAGAAGTACCTGGAAGTTTTCATAATGTGGTCCATAAAAGAGAAATGACATCAAGCGTTTTAACTCGCTTCGAGACATTGACTCTGTGACCTTTGACTAAACAAGATTGAAAGGCGAGGTATTGGATGGTGGGAGTGGGAACTCAGGATATTGTGGTTATCATGTATCCAGTTAAAATATGCCCAAGTGGCATCCCTCATGAGATCGTGGACGTGTGACAGACAGGTGGAATAAAGATGTAAGGTTAAGCATCCTCCACATATAAGTAGTAAAAAAAAAAAAAAAAGATGATTGTATGACTGCTCTGAGTGACTTAATAGTGTAAATAAAGAAGTCTAGGGGTTTAAGGAGTAAACCCCGTGCTACCCCAATAGTGTGAGAGCACATTTAAGCTAACATTGTTGTGTTTAACAAAAATGATACGACTATAATTTCTGCCTATTTTCCAAACCACATTTTGGCACTTCAAAAAGTTCACACATTAAAATGACACCTAGTCGACACATTCATTTATATGTGGCAATACTCTTTTGTCATTTTAGTCTTAATTCCGGCTGCCCTATAATATAGCTGTCATGACAAAATAAATCATCATGAGAATTGGCTGTATTATGGCAAGTTTCAAAACAATAGTGGGGTTTTTCCAAAATTCTTTAACAAATTGCATATAACTTGTCTGGAGACATGTTTCCATGTGTTTGGCTCTTCTGTGGCTTGCGGTGGACCAAGATACTGTTATCTTAGAAAACTAGACATTTCTTGACCCATTTCCGATATAACTGGCATGTGTGCATGGCATATTAAATACCAGTTGAGGTTGGCATGCTAAGGGAAATATCATTTAATTGTGCACATATTTCGTCAAAAATTCTCACTAAATCCAGCTGTTTTTCCTCCTACAACTCTAAGTTTCTCCGGGTGTGACTCAGATGGATAAATTAATGTTTCCTTGGGTTGAGCCTGCAAAAATGAAAATATTGGACACCATTCCTAAAACATATAAATTTAATAAAGAAACAAGCCCATATTTTTGTTGTTGTTGTTGGTGCATGGATTTAAAATCAGGAAGAAAAAAAAAAAAAGAGTCAAACGGCATAAGACTTAAACCGTTTAAAAGTTTGCTTCAGAATGTATATAGGATAGAACAACAATGGTGTGCATATGGGGTAGAGCGATATACTCCTGGACAGCAACTCTATAAATGCCACCACTAAATGCAAAGTGACAGCATTACTACTGGGTCCGATGAGCTTTGCAAAACACTCAAAATAACCCTCTTTATTAATTATGGGTAATAATATTTGTATGAGACAGTCATACAAGCCATTGTTAACAGAGTGAAATGTTGTCCTTTTGAAATCCCGAAATAACTAGAAAAATAAAGCCAAGCCGTGTCAACAGGTCAACCCAGAGACAGTTTAATGTGACCGATACCATTGAACTCCACGAGTAACATAGCTGTAAAAAAACCTTAATTCATAAAATAACACATGCCACTCAATCTCAGTGGGGTAGACAATGCAATGCAAAGAGTGTTTTTATAGCATGAACTCAAACACAGAAACTCTCTGATGGAACAGAGACTGAATGTTTCTATACTAAAGAGTTTCAACAGAAACACTTGGAGTTTATAGATTTTGGCCAGCTTTGTCAGCAGAGAGTGATAAATCAAAGCGAGTGATAACAACCTTCTTCTACCTCAAATCCCTTTCTAATCACTTCCACAACAAGCACACAGGAAGTGATTCCTTTGTGGGCCATTTTTCCAATATTAGTGAGACTCTAGAGCAAGGGAAGTGGCTGCTTCCTGTGAATGGCCCCTAAGCACACACCATCTTGAACACTCCAGCAGGGACCACGTTGCACAAATCTGTCTATAAATGTCCGTTCTAATGCAAAATCATCACTCTTAGATTGCTTACTGATGGGGAATTCATTAAAAATTTGTGATACATTTAAGCATCTAATGTCAGTGTCAGAATTTTTTTTTTGTCGCAGTGTCACAATGCGAATATTCCAACTGGGCTTCTGTAATATAAGTTGGAATTTCAATTTAGTTGGCCACACCCCATAGGAAGTTGAATTGAAATTTGAATTGGAATAAAAGAAAGAGACGTTAACTGATTTGAAGTAGAAATTGCAACAAATTCAAGGCATTTGGGGTTTGTGTTTGTCAACCCTAGGTCACAAAAGTTAAAGTGATAGTTAAACCAAAAAGGAACATAATAATGCCATAATGTCATTCCAAACCCATATGACTTTGGTTTTTTTTTTTTGCTAAAGCAAATTAAGATATTTTTAATGAAACCTGAGAGGTTTCTGCCTCTGAATTGGAAGTCCAGGTACCCAAAAACTTAAATGATCCAAAAAAAAATCAAAAAAAAAACATAATACAAATCCATATGAATTGTGTGACTTAATCCAAGTAATGTTATTTGGAATTTCGTTGGGATGCCTTTATAACCTTTCTGGACTTTTTATTTATTTAGTTATTTACTTTTATTTTGGATTTTACTTGGATTTTCAATGGAGGGACATAACCTCTCAGGTTTCATAAAAAGTAAATAAATAAATAATATCAATTTATATTTTGCAGATTAACCAAAGCTTTGAAATGACAAGAGGGTGAGTAAATGAAAAGAAGAATTGTTGATACCCAACTAAAATTACAACAAATTACAACCAGTACTTTTCTATGCAGTTTACAATTTGATTACAGTCAGACTGAATTCTCAAAAAATGTCCTGTCAACGCTTTAGTTACTGAAATAATACCAATCTCTAATTTTGCATCGGATTAACAGATATAATGTGATTGAGGCTTGGCTTCTTTTGGCATGTGGACATTAATCGGTTAATTGGGCTTGGCATTGTGCACTTGATGAACTTGATGAACTTGATGAACGCAACACAAGCATGCAAGATAAGCACTTGGAATGTGTACATTTTTGGATGAATAAAGATACACCATTCATGTTGTTAGGCTAAAAGAGCTGAACATTTTAAAAATACATAAAAAAAAGAATAATTAAATACTTTAAATGATTAAATAATTGTTTGATTTCAATCAAGTTTATCTATGTTGTATCCTTCAGCAAGTATGATTTGCAGTGACCATGAATAAATGTCAGTGAGTCGCTAACTCTGACATGTTCACAAACCTTGTCCACAGAAATGAAAAAGAATAACAAAACAGCCACGGCAATAAAAGAAATTATTGTTATTATTTTTAATTGTTTATTTGATGGAAATGGTCTTTCGCGATTTAATTTATTCTGTTTATTCAGTGTCCCATGCTCTCTTTTTGGTGCGAGTACTACACTTTGTACAGTCATTTTTGAGAGCACTTTCTACTACAACAATGTAGTAAAGACGTACACACGGGTACCATCACATGACACAAAGTATATTAACAGGGCTGGTTTGCATTTAGATACTTTGTGAGTGATAGCCAGTAAAGTCTAACCACTGACATCATTCTTACCATTTATAGGTAATAAAATGAGGTTATAAGCACAACACAGATGCACATGTGCACATAAAAAATGCATTAACTGCAAAAGAACCCCATCCGTATAGAGCTAATAGATGTTTTTATGACACAATATGTTGTGCACTCACTTTAAAGGTGTCTGAATGAAAAGTCAACATATTTTGTGCTTGATCTAGTGTCGGCTTCTCCTCCTGAAAGAGTTAGGTCACTCCAAAAATCAGAAATCTGTCATCATTTACTTCAACACTTCATGTCGTTTCAAACCTATATGGCTTCTTTTCGTCTGTGGAATACAAAAATTACTTTCTAACAAAATCGCAACAGAGGCCACATTAAAAGCTTTATTCTATTCTTCTAAAGTCATACATTAGCGTTGTGTGTAAATATAATGCAAGAGTTGTATGCGCAATGTTTTCAAATGTGTGTAAAAAAGCAGCACAAGCTTTCTTTAAAACATTATTTTTGTTCCACGCAAGAAGGAAAGTCAAGATTTTAAAGATTTTTTGTTGTTGTTGTTGTTTTGTTTGGATTTTTAGGTGAACTCCTTCATGTTTTTTGGTCAGTGAAACACTTTGAAACCTGCACAAAAGGAATAAAGAAAAGGCCTGAGGTTGGTTTTACTCTGTTGTTTTCCTGCTCTTTAGACACCTTGTTGATTTCTCCGAAAATCATGACATGTGGTACTAAGAGACTTGATGCATTATTCACACTATTCTGGAATCTGTTAAAACAATTTGACCCTGCAAAAGTTCGTCCTGCATTCTGCCAGCTAGCCACGTAAACCTTCTCGAAATTCTGTTTATTCTGAAATGACGTTATCCTCTGTCTATTCAGTTCTACAGGACAATGTGCAGCTTCGTTAAGTCTCAATTTTCAGCTTGTGAGTACAGGCCAGATGACGCTGAACAGACTGGTAAATATGTTGATGCTGGTAAATATGTTCAACTGTTTGGGGAATTTTCTCTTTAGCCCATCTCTGACAGTTTATACTGCTCCAGATTTTAAATGTTTAAGTTAACATGATATTTTGTTTGCTCAAACATCAGTCTTGGGCAAAAAACGAATCGTAAGTTAAAGAAGCTACACAAATATGACAGAATATCAGGTAACCACAGTTTATCATGAACAGTCTCGAGACATGGGCTAGTTTTTATGCATTGAGTGAAAAAACAGCAAGCGATCTATAGACACTGAATGAGTTACTTGAGGCAAATGTAACGTTATTTGACTTTCACAGGCTGTTTTATTGACCCCTTTACGTGGTTGAAACGTTCATTTGGGCAATGAAATGAAAGGTAATACATTTAATTTATACAAGGTCTTTCACATAGCCTACTTTCTTTTGTTCTTTTATGATGTTTCGTACTATCAGCTAAAGAGGACAGCATTTATCTTTTAAACAGGTGAGACTTTTTTTTTTTTCTTGTTAAAAAACCCTTTCAAAGCCTTTTAATATTTGTGTTCTAATTAGCCTACTAATAATCAGTTTCTTCACAAATGGATCATTGTACCTTCTTAAATTAGGTCTGTGTCATAAGCTACAAATGCAAATGGTCCATAGCTAAGTTAGTTCACCCAAAAATGAAAATTTACATTTACTCATGCTCATGTTGTTCCAAATCCTTTAGTGATGGTACTTTTTTTTTTTTTTTAAGCTTGAGAATTTTCTGTCCCTAATTTCTATTCATTCAAAACTCTGACAGTGGTTTACTCCAGATGTTCTGAAGAGGTATGATCACTTTAAATAATGAACATATTTAATTTAGGCTTTTTATTCACATGAAACATTGATCTGTGGACATAAACAGAAGTTCAACCGTACTTGCTTGACTCGTGAGGACAAACTGATCGTGTTAAAACGGCCTCTTTTTTGAATGGTTTACTGTTTCGCTATTTCTGAGCCTTTATTTACTGCATTTGTTCTCTCTGAGTCTGTCTTATTTTACAATGCCACAGTGACATTATCCAGGAACTGTGTATGCATGGACGCCAGTGAAATCCATGGCAGCTGTTTATGTAGATACACCCCAGAAACTCCACATAAACAGGTAAGTGCAAAGTGTGAGTCAGATGTAATACTAATGGTCTCTCTCTCTCTCTTTCTCTCTCTCTCTCTCTCTCTCTCTCTCTCTCTCTCTCTCTGTGTCAAGTTTACTTGAGAAATCTGAACTCAAGAGGCAGGGGAGGTAAACCGATATGGTGATGTTAAAACCAAGCCAGATTTTGTTTCCCATAAACAAAGGGGGTTTTCAGATGTCTTTCAAGGGCCGTGCAAACATTGATGTCTTCCAGACCTTCTCCAAATTCACCCTCGGTTGGCGGATATGTGCTCACGCCTGTTTATAATGCACGCTCGGAGGGTGTTTACAGTCAAAATGATAACACATCCATTCCTTAAAGTGTTAGCTCGCCCAAAATTTTGAAACTTTTCAAAACTGAAAATTTTCATGTCGTTCCAAGACTTTAGTTCATCTTCAGAACACAAATGAAGATATTTTAATAAATTTGCGCCAGTTCTGTGTAGTCCAGATTTCCTTAATACACTGAACAGATTTAATTTAGACTTTGACTCCTATATAAACATTCATCAATGTGCACATCAGTTACGGTAAACGGAAGCTCAAGCATGTTTGCTTGATGTGTAAGAACCAATGAGATTGATTTCCGTTTGTTACACACCACGTTTGAGCTTTCACAAGAACCAATGAAAAAATTTATTTTTGGCTGAACTATCTCTTTAAAGATTCTATAAAGACAAAAGACTATTTAAAAAATTAGAACTGAATAAACTCAACTCACATACTCTGTTCTGGAAATATCAACAATTTTGGAACAAAGCATAGCTAATCAAATTATAGGACTGAAATAAACTGTTATATAATGTGTTTCATGAGGGCAAGCGATTTCAAGTCTCAGGTTGAAATTGTTCGTGCGGAATCACCTTGTTGACCAAAAGAAAGCTAATTGGTTTGTGACTTCTGTTTATCTGTGAAATTCAGCCAAAATGTCACTATTGTGACCATGCCTTAAGACAAAAAATATTTTTATTATTTAAAGGATTAGTTCACTTCAGAATGAAAACTTCTAGTAATTTACCTACCCAATGTCAAGATGTTTGTCTTTCTTTCTTCAGTCAAAAAGAAAGATTTTTAAGGAAAGCATTTTTTCTTCATATTGTGGACTTCAACAATTGCCAACAGGCTGAAGGTCTGTTAAGGGTTTTATATATACTTTTTATATATGCTAAAGTATAATATATATACTTTTTTAACCCCAAATGCTCATCTTACACTAGATCTGCGATGTGCCACGCATTACATAATCTTGTTGGAAAGGTCACACGTGATGTAGGCAGAAGTATAGCGGTAGGGTGGAAAAACTCCATCTCATTTTCTCCTCCAACTTCAAAAACATTCAACCTTGTTGTTTTACCTTTTTTTTTTGTAAAGGCCGTTTGACTTAGTCTTTGCTTGTTTGCTTTTTTAAACACTTGTCCGGTACTTCCGCCTACATCACGCGTGACCTTTCCAACTTGATTACATAATCCTTAGGGCATCGCAGAGCTAGTGCTAGACAAACATTTGTGTTGCACATGTGTTTCTACACATCACTTAAAATAAGGTAAAAAACCAAGAGCCTCCATGGTCAAAAGTTCCCTGCATTCTTAGCTACGGCCCTATTCACAAGATTAAACATAGAAATAAGCACAAAGTTCCTTGAACACAAAACAAAAGTAAGTGGACACTTTGTAACCTGCTCTGTAACTTCACATCATATGCCAGATTTCATCTTTTCTCTTGACTGAGGCTTAAACAAAGCTCATGAGCATTACATCCGCATTGCCTGTACATAAACAACTGAAATGACCACAAATAAACTGACTGTAAATGAGTTTATACCATATAACGTTTGGATTCACATCTGAGGTATTAGGGTAAATATGTTTGGGGATTTCATAGGCAGGACTCCTAGAGGGAGTGAAGAACTGACTGATGAAAAAGAATGAAATGGATTCACATACTAAAACCTTTTTTGTGGCCTGTGCGTCCTGCTGTGAAAGTAAAAGTCGAGGCTTGTTTAGCTCAGAGCTGAGGCAATTCTGGAAGCATTCAGACTGCTGAGAGACTTTTGGATTTAAAAACTGCCTTGACCTTAGATAACCGTACGGTTTCTAAAAACTACTTCATAATGACTTTAAAAGGAATTGAATTTAATTGAAGCAAGACTTCAACTTATATTTACACATAATTATTTTCATTGGCAGATAAACAAACTAACTTTCCTTATTTGTCTTTTCGATATTCATGTTTATAAAACTGTTGTGAGGAAATTTCAGACCTCATGCCTACATGTTGAAAAGTGTGTTTTAAGAGTCCACAAGTCATTTAATTGTGTGTTAATGTTAACAATTACAGTTCAAATACAACAGTTGAGATAAAAGAGTCATAGTTAAATACCAGTTCAGTTTCATTTCTGTGCTTACATTCTAATAATCTACTAATGGTTCACGTGGAAAGAAAAACCTTCATAAACGCTTCATTCAGAAAAAAGAAATCAACAATCCAGTTCAAAGAAGTGGTGCAAATGTGTTCAAGTGAATCTGTTTTAATCTAACTACCATCACGATCTTCACAAAAACGTACAGGCACAGTGCAGAGTAAGTAAACCCTTTCCCAGAAGTCTTTGCTCTGTACTCTTATCCAGTCTAATTGTGCCTAAAAATGTGGTAACATTGACAACATTCCATTTTTTTTTTTCTCAGAATCTGTTGCACATGTAAACAAGGACTTTCATTGGTTCGCAGTGTTTAAGTTACATATAAATAGTATGTCATGGAGTCTGCAATCGGACTGACCTGAATTCGGATTAACAGCAATCTGGAACTGTAAACACAGTCATTGTTCCCTGTTAATTCTAGTTAATGCTGATATTGTTCATAGAACCCAGCTGTTGTTAACTCAAATGCAGTCTACATGTCTTTATTTATATTTGGTTAGGATGTGGACATGGCATTGAGCCCAGACAGATTAGACTATTGTTCCCCTCAACAATTTAACAATGATTAAAGCCTATATTCACAATAAGCCATTGGGAACCACTGGAAAACCCAGTCAAAGTCTGATTGCTTAATTTTGCAATACAAAGGTCTCTGGCTGTGTGTGTGTGTGTGTGTGTGTGTGTGAGAGAGAGAGAGAGAGAGAGAGAGAGAGAGAGAGAGTGTGTATACAGGTGCTGGTCATATAATTAGAATATCATCAAAAAGTGGATTCATTTCACTAATTCCATAATTCCATTCAAAAAGTGAAACTTGTATATTATATTGATTCATTACACACAGACTGATATATAAGTGACAACTAAGGAAAATCCCAAATTCAGTATCAGAAATTTAGAATATTACTTAAGACCAATACAAAGAAAGGATTTTTAGAAATCTTGGCCAACTGAAAAGTATGAACATGAAAAGTATGAGCATGTACAGCACTCAATACTTAGTTGGGGCTCCTTTTGCCTGAATTACTGCAGCAATGTGGCGTGGCATGGAGTCGATCAGTCTGTGGCACTGCTCAGGTGTTATGAGTCCTGTTGGAAAATGAAATCTGCATCTCCATAAAGTTGGTCAGCAGCAGGAAGCATGGAGTGCTCTAAAACTTCCTGGTATACGGCTGTGTTGACCTTGGACCTCAGAAAACACAGTGGACCAACACCAGCAGATGACATGGCACCCCAAACCATCACTGACTGTGGAAACTTTACACTGGACCTCAAGCAACGTGGATTGTGTGGCTCTCCTCTCTTCCTCCAGACTCTGGGACCCTGATTTGAACATAATGTTGGACCACTCAGCAGCAGTCTAGTCCTTTTTGTCTTTAGCCCAGGCGAGACGCTTCTGACGCTGTCTGTTGTTCAACAGTGGCTTGACACAAGGAATGCGACAGCTGAAACCCATGCCTTGCATACGTCTGTGCGTAGTGGTTCTTGAAGCACTGACTCCAGCTGCAGTCCACTCTTTGTGAATCTCCCCCACATATTTGAGTGGGTTTTGTTTCACAATCCTCTCCAGGGTGCGGTTATCCCTATTAATTGTGCACTTTTTTTCTACCACATCTTTTCCTTCCCTTCGCCTCTCTATTAATGTGGTTGGACACAGAGCTCTGTGAACAGCCAGCCTCTTTTGCAATGACCTTTTGTGTCTTGCCCTCCTTGTGGAAGGTGTCAATGGTCATCTTTTGGACAACTGTCAAGTCAGCAGTCTTCTCCATGATTGTGTAGCCTACAGAACTAGACTGAGAGACCATTTAAAGACCTTTGCAGTTTTGAGTTAATTAGCTGATTAGAGTGTGGCACCAGGTGTCTTCAATATTGAACCTTTTCACAATATTCAAATTTTCTGAGATACTGAATTTGGGATTTTCCTTAGTTGTCAGTTATAATCATCAAAATTAAAAAGAAATAAACATTTGAAATATATCAGTCTGCATGTAATTAGTAAAATAAATCAACTTTTTGATGATATTCTAATTCCATTCAAAAAGTGAAACTTGGATATTGGTCTGGGTAGATCTGCTTACTTCTAATACACAGACAAGCTAGTAGTGCTGCTGCTGCTTGAACAGACATACGTTACACCCGTAGCAGATCTAGGCAGGTGGAGCTGGGGGAGGTGGAGAGGTGCAGAGGAACTATGATAGCATGCTGCAGCAAATACTGAACCAGACTTCAAATGTTGTGCAGGCAATCTCATTGGCGTCCGGATCAGCAGAAGCCAATCAGCTTGTACCATGTAGTAATGATACAATTATGGAAGTCATAATGGAAGCAAGAACATTGTAAGACACTTTTGTTGTGTAACATTTAAGATTTTGTTCATTTACATTAGCATAAGGTTTTATGCTGAAATTTCCTGCCATTTTAAATAATAGGCATACATATGTAGTGCATAAATGTACAACCTTCTTCTCAACCCCCAAATACATGGGGTTCAAGCTTTTGGAAGGGTCTTACTTGCCATAACACTTTTGCAATATAACATGCTAGGCTTGGGTATAATGTTTTGGCCAGATTTGCTTATAGCCCATGTTGTTACTCTATCCACTTTAAGGTTTCATGTAACCCTGACCAGGTATCCGGCATAAAGGTTTTCTAGGGTAATAAACCGCAGCTGACTATATTCTAAGTCTTGTACATGTATAATTTCCAAAGAAACCATAGTTGAGTGTTATTACTAAGAAAGATTCGGATCAACTGTTGGGAATGTAAAAACAAACACTGGTTCATTTGAACACATTTGCTTATGGCTGAAAATCCCTGCGGTGAAGCCTCTCTCAAGCCACTCTGCATGACTGTCAAACTAAATGGGTTTTATTTATATTATCTTTATTGTTTTAACATGGATATAAATGTATAAGTTATTTTTTACAGTTTAAAATAAGTCAGAAACATATGTATATATATATATATATATATATATATATATATGTTAAGCAGAAAATTTTAAGATTCTGCACAAATTATTTCACATCTCAAATGTAAAATGTACGACATTAATGCTGACGAGGAAGGTCAAAAGGTTAAATTCACTTGTTTCTATTGAAGAACAAGATGCTCTTCTGTAATTAAAGACAAAATTAGAAAACAATGCAAAATGAAAGCATTTTGCTCTCAAAATACTTTTGTTGTCAGTGTTGGGCAGTTAATAATATTACTTTTTCCGGTAACTAGTGTAACTAATTACTATATGATTTCCATAATAATATTACGGTTATCATAAAACAGCTTATTACTTTTGATTCCTCAACCCCTGCTCATTTGAAATCCAACAGTTCCTAGATTTATTTGAATGTTTCTAAAGACTCACACAGGCACATGACGTTACCAGTGCAACAGACAAGGTTGAAATCTGGAAAAGCTTACATTCTACGGATGGAAACATTGCCATTACATTGATTTTGTCAGGAGAAAAGATGATCTGAACATTGTTGTATATGTTGTGGCATCACATTTTTTATTTTATTTACTTTACTCTGACATCACATGGCTTGCCCACCCCCATCCCAATGATGCCGACAGAAATGATATCATTTCTTTCATTTCCTTACAAATTTATGGGATTTCTTTTTACAAAATCAGAAGAAATACCATCATTGCTAACAGAGAAATTATTTCTACAATTAGCTTCATGCTACACATGACAATTAATGAGATTACGACAACACTTTTACTTAAAAATCGCTGTCAATCACCATTGATCCAATGTGGATTATGAAAAATGTTAATAATGTTTTAGAAAACTTTTATGGAGAAGATACACAATTATAGCTTCTGTGGGGCATGAATGAAAAGTAATATAAATAGTAGTGTAACTAATTGCTGTTGCCAGAAAGTAATACGTTGAGTGATAATATTGAGTAATATAATGTAAGTTACACTTTTTGAGCAACGAGCCCAATACTGGTCTCAGACTTCTGAACCTCAAAAGTTAACAATCAGTTACTTATCTGGGAGTGTATTCACAAAACATTTTATCTTACAACTAAGAGTTCTATATTTTTAGAACAAAAATGTTGTCATATTCAAATAAAGGTTTTAAAATGTAGGCTAAGTTTCATTAATTATAGTATGTGTTCAGCTAATTGTCTGCCTCTTACATGTGTGCATCTTGAGAGAATGAAGAATATATAGCCTATATACACACAAACGAGACACTTCAACAGTTTTTTGCATCCCTGCGCCACCTCGTTCCTCATTCTTGGTGGGAGAACTCTGTGTTTGGGCAAAATTCCAAGCTCGAGCCCACTATCCCTTTGGACACCACGGCAAATACTTTATTTTAATATTTCTTTTTACTCTATTCTTTCATTTAGTGTTAACTCATGGAAATAACTGCCTCAGGTAATTGGACATTATTTATTTATTGATTTATTAAAAATGTATTTTTGGATTTTTATTGTAGATTCAAATCTCTCTATCTATATACTCTCTCTATAACCATTAACGTGAACGTCACAGGGGATGTTATTATGAGCCCCACATGTACAATGTCTTTAGGTGGATTACGATTGTTTGTGATTTGGTCTTATTGACTACCCCTAACATTTCACAGATCTAGGAGCTAGTTTTAGTGCTAAAATGCTTTGAGAAATAATTTTAGAGCAAAAATGGAGGAGTCCTAAAATTAGGACATGACACAACCATTATTTTTTAAGAGTTTCTCCTAAATCAGCATGTTTTTTGAGCTACTTTTAGCCTTAAGATGTTTTGTGAATTTGGCCCCTGATCTTTTTCTCAATTAAGAGATCATTTCAAATACATATTGATTTGTCTTCACTCTGCTGCATGTAGTGATATCTGATATAATGACTAAAACACAATTAATGAGCAGTGCCTCAGCTTCATTAGTTTTCTAATTAATGGACACTCATGATAATAGTTAATCAGTCTACAATGAGTAATCACTAAGGAAAATCAGCTGCGTACATGCAGCAGTGTTTATTTAATTTAACAGGCTAATTAATAATCTCTTTTGATATGATCGTTTTTGATATCTCAAACACAAACATACAATTTAATTAATCGCCTTAATTAAACTACCTGCTTGCGCAAGACTTAAACATTAAGCTGGTCTTTAACAGCAACAACCATTCTGATCTCTGCCGAGAAAAATGTCAATGTATATAAACTAGTTGACTTCACTGACAGAAAATAATGATAAAAAAAACTCAAACTAGTAGAGCTCATTAATAAACAGCAGTGATGTATATCAACAGCTGTCTAGTTATATATATTAGTAGACTTCACTAATTAAATATTCCATTGTTATAGATTAAATAATGCATCAATAAACTTTGACCTTGCTGATAAACTAGACAGTTGATGGATGCAATCAAAAATATATTTACAAAACATAGATAGTTGACCTCACTAACAAACTGGTCAGTTGTTGGGTTCAGTAAAAAGAAAAAAAAAAAAAAAAAAAAATGGCACATAAGTAAACTAGTCAGCCTCACTTATAAATGAGTCAGTTGTTGGACAACTTGCCATTTTAACCATTTCAAGCCCTCTCTATTATCAAAGTAAATGTACAATATATTCTGTGTAATCTTCAATTGACTAGATTCTGCATGCCCAGTCCCAGCTCTTGCTTTTCACCATTTGCCAACAAAAGATGATTATATCTTCCCGTAATCAGCAGGCATTAGTTAGATATGCCACAGCGAGGATGTATCCAGCTAATTTCCGCTTCAGAAGACACGATACCATTTGGAAAACATGGAGCAAAACCGCTAATCATCAGATGAGAAAAAGCCAGAATTCCCAGTGCCTTGCTGGTCCAACCGAAGCCTCCCAGATGGTCCTGGGAGTTAATGTTAATCTAATCAACAAACAATTAAGCCTCAAAGGCTTGCATGGCAACTCCATTTACAGCTGCTGAGATTCTCGCCCGTGTATAGAATGGCGTAACGTCAATTAAATCTATTCAACAGTTACAAGTCAAAAAATAATCCAGCGCAGTTGTGGATGAACATGTAAGCTTTGAGGTCCTACCAAGATACTTTTTTTGATTATATCCCCAATAACAGTCTATTCATTAATGAAAAATGCTAATTACTAATCTTAGAAATGCACATATTTAGCAATACGTTTTATCTCAATGAAACATTCCTTTTTAACTTTGAATATGCTCAGTTAAATTTATTAAAATCATTTTGTTGTGACATTTTGATGAAAAATGGTTTTCTTTTTTCCCTCGGAACACTGTGCACTCAGATTGTGCACAATAACACATTCAACATGTATTCAGCAAGTAAACAGGCTCAGTATTGAATCATGAAAGCAAATCCTTTTTATTATTATTTCCAAACAATCAAATTCAAAAGGAAACATTTTTTTTTTTTTTGACCTCCAAGAAAATCTGGATTAATGAACACTTTTTCTTTTTTTAAAATGTAGGTCTGCAAGTAATGTGCATCATATTTGATGACAGCGAGTTGTTTAGAGATCATTTTGGCTCTAGAAGTTTATGGTTAATGAGAGTAGAAAACCTGACTCAGAATTTGCATAATGAATTCAGACATGAGACATGCCAACTTTCCAGTCTCGTCAGATTCTTGATCAGACATCAAATGCAGATACAGGACTTGGCCAGAAAGTTCTAGTGCCACATATTAGCTAATTAGCTAACATGAGCAAACTAGGGTTTAAATTACAAGATGATACATGCTGGGGCATCTGAGCGACGGCTCTAAATACTAATTGCAGCAAGGATGCTACTATATTAATACTGAACCTGGAAACACCAATTTTTGCTAGTCACAAAATCAATGATTGCAAAATGTTGCCACTGTGAAAGAGATTCCGAAATATAGCAAGGATGCTAACTGAGAATGAGTGAACAAGATTATTGTGTTAAATATTGATAAAACATGTTTAAGCTCTACTCATTAAATTGCTAACAGATACAGCATCCCATGATAACCAGTGGTGCGTTTCCCAAAAGCATCTTTAGCCAACTGTGGTCGCAAGTTCCGTTGAATTGTGTTGGTATTGACGGATCTTGTGACAATGGTTGGCTTCGGGGAAACGCACCCCAGATTTGCCAAAAATAATTCTCTCTTCTGTTCTTTTTTTATTCTATTCTGGTCCAAGCTGGTTTACACTGCAATTGCTGATGTACCAAGTTGGAGGGGTGTTGCAATATACCGGTATAGATATTCAAAGCATGAATTCCTGACATTGTGCTAATTTAGGGTGTGACAATATTCTAGTATTGGCAATAGCCACAATATTAAAAAATGAATAGGACTCTTATGATATCATGACACGTAAATACAGCGCCAGTACCTGGTTGACCTCTCAGGTGGCAATATTGCACCTTTATGCTGACCACACAGTTCGATAAATTTGGTGTTTTTCAAAGCCATGCATCCAATGAACATTTGCAAACTCCATCGTAAACTTGTTTGGTTGGAGCTACAGCTTTCCACCTGTGGTTAGTTTCTTGTTAGTAAGTGTATGCATATACACATGTGCTCTAGAACACCTGTACATAACATTAAAAGCAACCTGCGATTAAATCAAACATTAAAATAAAGCAAAACAGCTGAGAATTTTTGAAGTAGTCCTCATACGCCATGTTTATTGACATGAAAAATATGTAAATAATTTAAAGGAATCTTAAACTGATATTTGAAGTAAGTAGAATATTGAATCGATTAGTAGAAGACAAATTAGTAAAAGTTATGGCACTATGCATGACGTCATTCACAGCTGATTAATACGACTGATATTCAACATTATCATGGTTTTTCCGTGACTGGCTATTCAAGTTCATCACACAATTGTAGTTAGGCAGCAAGTTACATCATTGTGCTGGAAACACATCTCCATCACATTTATTTATTGAACTCAGAATATTCTTTCAAGCAAATAAACACATTTCAAATCTATATTAAAAGGTCTCACAACTGTTTCGGGAAGTTTGAGAACAGGGTCAGTTGGAACATGAGTCTCAAAGCGATATCAAGAAGTCATAATATCTCACCGCTAATTTGTTTTTTACGCCAGCAGTGGAGTGAGTATATGTTTATTTATTCGACAGCAAATTAGGATGGTATGTGGGGCTCTGATTATTTTCATCATTATTAGGAAAGCCACACAGTGAGGGCTCTTGGGAAATGTAGTCAGGCACCAGAGTAGTGTGTGTTAAATATAATGGCTTTTGCCCTCAGGCTGCTGCCCACAAGAGACTGCCAAAGGAGCCAGCTAATGGCAGCAGCATTAAACCAGACCATATCTAGCTTCTGCAAACAGGCATGTGTATTACGCTCTGAGCCAACTGATGTCATACTGCCCTGAGGCTTTTCAAAGTATTTTAAATACGATTCGTGTGTAATATATGTTGAAAAAGGCCCAGAAGGTTTCTTTAATGATGAAACCAGCTTTTTCCCCCATATCATAAGTTATGAAGAAATATCCCAAAAAGTAATTCTTGCTATTTTTAGTTTGAAGAAAAAATAATAATAATAATAATAATAATAATAATAAAGATAATAAATCCAAACCTACTTATTTAGTAGGTTCACATGCAACCTGTTTCACAATTTCACACGGAAATACGCCAGATTACCACAGTAAAATGGGTTCTGAACATTTAGCGCAATAACATTTGCAGTATACTAGCGTGCCTCCGCCTCCCCCAGTTCCACCTGCCTAAATCTGCTGTAGGACTTATACATGTCTATTTATGCAGCAGCAGCATATCACAGCAGCTTGTCCATCTATTAGCAGTAGCAAGTCTATATTTGCTCTGCAGCAACAGCAGCATTAATCAACATCAGCAGCTTAGCCGATCTAGTCCGCAAAGTCCAAATACATTAACATTGCCATATTCAATAACATGCTAAGACTGTTCAGAGAGTTGTCATAATTGTACATATCTGTTTTATAAAAAATATAGAGTTGAAATAACTCTATAACGACAGATAGTCATAACAAAAATGAACCATTTGTCAGAATTCAAATGAATGTCTTTGACTGGTGGCATCTGGTTCCAAATGTCTATCCAGATGTTCATTAATGGATGCTCTGCTCCAGTGTGATGGCTGAGAACTACCTGGTTTATTGTTGCAGAAATGCCACTGTTGACTCAGTAGAGATGTGATTTACAGACACAGAATATGAAGCTGAAAAAGCAAGGTTTTTTTGTGTGTGTGTGTGTGTGTTGTTTTTTTTTTTTTTTTTGGCTTACAGCAGCATCTTGAGAACCTGTCAAACCCTTTCGAGCAGCAGGTGAGATAGTGGCACTGAAATTATGTACATTCACAGAGGAAATCTATAGAAATGGGAGGTGTTGTTAGAAAATGTGGAGACCTAAAGCTTTTTGCAAGACTTGCAGACTTTGCTCTGATGCTGTCTGCTTTCAACTCGTAATAGTGTGGTAATGCGCTGGCTGGAAGCTCAAAGGCGAATGATTCGCTTGCCTTGAGAGCAGCTGCCACAGAAATTGGATGACTGTAAGGGGGGCTTGAAGCCGGCCGGAAAACAAGAACTAAAGTGTTTCCAATTGGGGAACTGATCTCATAGATGTCTATAAGCTTTTGAGACTGTGATTTCGGACACAAAGAAGACCAGCCGTTATTTAGCAGAGGTAAAAAGTATATATTAATTGATTGATATCGAAAGTACCATATTTATTATGTTTAAATAAATGTTGTTAATATGTTTTAACTGGTACATACAGTTTCTACAGCCACCTGGAAATTTAGGAGATATTTAAGTTTTGATGTCAAGTCAAGACATGGTAGTTTTCATATAGTGAAAATACTTTTTAAGTTACAACATATTTTGTAGGCTCAGTATCGATTTTTGAGAAAACTTTAACCTGATCTTGTGAGGAAAAGTAGTTCATGAGGTGAGGATTTTGTATGGATTTGAACAATGTGATGTGTATGGGCACGTGCATTTAAAAAAAAAATAATAATTTGGGGTGCAATAAGCGTGAAGCCCCACCCCTCAACCATTAGGGGTCGTAAGCAGATCGTACGAAAACATACAAATGAGACTGTATGAATTTGCCACCAATTTCACAAAACGTAAAATAGTTACGAATCGCCTTGAGAGTGTGTTGCAGTCTCCATTAACTGGAAATGTCAGAGAATAGTCATGGAAAATCTTTCGTCAAAAGGAAATTCTGGATATGTGATGTCACATTAAGTAAACATTAAGTACTATTCACACAAAGATATGACAAAAGTATTTGACTTGTGGCTCAGTGAGTAAGCCAAGAACTGCATTTCAAAAAGCACTGTGAGCCAGAGTAGATTGAAGAAGCAATTGCATGAATTGTCTTAAAATTAAAGGCTTTCCCCAAAAAGAATCGTGGCATATTGAGGCCCTTCAAGGCATTTCACAGAGAACTTTTTTTTTCTTTTTTTTTTTTTTTGCAGTATCCTAAAATAAGTTTATTGCAATTCCACTGCTTACAAGTCACATTTTTCAATGCAAAACTGTGTTCTGTGTGAATGACCTCTTAGAATGTAAGATCCTCCAGGGAAACTCTGCCCTGACAGATTCAAATCAAAAACACTTAAGAGTTTTTTGTTTGTGAATCACACTGATTGCTCTGAATGCAACCAGCATCTGTAGATGCAGTCATAAAATGCAATAAATATATATATATATATATATATGAACAATTAATTTAATTGATATGCACCAGCATAACAATACGTAGTAAAAGTAGTAGTAAAATCCTCAATATTTTGCTACACACACACACAGGTTCGTTTTGCTAAAGTGAGGACATTCCATAGGCGTAATGGTTTTTAATACTGTACAAACTGTACATTTTATCCTCCTACATTACCCCTAAACCTAACTTATCACAGAACACATTTCGTTATTTTTACATTTTTGATAAAACATTGTTTAGTATGTTTTTAAAGCTATTTTACATATGAGGACTCATGAAATGCCTTCATGGTTCATGTTTACGTCGTAATACCAGTGTAATATCCATGTCATTATACAAATTTGTGTCCTCAGAAATCACAAAAATGCACACACAGACACACACATTTCTATATTAAATATTTTAATATATAAAAATAAAAACTTTTTTTTTTTCGGTTCCCAGTCGTATTGTTTGGCTATAGCCTCTCATCATATGGGCAGATGTCTATCCTGCTCGGCAGAGTTTTGCCATGCTAATGACTGTGGTGTAAATATAAATGTGCTTTGTTAAACTGATGACTGTCTATGTCACAACTAATTCACTCTGTACTTGTGTAAACACTCTAATCAGTTATGGCTTTTAACAATCCCTTTAGGTTTCAAACTCTGATAATAAAAGTCAAATTGAGTTGAGGCCATTAGGGAATGAACTTCAGAATTTTCAAACAGAAAGCAACCCCAAATGTATCTGGGCATATTTAAAGCTGTAGTCTGTAACTTTTTTTTGGTTAAAATTATTCAAACTTAATTTTTGAGCAAGTACATGACCAGCCAGTGTTCAAAACTATCCCCTAACCTTAACCCTCTTCACAACGTTAAGCTAATGTTTCCTAATAGTACTGGTGGGTTTCCACGGGAAATGTTCGTCTTTGCGCCATTACATCCTGTCTGTTTACGTAGGAGTCCCAGCTAGTAGGCTATATGGCATGTGGAAGTTTTTTCACAGCAGCTGCAATAATCAAACTTACCATTTTGATGGGGAATTGTAATCCAGAAAGGTCCAAATGATAATCATCAGTGTCAAATTTGTGTAATTTCAGAGCAAACTTTAACAATAATAATAATTTGCATGGTTTGACATGATCCAGGCGAAGCGAGCATTAGATTTAATCACCATTGGCAGCGTGATTTATTGTTTTTTTTCCTCAGTTGATCAGAGCAAAAGTGGAAGACATGTTACTTGCTTGTTCATATGATTTTTTTACAGTAAAAATTCTTATTTTGGTCGTACTTGAGTACAGTATCCACACCGATGTGGTGACTGACACCAAACATTAGATTCATCCGCGCTGAGGAGTCGTGCCAATATACAACCCACGTAAAGATGAGAATTCCGCAAATAGCTACAATTGCAGGTTTCAAACAGAGATGGCGACAAAGAGGCAAAACATACAGACTACATTTACATTTACATTTAATCATTTAGCACACGCTTTTATCCAAAACGACTTACAAGAGAGGAAGACACCAGTTTTAACATTGTTTCACAGCATATGAAAAATGCTGGTCTTCCAAAAATTAAGATTGTTGACAAAAGTTTCTGACCTCACAGGTTCTGAAACCACCTTTGTCAAGTTTCAGCATCACACTGTGCTTTAAATGGTGGCATAATGCTAACTTGTCCATTCTTGCAGCAAAGCATATTTTTGCATATGGCATAACACTCCCACACCACAGAAACATCGCCAATTCAAAGGTTTTTGCTGTGCATCATAAAATTTCTTAAAGCCTGGTTTTCTTATCTCCCAGAGTATGATAATCCATCATAAAAATAGTATTATTTTATATATATATATATATAATATAAACATATCCTGTGTATCAATATGCATTTTGTGAAAATGATCTATATCCATAATGTTGATTTATGCTCCTCATTTCCACCATGACCAACAACCAATAGTTTTGATACTTATAAACTAGAGTGTGTTTATAGTATATTGTATATTTCCAGTTTACATTTTAATTTTAGTATAATTTTTAGCATTGAAACAAACTATATAACACTCCACTGCCTGTGACCTGCACAAATGAGGCATCGACCCTACGCTGCCGATTTGCCCCAAAAGCTGGAAGAGATTATTCTTCTATGTAGTTTCCAGCCACTGATTGCCAATGCATCAGCTCCTTTTTCAGGGGGGGGGGCTTGTGCCCCGGCGCCCCAATGGCATACGCCCTGATACTCCGCACATGGGGGCGATTAGACAGTTAGAGACTCTCGCTTTGGCAGATCCACTCCAAAGCAACCCTTAACCCGCATGGCCAACAATAGTGCCTCTTCCAGACATGTGGGTACAGTCAGAAAGCTCAAAAACCAGCGTTGCAAAATATGCATCACTGGAATGACAATGCTAATCTGGTAAACTGCAGTTCAAAGTCTATCAGGAGAATTTTAGTGCACAGCCCGCAGCCAAGGGGAAATGGGTAATAGGTCTAAATTTTTAATAAAATAAAAATTTAAAAAATTGAGCAATAAACATTTTACAGTGTATGATTTTTGTGTGCAGTAAATCTCACCTCTTGCTTTTATGCATGTTCTGTGTTAGACTAAATGAACAAAACGGTGCCATTAATAGGAAGTAAGTAAAACTCAAACTTCAAATGGCCTTTTTAGTGAGCAATTGGCTTGTTGAAATTTGAGTTACATCTTTGTGTCTGTGACCAGAGTTTGCTGAGCATAATGACTGGTGATCCAAAAATAAGTTGACTATTATTAAGAATAGCTGAACATCAGTTCACAAATAAAATATATTGTTTAAATTATTACAGCCTTTAGTAATTATTTTGAAATAAATGTAAAAATGCTTACAAACACTAATTTATGAGATGTATACTTTGTTTTAATAAATAGAATATTATCATTATGTCTTTACTATTTCCAATATTCTATTCTTTGGTACATTCTTTTAATTAGCATTTCCTTAACAAAAAAGAACAAGATATCACTAATCATGATCATTTGATACTTAATACTGGAGTAATGGTTTGTGTGTGTGTGTGTGTGTGTGTGTGTGTGAACATAATCATTACTTTGTTTATATTCAGTGCACAATAAATACTTTCATGGATGGTTCTCATCATAATTTTTTGTTATGTCTAAAGTTTCTACTGCGATTTCTTAAATGTTTTTTTTTTTTTTTTTAAACATCAGGGGCTTTCCACATTCTTTCATTCTAGATGTTTTCTGGTTGTGTCAGTGATATCTGTGGATAGCAATGTAAACATCAGTCACTTCACACTTTTCATTGGAATAAGAAACAGCTGTTAGTGTGATCAGCAGGGGGTATGGCTCTCCACTTTTGATTTTTTTTTAAACTTTACAATGTTTAAAAACCATGTGAAAGGCAAGAAAGGGCAAACAACTGGACACTAAGTTGTATGGCGCTGAAAAGCGCTAATGTTTAGGGAACAAGAAGTTCAATGCCTGGGAGCAACACATTTTGATTCCTTCCAAATCATATGAGTACATTTGTTTCATGTTACCAAGAGAGAATCGTGCCAATAAACAATGCCTGTGGTATAAATTAGTCTGTCAACTTTTATTAATAAATAAATCTAACACTGTTGATGTAAATGTGTTAAATGGATGTATCATTAGATAATATGGTAGAAAAAAAATGTCCTTGCATATTTAAAGAAAAGTAATACTGTTACTTTGGTACAGTATTCTTTTTATAGCAGTCAGTGCTGGGTAGTGACTTAGTGGATTATGTAATTAGGTTCCGAAACTGTAGTACGTGTAATTAGATTATATTTTAAAATGTAAGTTACTTTTTAATGGATTGCATGATTACTTATTCATACAATAGCAGCAAATTATTAATTTATTGCTTCTCTCTAATACTTATTTTTACTCTTTTATTTATTTATTTTTTTTGAAAAAAATTCTATTTAGTGTCATACCCTCTAAATTTGGGGATATGTCTTCCATGTAGTTTCCAGCCACTGATTGCCAATGCAATCTGACAGATTCGAGACGCTGCTTCAAACGCTGTGGGAACGCCTCTGCGTGATTGCGTCGTGAAGCACACGTGAAATCAGTCCAATGGTGTCAAGGGACATCATAGGCGGGTGACGTCATGACCAGGAAACTATAATGGCACAATGGCCAGGTCCCAAGTTGGCACTCTCGAGCGTGTTACAGGTCTAAGCCTCAAAGTACCACTGAGGAAATGGGTGACTCAGGGATGTGCCCCTAAAGAGACCCCTTCATTTGAAATATGGTAAGCAGCAATAGTGAGATCTTGATGTTCGACTAATAGACTTTGATGCGAACCTCCTGTTTTTCAGCCAGCCAGTCAATATTCAAACTGGCTACGACGCAAGTTACAACCTCCAAGAGCTCCTCAAACGCTTGAGTGTGAGGTGGTAAGTCCTCAACATCCCCAAGATCGATGCTAACAACATCCAAGTCCTCAGAGCCGGATAGGTGCAGCACCAACAGCCGTGAAAGAAACCACAGTGTGTGCTTCCAACCCCTGCGATGCACTGGACTGGGCAGGTGAAGGTGGAGATGGAGCAGGACCTGTCTCCAACCCCTCTACCACGTCCATCCATGACAAGAGTCTTCGCTGTGCCTCAGCAGCAGCGGGTCCCAAACCACAGGGAACGTGAGCCTAAAAACTTTCCTTGAAAAGTGATCAGCGGGTGCAGAGAGTTCTTAATGAAAGTTCTCACAGTGCTCAGAACCAACCCCCTCGTGGGCTGCCTGAGCATGCTCCGCTCCAAAACAATCAATGCAAAGCTTGTGTATCCCCACCTATGATGAAACGAGGCTAGGAACACACTGCTTAAACTGTTGTTTGCTCGCCATATCCTACTGTCTAAATATATATGTTACTGATATAAAGACAGACGACACCAAAGAGGACAAACAGTTTCACAGATAGCGCTTGCTAAAGACGAAAAACAGAAGCTGACACTGCATGGTTTGGGTGTGCTTTATAGTTTCCTGGTCATGACGTCACCCGCCTATGATGTTCCGTCACGCCATTGGACTGTTTTCGCATGTGCTTTATGACGCAATCGCACAGAGGTGTTCCCACAGTTTTTGACGCAGCGTGAGTTCCCTTGAAATGGAATTTAGCATTAATGTAACATCGTAAATGTCTTTATCATTTCCATCAATGAAATAAAATTAATTCAGCCAATTTGCTGATAATAGCAACCAAACCACTCATTCAAATCTCTGGCAACTCAGCTCTCTACATCTGTAAAAGTTTACATTAATGTGTGATTTCACATTTGATCAATTAATTCTGAGCTGTCCAAGTTGCAGTTTTGCATTTTTTTGGTGCTTTCATAACCATTGGAATCTGAGGCCAAATTCACAAGAAGCGAACAGAAAACAGTACGTGAATTTCAGAATGCCAGGATACACAACTCCTGGAGATTAAATAGTGGAAAAAGTCAATTCCAATCAAATAACTTACAGCTCTGACTCACTGACAGGCTGAAAAATAAAAACACACACTCATTGGTGTTCAAAGCAGTTGTGATTAATCTTCACATGGCTATTATTTATTTTCTTCTGGGAGATCTGGCTTTATGAAAACTATGACACATCCAGAGTTTGCGCAAGTCTTTTGTCTCAGTGATTAACAGATATTTATGTACATCAAAAACCATTATATGACTTGGAAATGTGACTTGGAAAAAAATAAGTTTAGTTGCAAGGGAAGCAAAAATGTAATGCGACCGAGTCAGTCAGATCAGTCAAATGCACTATTAGACGTTTCTTAAGTAAGCGCCCTTAGTTTAAAGTACATGTTATATATTTCCTGTCATCATAACTCATATTCTCCTACTTGGAGGTTTTTGCAATGCCATTAATAATGTAATTTCAGATCAAGGCAAAAGTCTGATGTCTATTGCACTAACAGATATGTATGTCTATCAAGAAACATTACATTTATTATATGACATGGAAATGTGCTTGTAACTGACAGGCTTGTGGTCTTGGAGGTTGTGGTTGAAAGTAAAACCAGTATATGGATGCAATTTTGTGTAGCCAGTTTCCAATACATTGTAGATGAATTATGATCTGACTTACTTTGGTTTACAGTGTTTCAGATAATGATGAAATTGGATTCATTGCATTCCTATCAGTAAACATAGTTTAAAGAGCACGTTGCATATGAGTGTATCCTCAGTAAGGGGCACGTTTATGTTTTTTTTTTTTTTTTTTTTTTTTTTTTTTTGAAGATCATGGCCTGGTTTCACAGACAGGGCTTAGTCAGGATTAGGTTTTAGTTCAATTAGAGCATTGAAGTGGCTTTTATAAATGTACACTAGGGGGAAAATATATATATATATATATATATATATATATATATATATATATATATATATATATATATATATATATATATATATATATATGTACATCTTGTCAATGGCACATTTGTCATTTTAAGATTTACAAGTTGCTTTCAGTTAAAAAATCGAAAAATAAAAAGTTTTAGCCTTTTTTGTGGAACCAGGGGCATGTGTTTTTAAATGTCTTTATAGATTTTATTATTTTAAAATTGTCCCAAACCCAGACTTTTAATATTAAATTATAAATATCAATCATAAAAATATTAATTATTACATATTAAAATATTATGGTTTAAACAGAGAAAAATATACAAATCATTTCAATACTTACAGTGATAAATAATAATAGATAATAACTTTTCACCACAATGTACAATTTAGTCACTAAAAATGTTTATCGAAAAGTAAGTGTACTTGTTTTAAAAGAGACAACCATATCAAAGAAGTGCTTAAAAATAAAAAAGGTACCACAACAAACAACTTAGTTAGTAATAAAATGTTTTTGAAAGGTAAGTGCAGACCTTGTTTCAGATGCAATATAACTAATATTGTGAAAAATTATGAAGAAAAGATCGATATCTAAATATCACTTGTGAACAAAATATTTTTATTGTGTCTGTGAATGAAATCATGTATTAATAATTTATCATATTATGTAATTTATTAAGTATGATACCTAAAATTTAATATTTGAAGTTTGCCTTAGAAAGACAAACACGTTTGACCATTTATTTAAAATGAAAATGACATTTTTGACCTTTTCTTTTTCCAGTCTCATCAAAGAACACTGTCAAACATAGTATATACTTTGAGATGTGCAGGAATTGTCTTTTCATTTACCTTTAAAAAAAGTCAGTGAGTGATTCATGTCTGCTTTTGCACATTAGAGGGTATGAAACGTTATACATCATACAGCTGCTATCCATCATATCCATCTATGCCATCATACAGCTGCTTTTGCAGGACAGAGAGGAGTGTCATATATATATATATATATATATATATATATATATACTAATAAAGAACCTCCACATTAGCATTTTTAATTAAGGATGGTGATTAATTGTCATGGGAGTTGCCCACTCCAGGCAACTGATTTTCACGCCTGTGCGATTCCTCGTTTGATTGCTAAGATGATTTGACTCCTGTTGTAGGAGATTTTACAGTATGGCACATTTGGAAAATGTTCCAGACATTTTCCTATTTTAAGATTATAGATGTGGGTGAAGGGTGACCGATTGGATGAATCTGGTGCTTGGCTGTATATACAAATTTAACTGAAGGCCTCGCACACGGAGCTGTCAAATATAACCACCACAGTGCCAAATGTAAGCAAGGTTCTCCCCCACCCCCCCACCCCCTTTTTTTTTCTTCGGTAATGGTAGGTAGAGGTGGAGACTTTTGAGCTATTGTGTGTTTTTCCTTTAAACCAGAGTGATACCTTGATAATGAGCGTTTCGAAGCACCGTCGAGGGCTGCTGCTGGGCAGTTCCATTGCCTAAAGGCTTTGCATTAACAATTAATCTTCCTTGGAAAAAAGGTGTTAAGAAGTCACAGCTGCAGCAATGGCCTCTTGCTCTGTTTACCTTGGCAAACTGTTCTCTTTTTATGTGCCTTGCTAATTAATTTTAGATCGAATACATTGGTTATGCATCATTTATGCTCTGAGCCCATGGCTACTGGCGTTGTACAAATATACAAATTCCATACTAAATTAAAAACCATTTTGAAAGAGAGCGTGTACCTTTGGCGGGCTTTGAAAGCGGGAGTGGTTTCTTGTGTTTTTCAGTCCTTCATTCTCAAGTAAACAAACACAGTCAGGCCTCGCTTGTAGATGGATGATTACCTTTCACAAGAAGTTTTTTTTTTTTTCTTCCCCTGTGCACAAGGGAAGGGTGAGGAAAGGGAGGGATGTATGTAAACTGCATGTAGAAATGGTGATGTAGTTTTTAAAGAAGTAGTTCACCCAAAGCTGAATGATCTGTCATCATTTACTCATCTTACGCCATTCTAAACTTGTATGACTTGTTTCCTTCCATTGAAAACAAAAGAAGAAGTTTTGAAGAATGTGCAGGCTGCTCTTTTTCAACAGTAAAATAAAATAATGTATAATGAAACTCAATAAAAAAAGTTGCTAATGTGAGATATAAAGCCATATCAAGAGACAGAAAGTCACAGTTATAAGACATATAGTTGTGACTGTCAATTTGAGCAGATTCTTTTTATCATAATCACTGAAGCCTCATTTCCTCAGTACATTCAGCATGTATTCAGGCTTATTTTCACCATCTACATTAAGAATTGCAAACATTTTTTTGTAAGTTGAAATGTAAATGAGGCTTGTCTAATTAAATATGCACTAATTTTCATATATTTTTATAACAATAATCTGAACATTGGATGAAGTCAAGTCAATAAGGTGAGATCGCAAGTTGCGGTTTTGAGAAACTGGAAGAAAGTTCCCTTCAGGCAAGTCATTTCACTTCTTTGAAACGCCTCTCAGGCAGCTCCTGTATTTCAGTCATGCAAGCGCAGCTCCTATATCATTGAATGCAGAAAGATCAAATCCTCCAAAGCTTTTCACTAAGCTCACAAATATTTGAAATCGTCAATGAACTGTGACAACATCTGTTTTATAAATTTTGTTCCCTTTCAAGGTAACAATGGGAACGCCTCTGCATGATTGCGTCTTGAAACGTTTGCCAATGACATACCAGAACGTCATGAAGTACCAGGAAGCTATAAAGCGCACCCGGACCAAACAATGTCAGCTTTTGCGCCTTCACCAAGCGCTCTGTGTAGGATCCCAGCTAACGGGAATGTTCCCATACCTTTGACTACCGCTCCTAAAGTAACGTTCTCATAACGTCATTAATATACACTCTCGAAATGTTGAGAGAAGATGTTTTTTGAACAATGTTCTTGGAACGTCCATATGGTGTTATTTGTTTATGATGTTATTAATATTTGCTGAATGTTTTTGGAATGTTTGCATAAAATGTGAGAACAATTTTAATGAAACGTCCTCAGTGTGTTATTTGTCTAAGTCAAACTACAAGTCAAAAACAAGTTTTGTGTGTAGTGCTTTTAACAATACACATTGTTTTAAAGCAGATTTACAGAAAATGTTGGAATACATGATGTTATAATGTTTATATCTTAAAATCTTCATGCCTTATAGTCGCATTTAGCAGATTCCCACCTCAGAGGGAACGCTCTCAGAACTTTGGGTAATGTTCTGGCAAGGTTCTCTCAAAGTCATGAACAAACTTTCTTCCAGTAACATATTTTTTGGAATGGTTTAGTTGGACATTCAGCTAACAGTTTTTAAACGTTACTACTTGTTTGATCAATAAAGATAATTGTAGAGAACACATCACAAGACACGTGCATAAGGAATAAACAATGAACGCAAGTTGCATATAAAATTTACAGGAATAAAACACTGATTTCATTCCAGCTAACAAAAATATGTCCTTAGAATGTTTTGATAACATTCCAATTGAGATATAAAAACATTATCTGTGAATGTTTTTAAAAAGGTTCCTTTTTTATGTATTTTTTCATTTCTTGGCTCATGTGAATGGTAGAGGAGCATACCATTCTATCATTTTGAAAATATTTTAAAATTGTTATTTTTCTGAATGTTCAAAACATCTAGTTTTTTTTTTAATGTTTTAAGAATGTTTTGTCCCAATATTTACAACTTTTAAATAATGTTAGTCAAAGTTATGGGAACGTTTCCTTGTTAGCTGGAATTGACCCTATTGCATTACATTAATCTCTCCGGACTTGTAAAATGTCAATCTTAAAGTAAAGTCGTATCTGTTATTTTTTTGTTATTCTAATATTTAATCCACTTAGACACTCCTATGCTCTGGGGAAATGTAAACTCCCAGGAAAAATGAGTTTTTACAATTGTTAGTATATAAGAATTCTGTTAATTTATTAGAAATCAATTACATTTGCTCTACTTTTAGCGCTTGAATTAAAGCGGTGGTTGATTATGATTTCAGTTTTTTAACTTTAGTTAGTGTGTAATGTTGCTGTTAGAGCATAAACAACATCTGCAAAATTACGATGCTCAAAGTTTATTGCAAAGGGAGATATTTTACTTTAAGGACAACAACAAACGGCTGCTAGTGACAACAATGAGCTTCTTCCTAGGTTAGTGACATCACTAACCCTAAAATTTACATAAACCCCGCCTCCGAGAGCATGCAACAAAGGGGGCGGGGCCATGTTGGGCTGCTTTAGAGAAGAGGAAGAGTTGTTGTAGTAGAGTGTTGTTGATGCCGTCATTGGTGGACTGCTTCACAAACGAGGGTCAATTCAAGGAAAAAAGATGAACATGACGACACATGCTAGTGGTGAGTTGAATCAACTCCACAGCAACTACGTACATGTATCCACTAACCATTTAGAAACGTCCAGTTGCATTCTAAAAGTTGTAACTTCTTCCTGAGTCTATTAATGTCCGACTCTGGTTGGAACAATTTAAGCCTGAACACCGTCACTGACAAATTTGACAAGCATTAAAAATAATCATAACCATAGTAATCTATTATGATCTCTGGGGTATTTCATGCTGAAACGTCATAGACACATTCTGGGGACACCAGAGACGTATAATACATCTTGTAAAAAGGGTCCCTTTTAATATACACTAAATTTTTAAATAAACATAAATTGAAAAAATGGCAGCACAGTGGCTCAGTGGGTAGCACTGTTACCTCACAGCAAGAAGGTCCCACGGTTCAAGTCCTGGCTGAGTTAGCAGTTTCTCGGTGTGTCAGTGTGGGTTTCCACCATAGTTTAAAGACACGCAGACTAGTTAAATTGGTGATACTAAATTGTCTGTGTGTGAGCCCTCTGATGGACTAGCTAATGTTCGGAAAACTGTCAGAAATAATATTTTCAAAATGATGGAATAGACTGTTCCTTTAATGTTCACATAAACCAAGAATAAAACGTTCTCAATACTTAATTCTTACGAAATCTGGACGTTTTGAACATTTCAAAAAACATTCAGAAATAACATTTTCATAACTTGATGGTAATGTTAGCAAACCATTCTGAGAATATATTTTTGCTAGCTGGGATATTGTTTGTCTATTCCGTGTTTGTACTATAGTAACACAAAGCAAATGAGTGAAAGGGCAAGAAAATACCATTTTAAATCATGTTAACTCCCTGCCCTTGCTACATCACAGGAGGGGATACACAAAAATGATGTGCCATTCATTTGGGATTGAAGCATGCATTGTGAGCTCATTGTGAGCATCTACCACTGAAAACGCTCCGCTCTCGCCAAGCGCTCTTCAAGGTGGGTGCGCAGGCAACATTGAAAACTGATTTTTTTTTTTTTTTTGTTCGTTTTTTCTGCTGGTTTTTACATCTTTAAAGAGAGTAAGACACCTTTTGACAAGACACGTGTTTTGGAATTTGTACCTGGCATCGTGAAAGCTCTTTTACACCCTAGACCGGGTTATAGGATCCCCACAAATGTGATGCAATCTGTAGTTTTGCATGCTTTTTGTCCTCTCCCTTTCAGATGTCGCACCAGGAGAAGCTAAATTTGCTATGCTCAGTAAGAGAGTTAGATGCTCACATTCACAGAGCTGCCCTGAAGGTGAAAGTCGAATCAATTATTTGTGTGCTTTGGGTCATCTAGACAAGGGTCCCCAGCATCCAAGCAAAGGATGAGCAAGAGGGTAGTCGAGGCTATCTCTCTTGCATATGAGGCTTGTGGACAGCCTCTGCCGACGGCTGTCAGAGCCCATTCAACTAGAAGTATGGCAGCTTCCAAAGTCAAAGTTCCAAATGTGAGCTGGTCCTCTCCACACACATCTGTGAGGTTTTCCAAACTAGACTTGGACTCCACACTAGGGTCCCAGGTGCTCATGTCTTAGGTTGTGCTCAGCAGGATTCATGCTAGACAGGCACTTGCCAGTATGGCAGACTGAGTACTAACATTACCATAAAGCATCATAACTTCAGACACAACAGGACTGCAACCTTGGTTCCCTGAACCAATTGGCGATTGGCAATTTTACTTTGAATGAGGGACTTAGTTCGGCATATTGCGTGTTGCACTTTCTCCCATTCATAGTAATATGAGTGTACTGTCTTTCTATACATAAAGTTTTTGAAGCCAAAAAAAAAAAAACCAAACCGTTCCTTCCCTTTTCCCTTCCTACTCTAGCTTATGGTACTGAGCAATGTATGAAGCTTGTATTGTGAGCACTTCCTGTGTTATTTGCCAATTCATGAAGAATCGCTTGTTTGTTTTGCTCACTTGTAAGTCGCTTTGGATAAAAGCGTCTGCTAAATGTAAATGTAAGCCACATTGCCAGACAAAAAGTCACAATTATGAGATGAAGCTGCAATTTTGGTAAAATTGTAATTGTGAGACATCTCCTATTTCAAAATATAAACCCACAATGTTTAGACAAAGTCACAATTTTGAGAAATAGTCATTCTTCTGAGATATAAAAACTAGTAGTAATCACAAGAAATAAAGACACAATTGTTACAACAAGTTGCAATTTTGGTAAGTTCATAATTTCAAGATATAAATTCACATTGTAAGTAAAGTCACAATTTTTCTTAAGATGAAATTACGAGATATAAAGGCACATATAAACCCGTTATTGATATAAAATTGTCCCAGTCAGTCATAAGAAACAAAAAAATGCAATTATGAGATAAAGTTCCAATTATGACAAATAAAGTCAAATAATTGTGAGATTTTAAAGATTAATGAGTAATGAAGTAAAACGATATATCATAGACACAATTTATTTATTTATTTATTTTTGAGTTTGTCCCTGGAAGAAAGAAAGTCAGAAAATTTGGTACAGAACAACATTCTGTTAAATATCTGGGCTGGTTACCTGAAGGTCATCGTTTCAAACCCTGGGGAGGGTGACCTGTGAACTGTAGAGTTCTTGAGTTTCCTGATTACCACCGTGCCCTTGAGAAAGGCCACTGAACCCCAACGTTACTCTGGGGGATTGTCTTTATTGTAAAAGAACTGTATGATTCTCTGGACAAAAAGACATCTGCTCAACAATGAATAACAAACAGATTAGATTTTCTACTGTCATCCAGCAGACAATTTTGCTTACAGAAGTCAAATGTGCTTTCAAAAATCAAGCTATTGAAAAGGACAATGTGAAGATCAGTACATTTATTATTTAGCAGAAATTAGAGAGACTACAACATTTGAGAATGTATACCATATCCATCACAGGTCATGTTTCTCAGGTCATTTGTCTGACACATACATTGCATCTTCAGCAATATTAATGCATTACACACTTGCTTTTGTATTTGATTTGTCTTTGTTACTGATGGACCTTTAAAACTCCTGACCTCTCATTTCACAAGAAAACTAGTTGCGGATTTGCTAACCATGTGTTGTGGCTAACAGAAAACCCAAAGAACATATTTAACATCCGTTCCAGACCTGGTTTTATTTTCTGTCGATTTGTATGAGTTTTCAAAAGAGCTGTGGATTTATGACCCAGCGGAGAAAACAGTGGGTAAAGGAACCATTTTATTGAGGAATTAAATATGGATTCTTGGGTGATTATTCTACGGTTACCAAGAAAATCAAAACACAACACTGAAATATCAACCGCCAAGTCAGCTTGAATTTGGCATCAGTATACATATCTAAATAACGCTGTAGACCAGGGATTCTGTTTGTTCAGTAGCATGAAACAAGTCATTACTCTCTTTATCATGTTTAAAATATCATCAATAAGGAGTTTCCTTTTTTATATCCATGCTATACAAGATAGAGATCTACATTTTGACAAGAAAATGTGCTTGTTCATGCAAAACCATTTGCAATGGATGCCAGTTGATACCTTGTTCTGGGCAGATGCCAGGAAATCCAATGTGATGCTAAGTTTTTTTCTGTGTGTTTAAGTATAACCGATTCGGTTCTATTTGCATGATCCAAGCAGGATTGGAACTAGTGTTTCCAACATGGGAGGCAGGCGCGCTAACAAGAACACTAAAGACCGCAGTCTCTAGTGTCATTTGCTAGTGCCTCTTGAGGCCAGGGGAGTGAGGTTTACTTGCACACCCATCCCCCTAAACCTCACTTCCTTCTGAGTCATGGCACCAATGTAACCCCTCCAGTTCTATTTGACTATTCCAAGCAGGATTTGAACCAGCATTTCCAGCATGGGAGGCGGGTGCGCTAAAAAAGGATGCTAGAGACCACAGCCTTTAACATCAGTTGCTAACACGCCTCTTGAGGCCAGGGGAGTGAGGTTTTACTTGTACAGCTCTTACTGGCTGGCCTCCATTATATTAGCCTGTTGCTAGCACATGCTAGCTTGTTCTGGGTGGGTGTTTGGGCTTTCTATGTATCGCTCTAAGTGTTTAGAGTGTTTTAGTTTGTTGCTAGTATGTTCTGAGTGTTTTCTGTGCAGATTTTGTGTGTGTTTTAGCATGTTGCTAACTTGTTTACCAGCTGGCTTTCTGTGCAGTACTAAGCTGTTATTAATGTTTTAGCGTGTTGGGCATGATGGTAAATGTTACAGTTGATTAAAACAATATTTTATCATGGCCTCTTGTTACTGTACCCTCAAACTAGACTACAGCCAAAGTTACAATAATATGAAACTGAAATATGTGTTAAGTTTGAGAGATGTACATGAATATACAAAGAGAAAGATGGGCAGAGATACTCAGAAACAGAGAAAGAAGGTTAAAAATGTGAGAGAGTGCAACATTCCCAAGCTAGCTTGGCTAATTGCAGTGGATTGGAACCAGATGTGGAGACAACGTGACGTGATCTGAACAGACCTTGAAGGTCCTGACGGTTTGAAAGGAAATAGGGAGAAGTTGGAGTCGAGTGTCTTTTGTTGTCTACATGTTTTGCTTATACGATCACTAAAGTAAGACATTTTATCTGGCAGAAATTGTTTCATTGCAACCTTTTTTTTTTTATTGAGAGAGCAGTCAACTTGGCATGCTAAACAGTACTCAAATAAGTACTGAGCTAATAATTTAATTTGCTATATGGTAAGGGCTTGGTTTAGGATTAGTTAATTAATTTAATTAGTAATTATGCATAGTTTTCTGTTATTACTATAGTAAGCACATCTATTAACGGGGAACTGCATCACCTTAAAATAAAGTGTTACCAAATAAAATAATATAAATTTTTAAAAAAAAACAACAACAAAAAAAAACCTCAGGTCTCTTGTTGTAAATTTAAAAGTAATGCGTTACTTTAGTTACTTGGAAAAGTAATCTGATTACGTAACTCACATTCACAAACTCATAATTGTAATACGTTACAACCAGCACTGTATGTATTATATACCTTTGAAGGCACTTTTACTAAAAAATGTTTGGTCACATATTAGAATAAGGATCAAATATTTAATCTTAAAGAACATTAACAATTTTACAGCATTAATTAATCTTGCTTAATTTACTATTTACTTAAATTATATTATTTTTAATTCATGTTTGTTCATAAAACATTCTTTAATTTTAAAAACGTATATGCAGATATTAATATTAGCCTAGTATTAAATGATTAACAATATGATCATTAGTTCCTGATATGCATATCAAGTTGCTATTTTATATGCATGATAATACAGCAAAGAATGTATTGCAAAAAGTTAATTATGCAAAGTATGATTATGCAAGTAAAACATATAATATGACTTTATAACATAATAGTTCTAAAGTAACATACTTTGTAAAACAATACCAATTAATTACAGTGCAATATAAATTACATTATTATTAAGTGTGTCAATGTCCCCCTGTTTGTTTTGTATGAGTGGGAGCGTGACAATAATCACTCTCATGGCTGATTGAACAACAGGCACCGTGGCAGGTTTATTTGAATTATGTTGTATATTAAAAAAAAAAAAAAAGAAAGATAGAAAGAAAGAAAAGAAAAAAAAATCAGCTTCCCTTTCAATGTTAATTAATTCTGTTGAAATGACAAAGCAGATAATTAATTCATAATGGCAACTTTGGAAATTTGCTGTCATTGGTAATCACATGCACTCTAAATTACATGCACTGCTCTGTCCTGCTCTTGTCATAGATTAAGTTCAGGAACCCAAAATAATCATTGTTTAACCACAACTGGGCGGTAAAAGTCCATTCCTGTGCCAATTAAAATATGTAACTGACATAGTTTAAAATTGTATACACATTTGCCCTCACCCAGTTTATTTTTTGTCTTTAATGTCAGAATTAAACATTCAATGCAAACTAAAAAAAGGGGGCTGTTTATGTCATAATTCATTTTCTAAACATGCTGACATTTTATGCATATGGATTGTAGCTTTTCTCTTTTTTAAAAAGCACATGGTTGAAACACACATCATCCAGCCATGAATAGCCCACATTACCACTATAACAGGACCACATCCAACAGATGACAAAACCAAGCCAGCCTTCCAACAGCCTTCATATATAATGACATCAAATGATGTATGTTCTTCAAAAGCCTCAGTCTCTGTCCTCATGAAGCTGTGATTCAAAACAATGAGGCAATTGCTCTGAAAGGTTGAATTGGTTAAGTGCGTTGTCACCTCAACTTTCTGTTAAAAACCTTTAGCTGTGTCCCAGTTTGCCTACTGTACTTCCTGAATAGTGCGCAAGAATCAGTTATCTGTGTTGTGTTTTGTAATGTTTAATTAAAATTTTTACTTTAAAGAGCGTTTCAAATCATTCCGTTATCCAAATCATTCGTAATGCTTGAAAGAACTGCACATATTTTGTTGAAAAACATTCTAAAGCACATGTAAAGTTAATATATTTTAAATGTAGTACATTACAACTTCATCACGACAACGTGTAATTACAAATATATTTAAAAACATGAATTTTCAGTACAAATTAAAATGCACTCTGTTAAAAATTACCTGTAAATTTTACAGTATAATACTGGCAGCAGAGTTGCCAGCCAGTTACTGTAATTTTTACAATACCATTACGATAATTTAATTTACAGAATTTTACTGTATTCTTTGATTAACAATTTTTTTTAATTAAATAAGTCACTTACCACAGTTGTAGACCACTCTCTCTCTTGCTGCTACCAGAATCTCAACCGTTGAAAATCCTACAATGACTCTTTATGCTTGAAATTTACAGTAATATCCTGTAATTTTGAGTCAAACCGCCACGCCCCCCAGAATGCATTGCAGTTTACAGTAATATGCTGTATTATTAAGAATACAGCCATCTGCTGTAAAATATTGCTGTAATTTTTACAGCAATTCATTACAGTGCATGTTTGTGTTAGTGTGTGATTAATACCATGTGTCTAAATTTAAAAAAAAAAATGCTAATATGTACTACTTCTTCAGCAGCTTCACTACACTGTTAAAAAATTACTGTAAATTTTACAGTATAATACTGGCAGCAGGGTTGCCAGCCAGTTACTGTCAAATTTACAGTAGTGTTACTGTAATTTAATTTACAGAATTTCCCTGTATTCTCTGATTACGGTAAATAACTGTATTTTTTAAATTACGAAGGGTCAATTTACAGCAATATTCTGTAAATTTGAGTCAAACCAACATGTGACCCCAGAATGCATTGCAGTTTACAGCAATATGCTGTATTATTAAAAAACAGCCAGCGGATGTAAAATAACGCTGTAATTTTTACAGTAATTCATTAAAGTGTACTAGAAAAAAAAATGTTTGTGTAAAGTAATAATGAATTGGTTGCTGAATTTAGCTACATGCCAATGATCCTAAAACAAACAGTATACGAAAGGGGTTTTTGGCATCAAGATGCCCTCACCAGCGAAATTTTAGATGGTAGCATAAGAAAGCTAACTGGGCTCCAGCCATGGTCTTTCCAACCTGTTGACGGATTGAAGGCTAACAGCTAAAAACTAGGTAGGGGAGGTTCACATATCCTCAAGTTACCTTCAAACCTGACCCTTTTCCAGTGAAAGGTTTTTGGTACAGTTTCCGAGGGAAGCCACAGCCGCTGGCTGCCGTGTGATTTGTGATTAGGGGGAGGTTCAAAGCGGATTTAATCTGGCCTCAGGCCTGTCATTTCATAATTATGTTCTGTCCCGAGGGAGCACCCCTAAAGTGACAAGCATGCCGCTCACAGTCTTTTACCAGGCCAAGCCAGACTATAGAGCTTCGCTTTAACTGTGAAGATGGCCTTCTTTTGCAAAAGCCTATTCCCAGAGATCCTGTGACACAGGGAGCAGCCCCACATTTCACACAGGCACCTGTTCTCCAACCTACTTTCATTCTAAAGCTAATAACACCCAAGGAAAATCAATGGAAGGGAATCTAAAGCTCTCATAATCCTTTTAAACCTATATAAATGCTAATGGTGTCCCTATATATGTTTTACAAGGCAACTTGTTTGCAAATGAGGTGATTTATTTGGACGGGGAACATTTATGGACAACATTCTTTTATCCTCTACACCGAGCGCAATAAATCTTTGAGTAATGGAAAACGCCGAGCAGATGTCTGCGGTATCATTGCGTTCTGTCATTGGACTATATAGATTCTTGTGTGTATTGGTTTAGTCTTGGTTTGAACTGCATGGGTTTAAATGGAGAAAATGAGAACATTTTGAATGGAGGTGTGATAAATTGTATTTGGGAGAATCGTGAAAGTTGTTTGGGTTATAATTAACCCCATGATTATATTTTGTGCAAAGAGAATCTAAATGTACTTTAATACTAAAAAAAAAAAAAAAAAATAGGCTTTATTTCTCTGTGCAAAACATAATTTAAAGCTTATTACTACAGTATATGTGCTGCATCTATCAATCAAAAGGATTGTGAGTGAGTGAGTTTATTTTATACATCTTAGTTTTCATAAATAACATTTATGCTGCTTTTTTGTGTGTGTGTGTGTGTGTGTGTGTGTGCGAAATGTAATGAGTCATGCTCATACGTTTTTCTGTGTTCAGTCTAAAAGCGTGTAATGTCACTTTACAAAGTGACATCGCAAAGGAAAACTTGTCGTGAAAACACACCCATGGTCTCAAGCTGTTTTCTTTTAATAAAATATTCAAGTTTTTACTTAATAATCTTAATTATAACTTTTAAAAATAGTGCCATAATAGTAAAGCCAGGCTTAATTGTCTATTTCAAACTCAGAACAGAGTGATGTGTTGGATGCAGAACATATTGACTTTTTGATTGATTTTTTAAAAGAGATTATCACAGTACGGTCTTAATTCAATCCAGTTGGGCATTCCTCTTTAAATGAAAACAATCATTCATGTTTTACTGTGTCTCTCAAAATCAACTAATGAAATATTGTCTTTCCCTGTTGGAATCCTGGGCCTTTTCTTTTTTTTCTTCGTTTTTGAAGTTCCCAGTTTCCTTCACTAAAATATGTTGTTCCCAGCAATGAAAACCACATTGTACCATTCTTCCAATCTCTATTTACATTCAAGGAGGCTGTTTTAATTTCTAATTATGTTATATTATACACCCCGTCAGCTGGGCTTTAAACATAATTTTCCTTGAAAAATCATTACATTTGGCCCTACTGAGAGGCCATGGTAATTGTTACAAACTAGCTTGAGTTCTTAGGAGACAGTATTTCTTTGTGGGACATTTGTTTTTCATGTCACATTTTAATTAATTACCTCATTTAATCACATTCCTTCTTGCGAACAGTAATCCACAGACGTTGGTAAAGCGAGGGTCGGCAGGTCACGTTTAACACCCGGAGGATGCTGTATAAGCAGTGTATTACATCATCTGGACTCAGTGCGGTAATATCGCTGGAGTCAAAGGTGAAATCTGGCTCGCTTATTTTGTCAGTGACATGAAACAGGGGCAACACATGTAAAATCACATGTCACTTTCATCATGGCCAAATAATGTCCTTTCAGCTCAACGTGGTTTAGACAGATCAGCAGCTTTTCTGATAAAGGTTTGTGGATTTATTAGTGACTCAAAACAGACTTTGACTGATGCAAAAAGCCACAGCTAATAGAACAGGTGCGAGCGTGATTTTACTATAGTGGTGTTTGTTTATCATATGAAACAGAGGTAACAACAAGATTAGTATACTTTTAAAAAGAGAACTTGTTATGGGGGAAAAAAAGTACTTTTATTTATTTTATTTAAAATGCATAATTCATGCTTTCTTCAAAAAAAAAAAAAAAAAAAAGAGTAAATGGTTCTGCTGTTCATGTAGCTGTTCTCTCACAAGCATAAACATCCAAAATGTTCAGTCACAGCCAAAGTTGATCAGAGTGTCAGAGTCTTAATTTCTCACACTTACAGTGGTTCACTGTCTTTTGTCCTTTTGCCAGAGCTATTATGGCAGTCATAAGCTTCAACTATGTGGTTTTCATTGAAGATGTTTTACTTCACCCTGAAATGCTCTCAGAAGCCTGTCTGTGAAAGCATGACTACAGATCTTCTTCATTGGTGTCATGTTTCTAGGCGCATGTGATGACAAAGTAGATTTAACCCCGGTGCCAGCATGAAGCCGTGAAATCGATGTAAATTTAAATAAATCCCAAAGGATCCCAGAGACAGACGAAACAGGCTCGTGTGTATTAGTTTCAATGCTATTATTCGATCACACCACAAGTACTGCATTTCAAATCTGTGAATATTTTGTAAGATTATAATTTTAACACTATATTTTTGATCAAAGAAATGCAGCCTTGGTGAACAGAAGCGATTTACCGACTCCAACATTTTATGTGCAATTGTTAGAGCAGTTATGAATAAATCTGGAGGAAAAAATAGCATATGGCATATATAAAAAGAAAATATGGCAGTTAATGTATTTGGTCTTGGCCGACTAGATCTGCCTAGCTGCTGTTGCTACTGCAAATGAAATATGGATTTTCTACTACTAATAGATACACAGACACGCTGCTGCTGCATAAATAGACATATACACAAACCCCATAGCAGATCTAGGCAGGTGGAGCTGGGGGAGGTGGAGGAGTTCAGAGGAAATCTGATAGCACACTGCAGGACTAGCTTACAACAAACAATGAACCACACTATTTAAATGTGTGTGAGATGTGTCTTTCTGTGCACACACTTCGAGTGTGGACGTGCAAGTTGAATATTTAAATTAGCAAGGCTTAAACGTTTGTCCCGAGCATCTGTCTCACAACATTGCATTGTTTGAATTATCATACAAATTTTACCGGCCAACTGGCGATTAACACTGTTTCTAAATTTTATATATATATATATATATATATATATGTGTGTGTGTACATTTGAATTGTCACCCAGTAAGTCATTTTAACCATGTATTACTCTCTCTAGAAGGCTTTTTCCTTCAAACACATTAAAATGTACCAATTCATGTTGTTTTATACTTACATGCACTGCAGAGATACCCCAGAGATACCCCAACTAAACTGACCAAATCAGTTTACTTGAAGTAAGCTCTTAGGTTTTAAGTTAATAAGTTAGGTCAATAACAAAATTAAGTCAGTAATAATAGTAAACAAATTAAGTGCATTGTTCTCTGGTGTTGGTTAATGGGTCACATGATGTGCAGGTAAAGACATTTTTTAGAAATTACTTTCATTTAGAATGATACATTTTAAATAATATATTTATTTTAATTTTTATGATTTAATTACTTAATAACTTTCCATTAAACTCACAAAGCCCCTGAAGTTTCATCACAAACCCCAGTTTGGGAAACCTTGACGTGATGTAGTCCTAATATTTAATGTCCTTCAGGTTGTTGATAACAAAGTATTAATTATTTCTTTCTTTGTATTTTTTATATCAGTGCAGTACAAGATTATCCTATTCAAATCAAAGTGATAGACTAGGTTAACTAGTGTTTAATGCTGTTATGTCCAATAACATAAATAGCAGATTAATATAGTTCCTTTCTTTAAATTCACAGAAAAATGGCCATATCTCATCTGTGATCTTTGGTCTTTTAGTAAAAGGCTAAAGGATGCTATGGAGGTTTTAAGATTTCTATGTAGCGCTTGAACAGAGAAGAGCATTGTGCGTATATATTTTATTACCAGTCAAGCAATGCACACTAAATGCACTTTATTCTTTATGCCGCATTCCAAGAAGCCAAGATTTGAGGCCTGACTCATCACCGCATTTGCCCTTCTTACCCATTAAGATTTATAGAGGTTCTTGGTTAACAGAAGTTGAATGCGCATTGTGAGATTGTGAGACAGCACAATAACAAAAAAGCAACAAAGACTTCTTTTAGCTGCAATAAAATGCAGAACAAATCTGGCCTATTTGGACCATATGGGTCGTGCACTCAGTGAATGGAGCCGTTGAGGAGGAACCCTGCTGAGATCCCACATGAGGAGCAGACTTACCACGTTGTATCCAAGGCAAACCGTCTGGGCAAGCGGGAAAAGATCCAGTGTTATGGGTCAAAGTTCATGCTTGGTGATGAATGAGCAAATAAATATGTGTCCTGGTATCAAGTCTTGGAGCGAGGCGTTCCGTTTCACATTCCACAGGACTGCTGTGGTTCTCATGCAGGGACTCCAGGGCGACTGATGAGGCACATGGTAAAACATCTGACGGGTCAAAGGTCACTGCACTGACAATTTCTATGAAATATTCAACAAAAAGGACAACACGATGGACCGTAGTAAATTCTCACACTGTTTGCTGGAGTCTTACCAACAACTTATAGCAAAGGAATGTTTGGGAAATTGTGTGATTTTATAAATTCTATATCTAAGTCCGTCTTACATCTGTTAGCTGGCAATGAAAAGGTTCTTAGTCATTTATTGAAATGGCTTATTCTCAAAAAATTCACTTTGGTCAATTCATTGGTATTTAACAAATTTGTCCATGCAAAAGTCCATGTGTTGTTGTGACTGCAAAGCCTCTAAGTCTTGTTTCCCTTTGTTGTGTGTGGATTAGAGCTGTTTTTTTAATGTAGGTTAAGTCGGTTTCTGTCAGTTACACCAGCAAATGAATCACAGTTGTGTTTACATGCTACTCGCGAAATCCGGTCATTGCCACTGTAATGATTTTCTTTGGCCTTAGAACAGTCAGAATTATGAGGATGATGAACTGAAACCACTTTTGCCAGTGACTGAAACTGCCCCAGGTTCATCCATTTCATCATACTCCTCCAGCTTGTTTAGTTAAAAATCTCTTTAAACAGGATAAAAACTTGCAGCTCGACAATTGAAACTGGCTCAAACCCCGCATGTTTCTGTCTTCTGATTTGTTCTGTGAACTTAAAGGCTTTTGCTGGCAAGGCGAAGAGGTGTTTTAGAGGTTTCTGCTAATGAAACGGTATTTCTCTGCGTTTTAGCGGGTTTGAAGACCATAACCACACAGTGAAGGAGCTCAGAGCGATTTATCGACTGAAGGTTTGTAAAAACAAACTACATGGAAGTGTTGCCAAAAATATTGACATTTTGATACATATCGATTCTAAAATATCTGACACTTCCAATACTCACTTTCTGCCATATAAATACACAGATACTTGCTCTGCGTTCTTGCTCCATTCTGTCCGACAACAAGTTTGACACATACCCGGCTCCTATCACTCACTTGTCCATATGGTGTTGCCAGTGTTGATGTTACAGAGCCTAAATTTCGGCACGTGTTTCCAGGTACTTTTAATCATAATCGCAGGCTTTGTGGTCCATCTCGGAGAGTATTCATGTAAACACAGTTGGTCACATCTTAACGTAAACAGTTTTGAGAAATAAAATGCTTAACAGTATAGATCCGTCTTGAAGTGACAGCAGCCTGATAGAACTGTCTATGCAGTACTGTTTATTGCATTTGTGTATTGATTGTTAAGGATATCATTTTTTATTTGTTTAGTTGTTCTTATTTTATTACTGACTGGTTATTTGTATTTTTTGTAAATTTAATTCAGGCTTTGAAATCAAGCTTCCTTGTGCTGTGTGTGAACTACCTATTGCAACAAATTTACCCCATTGTAAAAAAACACAAATACAGCGAGTGAGCAAACATTTAGGTGAGGTTATTAGAAAGGTACTTGATTTAAAATATATTCATTATATTAAGTGAACAAGAATACTTGGACTAAACCATTTATTCCATTTATATAGATTACTGTTGTCATGCTTTTTGAAGCTTGAAAATAATGATTTCATTTATTCCATGAGATATGAAAACATCTTAATGGCATTCTGGTGGCTCAGTGATTAGTGCTGTTGCCTCACAGCATGAAGGCCCCCAGTTTGAGCCAGGTGTGATTTTTTTTTTTTTTTTTAATTCGTCAGTCAAAATTGCCTGCGTGTGAGAGAGTCCTCTGATGGTCTGACGTCTGTACAGGGTGCTTTCCCCTGCCTCTGGCCTTGGAAACCGGGATAATCTCCAGCCCTATGACTTAGAAGGTTGTATAAGGAATAAAGGAAAGAGATGACATTATATATGGCAGTTTTTCCTCATGGTATTGAATATCAATGTTTTTCAAGATATCTAATCAGAATTAGAACTCCAGTATTGTGACAACACTAATTTCATATACTTCATCAATAAGGTAAACAAGTGTTTTGATGAAAGTAGCTATTTTCTACATGGATCTCTGATTTGATTCAATATATTATAATAATTATCACTGGCTAAAAAGAACTCTGAGTAGTTTTTATAAGAGTACTTTGTACTTTTTTTACCACCAGTACTTTTACTTGCGATTCAAACAGTGAAATGGTTACCGTGCGTTACTGGAAGAATATCGTCTGGCTTGGAAGACCTCTCAGCCAATCAGATTTGAGAACCATATTATATTATATTATTGTTACAGTGTATGTGCAGGCAGAAAGACGAAGACGCAGAAGATGAAGGTTCAAACATTCACTTTACTTCTAATAATCCATACAGATAGCAATCCATACAAATGACAACTAACACACACCTAAGTACTAATGTGACCCGACAAAGAGTGCGCGATAAATTGACATGCATACTAACTCAAACGAGATGATTAAACTAACACAGCTGACACAGATTTACTAATAAAATGGTAACCAAGGATGCAGATGAGAGATATTAATCTCAACAAAGAAGAGACGTGACAAATGATTCATGTAATATTATTATATTGTATTATATTATATTATATATTAAATCTACACGCACACACAATGCTATTATATGTGGCGTAAATGGAGTAAAATTTATTTGCCTCCAAAATACTATTGTTACGGCATCCACCATCAGGGGCTAACCAGCTAAATGCTTACTTACTAACCAAACCTTTACTCTCTCATCACATAGCAAGCACACTCAACCATCCTAGCAACCAACTAGTTATTCCACAAAACTATCCCACAAGTACTTGAAAAAGTTGTTTATATCTCGAGTGTTGTCATATCATTTGCAGCCCAACCTCATATTCAGTTTGGGTTTCATTTTCTGTATACATCCTCTCCTCAGATGGTTGTCAGGCTAGAGGTCTCGCTGTGGTTGTGAGAACACCAACCTTGGAGCCCACTCAAGTCCCTTGTGTTTTTGAGTCCGGGCAGTGATAGGGGTCAAGCTACCAGAGCCGGTAAACATGTCTATAATGGACGAACAACGCGTTCGAGACCACCAGCCAGAGGCTGAACAAGGAATTAGGGACCTGCAACAACTTAATTACCGTTCCGCCAATAGGGAAGAAAACCAAAGTGAATGATATCCGTGCTTCCAGCAAGCTCATCTCTAATCCCACAACGGCCCACAATTTCTACATTGGATGTTTGAAGGCTACCACAGGGTAATTATTCAAGACTAGCCACTCAGAATTTAACATAACTGAGACTTATTGTTTGAAGTTGTGACTTTGGGAAACTTTAACTTTTCCAGTGACTTAATCTTGTAGGGCAATAAGCCCAGGGACAAAGTGCCCTTATTTAGCTCCTAGAGATAATTGGCTGCATTTTCAATGTGTTGCGAACTGGAGTGTGAAATACAGATGCAAAATACATCAGCACAAATTTATCAAGATAACAATGTAATGTAGGCATTCTATAAACACCATGACCATCCTGTAATGTATTAGTACATTTAATCACACATTGCATTGTATTATCAGTCTCCCAAGGAAAATGGTGTAGGGATTAAATTATAATATAATACATACCTTTATATTACAATACCCTTTTAAAGCTGTAGACTTTAATGATACCTCAATACCTCAAATCTTTTGGCTTGTTAAGAAGAGGTTTTAAAAACGGTCATAATAATAATAATAATAATAATAATAAATGAATAAATACTATTTAAAATTAAATATAAAATGAATAATTTGGTTAAATATTCGTGCATTCTAATTTCTCCCATTTGTTATATTTTTTTATAACACTCACTTAAAGTTAATCTTTAATAACCACTTTCATTCAGTGAATGTCCATTTTTTATATTGTACAAATTTATTTATTAAGATTTTTTATGAAGAATATTAAAATATATTTTAATGTATGTATATATTTACTAGAATTTAATTTACAGGCTATTTACTGTATCACATTTTAGTCATAACATGAAAATAATTATTGTCATATTATCATATATATAAAAATATAACTTCTTTATTGTCATTGATGGTTTCATGAAGTACCTTTAACATCCATGGGTGGTCTTTAAAGAGGAATATATATATATATATATATATATATATATATATATATATATATATATAACTGAGAATCATATTTATACCTAGTATGTATTGCAGGTCTTCTTAGGTATAAATATGATTCTCATTTCTATATTCCAGAAAATATCTGCTATGAGGAAGAAAATAATTTTCTGTCGATTAACACTTTCCAGACAGAATGTTCTGCTTTAGCTTCATGGACGACATGGAAGAAAAATTCTCCGGTTCTCTGATCAGATTTCTAAAATATTTTCTCTCGAAGTAGCCGCTCATGCTTTGACTCACCTACACCATTGACTTCAGATCAAACAGCTTAAAAATACTTGTCTAGAACATGAAGATCATGTTGTAGGAGCATGAGAGGGTGACTTTTCCTGGCCTTCCTTAGAGAGAATGGGGGAAGCGTAGGAGTACCTCGAAAGTCATAAAAAGTCCTGAGGGCAGTATATACTGTGCTTATTTTCCAAGACTTAGAGCTGCCAATTTGGTATAGCCTGTGGGAAGTGTTTCCATCCCTATATTTTTCCCCAATCTTAAAGTGAAATCACCTGGGATGTAATTAATTAATTAGAATCAGCCCATGCAGTGGGGGTTTGCACATGTGTTTTGGAGAGCTCTGTGGTCTTTCTGTTCTGGGTGATTGGGATTAATAACGAGGGCCAATTTGAAATCGAAATCGGAGTGCTTAATTGGTGGAGTGGAGGGGCCGCCCTCTCCGGACCGCTGCAACAAAAAGAGCTTTTGTGCCAGTGCCTCATACTGTACTCTGCAACATTACTCTGTTTCCTTCATACCGAGGATCATCTTTCGATAAATGCCTTCATTTGAGATATTTATGATCTATGAAATGTCCTTTAAAATAACCTGATAGCTCTTTTTGTCTGAAAACTTTTAAATGAAGCACTATAATTTAGCTGATTTCATATTACTGTATGGATGGTATGCATAATATAGTGCTTCGTAAACTGAATCCATCAACTCGCAATAGGACTTTGGGCTTTAGGCAAAAAGCGTGCTATCAAAATGCAAATGGTGCCGTTGGGGGTCTTTTATGAATGCAAAATGAAAGTCGCTACAAAATAGATTAACACTATGAATTCCGCAACTTTGGTGCAACAACAACAGTGTAGTATGTATAGACAAATAACCAAAGAACACGTTTGAACGTTAAATAGATACACAGAGTTCCGAGTGGTTGCTTTGACGTTGCAGGGTTTCTAATACTGTGCGCGGTTGTTGGGAAGGTTAAGTTTACTAGGGGATGGGTAGTTGCTTGGGTGTTTGCGGGTGATTACTAATATGTTCTGGGCTGTTGCTTGGTAGTTGTTAGGGTGTTTGGTTGATCGCTAGGTGGTTACTATGATGTTCTAGATGGCTAGGCAGCTGCTAGAATGATTGGGTGTTTTGTTACTATGATGTTCTGGTTGGTTTCTAGTTTGTTTGGGTGTTTGTTAAGCAGTTACTAGGATGTTCAGGGTTTTTTTTTTTTTTTTTTTCCAAGTGGTTACTTAAATGTTCAAGGTGGTTGTTACGTGGATGGTATCCCTACTTGGGGATTACTAAGATCTTCTGGGTGTTTGGTGTTTTGGGGGTTGCTCGGCGGTAGTTCTGGGTAGTTTCTAACTCATTTATGTTTACAAACATAAAACGTTTTATGTGTTTTGGCCGTTCATTTAGATGAAACCTCGTTTTGCGGGCCTGAAAATTTAAACTTTTGAAAACGGGCTTCAGAGTGCAAAAGTTTCAAAAGGGTTTTAAAAATTATACTCTTATTGTCTCCATGTGAACTACAAAATTGAAAATTGTGCATGCTTATTACTTAGTGTTTTTTTAGTAGTGACTTATCAGCTACTGACCTGACATGAAAACAGCATTTTAAGTCATTTTCCAGGATCTGTGTGAACACGCTTTGACAATGTTGTTATCTCTACTCAAAAAATGCAAATTAAAAACGTTTCTGTTTTTAGTACATTGTTATCGTGTAAATGTACCCGTAGTGGCTGAACATATGGTTTTCACCTCAGGTTGGCATTGAATCAGCTGTCAACAACAGCTGAATATAGATCAGATTAAGAGGTGATTACATTCGTGTGAGGTCTATTGACAATAAAGATGGTCATTTCTCTAAATAATTTACATTTTCGGGCCAAAGAATGCATTAAGAAAATAAGCCTCGGCGCTCAGTCAGTTCCTGTGGCCATTATTACAGCACGCTGCCATGATATGGAACCAGGACAATGTCACAACTGCCTATCGTTACATTTAGTCAATGTTTAATTAGGTAACTTTATATTTTAAAACATTTGAATGGTCTTTAAATTTATTTTCCCATATCATAAGCGTCTCTTAAACATATAATGAACTCTCACACTCTGTATATTATTTGTTTTAAATCGCAGTGGGTCAGCTTTGGCCAGCCACTGCCATCATTATAGAAAGCCAGGTAGAAGGAAATCATGAGTCAGATGGATATTTCTATTTCCACGCAAATTATAAATAGTCTGTGATTGAACGTGACCTAAAAACTCACAGAGGAGAAGAGGAATCCAGAACTCTTTGAGCATCATAAAGCAAGTATTTTTGTTCAGCGTGATTGCTTGTTTCTTTTTGTGAGAAAAGAAAAGGAAAAAAAAAAAAAAATCAGCCAGGTTGTTTCTCTCGGCTAGTACCAGCTAATTGTGCTGTGCCCGTCATTCTATATTATTGTTGTTGTTTATTCAAATTAGGCTTCATTTGCTAAAAATCTTTCTTTCTTTGAGTCAAGTGTGACTTGGAGAGGATTTTTTTGGGGGTTCCTCCAAATGCAACTGTCACTGGTGACTAATGTCTAATTGACTAATTGGTGACTAATTTCAGGTCAGGGAATAATTTTGACTGCTAGAAAAGGGAACAATTTTTGATAGTTAAAACAAACAAACAAACAAAAAAATTGCTAGTGTGGGGTATTAGAACTCCTACGAAGACGAAAATCCGATGTGCACCATGATGCATTTAAATGTAGGCGCAGGGCTGCTAATACACTTCCCCTGCATGCGGATGATGTCAGCTTTAGTCATTTGGGAAGAGTGAGCAGTAAACATTATCAAAGAGGGACACAACCTGCATGCTGTCATATTTCCTGTACAGGTTAATGACTAAGGCTCCCTTGACTCCTTGTTGACCCTATATGATATCATGCTTCGGTTTATTAAAATGATCAGTGATGTGTGTGATGGTGTTTTGTTACAGGATAATGTTAGGATAACAGGATAATCTGCCTCGGTTCTGAGCTGTCTGGTTTTTGAGAAAATACTGTCAACATAACAGTGAAGCATACTATGAAATCATGTTCTTGGCCTAGAATATAAAGTATACCATGATATCAGGAAAGCACAATACAAATAGTTCACTCAAAATGGTTGTTTAAAACCTGTATGTTTTTTTTTCTTTTTTGTGAGAGGGGGAGGGCAGTAGTCGAAAAAAGCATGATACCCCTTAATTGTATTGAATGTGAACTTGTAGTGTACTTCAAATCTTGAATGAGAATACACTAAACACTTAAGTACACTTAAAAATTTAGAGTAGATTTTAAATCATTGTTTTTGGGGGTTTTTTTTGACGAAATGATACTCTAAATAAGAAACTAAAATTGCCAGTAGGTGGCGGTAAATGTCTAATTGAGTAAATCATTTAATGACATGTCTAATTGAGAAAGTTCGCCTACTTCTCTACTATATAGTTGGTGAAAAGCAGTAGGTGAGCGAATACGTACGTCCAAATCCTTAGTCATAAAAGAGTAGGCTAGAATTACCTCGGTGATGTACTAATTCTCGCACGATTCAGACGTACGTCTACTTGAAGTGCGTCTGAATATGCCTACTTACCTACTATATAATAGGAGAAAAGTAGTAGGCTGGCAAATAAGTACGTCCGAAACTTTAGTACTCATAAAAGAGTGGTCGAGAAGTTCCCGGATGGCCTACTGCTTCCGCCCAGATTCTTGAGGTCTCATCCGATACTTTTCTATCCCAAGAGTCACAGGAGAGGATACGTCATAATCAAACACGGAGGAGAAAAGAGACGTAGATGTTTTCAAATGTCAAGTCAAGTCAAGTCATCTTTATTTATATAGCGCTTTTTACAATGCAAATTGTGGCAAAGCAGCTTTACATTAATAAGAAAATGGTGTCATTGTGCAGCTTATTCTATATATTATTGATTCATTCCGTTGCAAATATCAGTAGTTATTAGTCTAGTTAATTTAGGTATATCAGCACTGCAGAAAACAGTGACGTAATCGTCCGGCTCAGCTCAGTTCACATACAACGACACCAATGCAGGCATATCAAAAACACTGCTGAATATCAAGCAAGTGTCCCCAACTTAAGCAAGCCAAAGGCAACAGCGGCAAGGAACCAAAACTCCAACAAATGGAGAAAAAAACCTTGGGAGAAACCAGGCTTAGTCGGGGGGCCAGTTCTCCTCTGGCCAACAGTGAACGCTTGTCCGATACTCAGGCAGAGTTACGGGTCATTAAACCGATTTGGAATCGCAACAGTCAAAATATTTAATCTAGTTCCATCTAGTTTAAGATCTTTTTGATCACACTGGTATGGGACGGTTTGTTGGGATATAAATGTGAGTATTGAAAACCAAAAACATGGTTCCTTGTGATAAAATCGCTTTTGTTGAACTACTGTAGAGCTATTGAAGGTGCAAAGACACTTGGCAGTCTAGTGATTTCGCTGTAAAAACACGTTTCATTATGTACAGCCACCAGGAGAGATCTAGTAAGCACATGCATGTCACCAAAGTGGATTTACATACATTCTAAACCATATACATCATGAAGACGCTTACTAAATTGAACTGGCCCCCCGACTAAGCCTGGTTTCTCCCGAGGTTTTTTTTCTCCTTTTTTTTGGAGTTTTGGTTCCTTGCTGCTGTTGCCTTTGGCTTGCTTAAGTTGGGGACACTTGCTTGATATTCAGCAGTGTTTTTGATATGCCTGCATTGGCGTCGTTGTATGCGAACTGAGCTGAGCCGGACGATTACGTCACTGTTTTCTGCAGTGCTGATATACCTAAATTAACTAGACTAATAACTATTGATATTTGGAACGGAATGAATCAATAATATATAGAATAAGCTGCACAATGACACCATTTTCTTATTAATGTAAAGCTGCTTTGCCACAATTTGCATTGTAAAAAGCGCTATATAAATAAAGATGACTTGACTTGACTTGACTAAATGTTTTTTTTTAACATCTGACATGAAAATAATCTAAGTCATCTAAATAAACAAATGTACAAGTAACTAGTCATAAGTTATCTGTTTTATTTGTCCGTTTGTACTGTTGATAAATGAAGGAACATTTGTAGTGGATAAGAAGTCACTTAACACATGAGCAACTACCTCAACTTGTAAATGTAGTATAAATGTACTAAATATGACGAAGTTACTTCAATCTTGTCTGGCTGTTACATGGATAGATGAGCACATGTGTGTTTATCTGGTGGAGAGAGACTGATGAAGGAATGCTGCAGTCAAATCTATTTAAATCGTAAGTATTCGTTTATTTCAATCATTGCAATTTCAAACAGAGTTATTACAGCACTTTTCTGATTCTTAATTTCTGTGCATTTGCTGCAGAGCTTTTGTGGTGGAGCAGGACCGAGGTGACGGATTTGTGAAAGCAGCCGGACAAACTTGACCAAATCACCTTTTATGTTCAGAAAAAAACAAAAACTCAAATCCACAGAGATTGAACTGCTTGAAGGCGAGTAAATAATGACTGAATTCATATGTTTGAACGAACTAACCTTTTAAGCCCCTCAAAACAGAAACTGTAATAAATGCCTACATATTATATACTTTGAAAAAGTAAACGTTAAGAAATACACAGCTTTATTGAGTGTTTGTGCCCTTAACATAAACGGATTTACAAAAATCACATTTACATTATTTATAGTTATGCCTTTGGCAGATGCTTTTATTCAAAGCAACTTACAATGCTCTTATTACAGGGACGATCCCCCTGGAGCAACCTGGAGTAAAGTGACTTGCTGGTGGTGACGGCGGCGAAGATCGAACCATTCAACCTACTGCTTTAGTGCTTTAGCCCACTACACCACAGAAGTAATAAAACTACAACAAAAGCATGAAAAATATGAAATTAAAAATGGCAAGAAACAGAATGCTGACATGAATTGTAAAATGTTTAATCTGCAGGTAGTCATGCTCATGGAGAGCAGGCACACGGATGTTTGGAGCCGACACAGTGCCAGCCAGATTGTCTTGCACATCTTCTCCCACTCTTGCTTCAAGGTTGTGGGGTTCAAGGGTCCATCATCATGGTCTTCCTCTGGATCAACGATATCCCCATTGAGTAGAGCAGCAGTGAGGGACATGATGGACGGCAAAGACAGGTGAAGGTGTTCACGGTGATCGGCTGCTTCATCAAAATAAAGCCGCAGGATTGACACAGCTGTGTTGAGATGGAAGTAGGATGTGGGGTTCAGCGCCTGTAAATACGTGATAAAGTCTGAATAAAGCGTTGTTTCATGTTTGTTGACTTGAATATGTATTTATTTATGTGCTTACTTTTATTCATTCTTTTTACTCATATGTTTCCTATTGTTTTCAGTAAATGGAATATAATTGTTTTATTAATTCATTGCTTGACTGAAAATGGAGATGTTCACCTTGACTGCATTTGTCTAGTGTGTGTTCATGCATAGCTATGACATATGACAAAACAAATTCCATTTTTACTAAAATATCATTTTCAGTAAAAAGAAGTAAAAGAATGAAGTACTGGGCAGCATCTATCATTATTATTGTGTGTAAGTGTTGAGGTGGGCTAGCAATGCAATTCATTCTGGGGTAATCTTATTTTAAGTAGTTATACTCACATTTTCTGAGTACAAAATCAACATTCCTCTCCAAAGGCAGGATCTTCGATTAGCTGCCCGACGCTGAGGAAAACTACTAGGTATGGTTGTCCAGTTACTGATGCTATGAGGTGTTAGTGCAGCTGTCACTCATATCTTTTTTTTTTTATTACTATCTATTGCAGAACTCATAAGAACACTAGTAGCAATTCAATTGTTGATATCAAGAATAGACATTTGCACTGGAAACAACTATTAAAAAATTTTGATATCAGAAATATGCATTTTTACTTGTAAGAATTGTATTCCTGATATGTGAAACTGGAATTTCAACTAGTAGGAAATTAATTCTTGATGTCAACAATTGAATTTGAATGGCAGCCTATGGTGAGATTTCACTAGTAAAAATACAATTCTTGATATCAACAATTATAGTTTATACTAGTGGAAACTGAATTGTTGATATCAAGAATTAACGTTGTTACTAGTGGAAATGTAATTCTTGATATCCAAAATTGCCATTGTTACTAGCGGAAATCTAATTCTTGATATCAAGAATTAACATTTTAACCAGTGAAAATGTAATTGCTGATATCACTAGTTCATATCCTGAAAATGAATAAAAGTCAGAACGGCTTGCCATATGTTTGATGTTTACATCCTACGTTTGGCGCCATATTTGACTTAGAGCTGCAGTAGATGTGAACATTATCATTGAAGAATGACTTAAAGTTTAGTCACAAAGCTATTGTGTGGTGTTAGGACACTTGGAATACAGATCTAGACTCATATGGACTACTTTTATGAGACTTTTATAGTCCTTTTGGGCCTTTTTGTAGCTTGATAGTGCCTATGAACATTCTTTGGAATGTGCTGCATGAAAAAAAAAAACACAGGTTGTTTTTTATATATATATATATTTTTTATACTATCCCTTTAAATTCATTATAATATTACCACATGATCCTCCTCGGCTTAACAATATCACCCACACACCATCAACGAGAAGTCTACATTATCTGCTTTGCTAATATCTAATATGAACTCACTGAGAGGGAAGCAATGAAATGCACTGTTAAATTGCCTCATTATAGAAACATGGAAAGTTTGTTTCTTAAAAGCAGAATTCACCTCTCTCCTTCTGTTTAAACCACTGTCACAATCTTTTACTTTCTGCAAAAGCAACTAGTAAAAAAACTCAGAAAGTCAGAACCCTGACACAATCACATAGCACAGCCTTGTCTACAACTCAACATGCTAACATTGTGGCTGCATCTTCAGTAAAAAATGTCAAATGTAGCAGTACAGATTAGTGACTCCATGATGTGGCAGCTATTATAAAGAGTTTAGCTTGTGATCACAAAATTAGGCCTACCCTAATATCCCATGAGGCCATGTGAAAAACAAAGGTATTTGTGTAAGTAGGTTACAGCTTAATGATTATTCATAAAAGTTGTTCAATTCTAATTGCGCTTAGTCCCTGTTGGTGCATTATAGTACAAGAACTCCTTTATTCTCTACATTAGCACCAGCTCAAACCTCTGTGGTTATTTAAAATAAGATCTGTAATCTGTAATCTTGAGTGTAATTATACCTGGCGTTCATTTGCAGCTATCATGCCAATGTACCGATTGTGCATTGCTTTTAGTCACACCAAAAAAATAAAAAGTAATAAACGAAGAAGTTTAGCATAAAAGCTGTTATAAGCAAATTTTATACAGAAAAGGTGGCATTTAGTTGTCAACTTATATTACGACGGTATAATTTCATACTAGGTCCTGAAGTGGGTCAGAACAGGTCAAATTTTGTCTGGCTATTATGTGGTATTGTGTCTTTACACTGAATTTTATTTTAAGTAGGCACAGAGCAGTATTAACTTGGCTGTGTAAAGATGCCTAAAAAGCATTTAGCTCATCACCAAAGAATTTACCAGTGTCGGTGAGTAACTAACATCATGTTACGGAACATAGTGTTGAAGGAAATCTCACGACGAGGAAGTATAAAGAAATGCAGACTTTAATAAACTTAGGAACATGCACACAGAAACTTTAACGAGAACCGACCACAACTGAGGGAGAACACGGAATAAATACAAGAACCAATGAGGAGTGATTAACAAGGCACAGGTGAATGACATTACTAATAAATACAACACAGCTGAACACAAGAGTGAAGGGAAAAACTGAACCATGCGACAAATGACAAAAAGAAAAGAGTCCAAAACAGCCATACACATGACACTTCACGCTATGCTAAGGAATTAGCAACATTTTTTTCAGTAGTCAAGCTTTTATAATTACATTATTATTTCTATTCAGAAGTATAACATGAAAAAAATGCTACATTTGTCTTCTGCACTTCCCTGCTCTCTATTGCCTTTATAGCAACATACAAACATTTTTTTTTTCTTCTTTGGAGTGCTCTAGTCTACATACTGTTGGTAAAAACTTATCATACAAATAACTGACCTAATATATACACAAAGGAGATTTACAATTAATTTGAGTAAACCCTTGTGAAATTTAAATCAAGTGCACTTAATGTTTATTGAATGTGGTACAGTGCACAGTCAAATCTTTAGTGTAATAAATGGACGGAATGGGATCCAATCGCAGGCTTTTATTAGTAAACAGAATGGTCATAACAGGCAGGGTAAACACCAGCCAACAGGTATGGAGGAGGATTGGCGTAGTCGTAATCGTAGTCGGTATACAGGCAATGATGTAAAAGTAGGCAGCAAGTTATCACAGTCCAGTAAAACACAGCAGTAGTCAAAAGGCAGACAGAGAAACAATCACAAGGGGCAAAAACAGACAGGATCAAGACCGGAAGACAAAATGGGTATAAACACTCAGAAATGTAAACACTAGGAATAACATGACTTCGCATGGATGTGTTGGTGTAGTGCGCTTATATGGTGCAGATAATGAGCTGCAGCTGGTGAGGTGATCAGTGATTAGGTGCGGGGCTTCTGGGAAATGTAGTCTGCCTGAAATGAGCGAGTGGATGTGTAGTGCATTGTGGGAAGTGAAGTCCGGGAGTGAATGTGTGTGTGTGTGTGTGTGTGTGTGTGTGTGTGTTGTGTGAAAGTTCATGGTGAAGTGCCCTCTAGTGGTCCTCACGGGAACTTCAGCTGACGATCGTAACATTTAGTTTATTTCAAATATTTTCAATATCCTTAAAACTGCACTTACAGATAATATCATTTTAATCAAATAAAAGGTCACTTAAGTGTACCTAAAGAGAGTACACTCCAGTGACTGTTTCTAATCACACTTCAGTAAAATTTCAATGAATGGCAAACAAAGTTTTACTTTAAAGTAGGCCTACATCATAAATCATTATCTTTTATTGTACTTTAAAGTACACGTTTTATGTGTTGGAACAACATACTAAAGCACATGTTGTCACATCGTCTTGGTGTGGTGTAGGTTGAAGACAAGGCAAGGAGGAAGAATTAAAGGGATAGTTCACCCAAAAAATGAAAATTATCCCATGATTTACTCATCCTCAAGCCATCCTAGGTGTTCTTCTTTCAGATGATCAAAATCAGAGATATATTTAAAAATATCCTTAGTTCTCCAAGATTTATAATGGTTGTGAATAGGGGACCACATAAAACAAACACACAAACAAAACAATTGCATCCATCCATAATCAAAGTACTCCATACGGCTCCGGAGGATTATTTAAGGCCTTTTGAAGTGAAGGGATGCATTTTTGTGAGAAAAATATCAATATTTAAAACTTTATAAATTAAAATAACGAGCTTCTGGTTGACGACCGTACTCATACCACTTCTATAATTACAACTTTGTCTCATAATTGTGACCTCACAACTCATAACTGAGACTTTCTCATATTTGCAACTTGCTTTTTTGTAAGTCGATGTAATTGATTGACAGGTGATCTGGCCAATCATAACCCCGAATCCGCCATTTTGTCTGACGAAGCTGTCAGGGGAGTTAGTAGATTAACATTGGTAAACTTGAACTTCAAAAATTGCATGTACTCTCGTCTTTCCACACTTTAAACAAGATTCCATCTGATGTCCATTCATGTTGATTCATTTGATGCTATAAATGAACTAGTATGTTGGTTCACGAGTCGCTTGAAGGAGCTACAGCGATCTGTCATGACACATTAAAGAGACACTATACAGTATTTATTGTTTAAACTTCTTAAAAAAATGCGATATATTAAATATTAAACTGTTTCCTATGTCTGTCGAGGCGTTGTCAGTGTCCTTTTTGCTCAGGGATGTATTTTTCACTTCGTGAGAACATGATGTGTGGCGTGAGAGCGCATGGCTTGTCGGACAAAGCAACAGTAACTAAAGGGGGCGAGTCTTTGCGACGGGTCAGTTGACAGGTTGTCAGTGAATTATGCAACTTTGTGTTTTATTTTGTTTAGTATTTGTTTATTTTACTCTGAGGCTTCCATAAGTTTCTCTCTATGGTAATACTATTAAATCTATCTAACGGGACAGTGGTCTGTCTAACATTGCCTGTAAAACTGTCTTAACATGAGGCTGTATTTTAAATGTGTATAGATAACACTCATGGACTAAAAGCCTCAAGCCCTTTTAGTTTTATGGGGTCTTAAAGACTCTTAGAAGATGTCAGTGATTCAGTCAAAAAAGCACCTAAAATTATTGCAAGTGAAATCTGCTTTAGGTTAACTGAATTATGCGAGGTGATGTAGCCATAACAGGATGTTTGGTCTATGTAAGCTCCAGCAGGAGAAGGTCTTGTGTTTTTCCTTCGCAATGTGTCTAAAGCATCTGGTTCTCTCTGGTCCCAAACTTGGCTTTATATTTCACAAGCGGAAAAGTTATGTTCCTGTTTTTCCTTGCACTCATTCTAGTTCTCGTATACTCAAAACCTAGAGTAGCTCTCACAGAGAAAGTGTGTTGTATGACACCAAATGGAAAATGGTAAATGATCTGACTCAGCATAATTGAACTTATTTGTTAAACACCAGTGCGGCAATTAACAAATTATTACCTTACGGATTTTCAGAAGATGGGTTGTGGCCATGAAAAGAAGCCATCTAACTTAAAGCTCACGTAAAAGCTGTGCTCTCCTGGCGGTAGGTTTTATGGAGTATGCAGCCTCTCTCGGCTTTATTACTGCGGTGACCACCAATGGAGCAAACTTTGCACACTTCCCCACGCAGCAGCTTCTTTAGTGTTTTAAGGGCAAGTATAGGGATTGTCTGGGGGCAAGTGGAGGGGAGTGGTGAGATTTATCATCCCCGATACGTGTGTGTGTGTGTAAGCTTGGACCAGCTTGTTTGAAATGGGCTTAACCTTTGCCCGCCACAGGCAGCGTGAGAGAGAAGATCATGTTTTGTTTTTCAAAATCTCTGTAATGTCAGTGATTGAAATCTGAAACCCAGAGTTCAGAAGGAAAAAAGAAAAAAAAAAAGAAAAAAGAAAAGAACTGGCCAGTCTTTGAAGAAATGATGCATTTATGTTTGACTCAAGGTGTTTTGAATTTCCTGTGTGTTTGGCTTCTCAGCTGCAATGCTAAAACACAGATGCATCTCCGTACAGAATGAATTTTCAAAATTACTGCTCAGCATTGTTACCGATTTAAAATATAAACCACAATTAGGCACTGATTAATTAATTGTGTCAACTTATATTAAGATTGAGTATTACTCTTTCTTTTCGCATAACCATTATTTTAACTTCCTATAATATTGGGAAATTTGTAAAGCGTAATTCAAAATGCTTTTAATTGTATTTATATGTTCATCTTTGACTCACAAAGGCACATCAAAAATGTCAAATTAGAGTAATGACTCTTTTGAACACATGGGATTGAAAAGAGTTTCAAAATTGGTATCAAATCAATCAAAAACCCATTAAAATAAATGACGAATGAATGAAGTAATTGAACGAATATCACAAGAAACAAATTTAAGTTTGGACATTTTTGAATTCTCATTGCCTTAAAGAAAACCTTTTCATTTCAAAAGCTTCTGCAGAAATGGTTAAAGCTAGATTTGCAGACAAATATACATTATTAAAAAAAAAAGGTTTTGAGTGGAGGTTCCATTTTATTTAGACATTCAACTAACTTTGCAAGATGTCAACTGGCAGTCATTAGAGTATTGCCTCGGATTGTCTCAATTCAAAATACTGATTATAAATAAATTAATTCTGTCAGTGTTGTCTACCATTTTTGTGCAGCTCTGACAACAGAGACTGAAACGTCTGTAAGACGAGAAGCCAGCACCTGTTGTTCTGTGCTTCAGCACTAGCCTGTGGCTGAGATCTTCCAGTTTGCCTTGTCAGACATTTGGAAATAAGTTGAAACTGGTGGATTCCACTGAGGTAGCGTGGGATCACTGCCCATCAATCATTCAAAGCAAGTGTTTCTCCCCTTGTTTGACACATCTCAGGTTGACAATGAAGAGCAGCAGTTAATTTGTCTTGACAGATGGCACTGTACACCCTTGGCACATCTCAGCACTTTCGAGCACCTCAGAAGAGCTATGCAGAGTTCATTCGAACATCAGATTGAAACCAGTGCCCAGTTCACATGCTGTAAGCTCATGATAGAATTTGTGATATTTTGGAGAATCTTCCAAAACAATTTAAAAAATGGACCCATTTATTGTCTGAACGAAACAGATATTCTTCAAATATCTACCACAAAAGAAAATCATGCAGCTTTAAAACAACAAATGATCAAAGGTTTATCATTTTTATCTCTTTCATTTATTTGCTTTCAATTTTAAGTTCACTGACGTTCACGCTTTCCCTTCCAGTGTTTAGTAAAAGTTTTTGGAAAAAAAAAAAAAAAAAAACTTCACAAAACTTGCATGGCTGCCAGAATACTTTGTTGTATTAATATGTATACCCTCAATATATCAAAAGAAAGAACAAAGCCTCTGCTTTAAAAATAAAAATAAAAAAAATGCTTGGGTGTTGCTAAGTTGTTACAACATTGTTCTGGGTGCAAGGGCATTTTTAACACCAGGTGTTTTGTGGTTCATTACTTGAGTATTCTGAGTGTTATTTTGTTGCTAATCAGTTGATGTTTCAGGCTGTTTCAAGGGTGTCCAAGTAGAACTGGTTATTATGGTGTTCTGGGTGGTAACTCGAGCATTACTTGATGGTTGCTTGGGTGTTCTGAATGTTCATTAATGTGTTGATAAACAGATGATGTGGTGTTTGAGGTGGTTCACTGTAATGAATTGCTGTAAAAATGACAGCAATATTTTACAGCAGATGGCTGTATTCTTAATAATACAGCATATTACTGTAAACTGCAATGCATTCTGGAGGGTGTGGCGGTTTGACTCAAAATTACAGGATATTACCGTAAATTTACAAGCATAAAGAGGCATTGTAGGATTTTCAGCGGTTGAGATTCTGGTAGCAGCAAGAGAGAGAGTGGTCTACAACTGTGGTAAGTGACTTATTTAATTAAAAAAAATTGTTAATCAAAGAATACAGTAAAATTCTGTAAATTAAATTATAGTAATGGTACTGCAAAAATTACAGTAACTGGCTGGCAACCCTGCTGCCAGTATTATACTGTAAAATTTACAGGTAATTTTTAACAGTGTTGATAGGTCTTCACTAAGTGATTGCTATAGTGTTTAGGGTTGTTACTTGGGCGTTGCTAGACTGTTGCTGTGGTGTTCTGCAGTTTTGACAATTTATGAAGAAGAGGCATGCATGCAATAAAAAGAATAGCAATTAGTTAAACGTATACCAAGTTGCATACATATTAGCACAGATATCATGTAAGCTGCCAAACTCTTTCAGTAGAATTTGAATTAGTTGTAACAACTCTACACATTTGTAATGTGTAGTTGCAGAAAATCTGCTTTGCTCTGACCCGGCCAACTCTGCCTGGCCGTGGCGCGACATCTGTGACTTTGTAGTGATGGGGTGAGTGTAGGCATGTAAGTCAAGTGAAATGTGTTTGAGTACGTGTGAACATGTGGCAGAGAGGGAAACATGGGCCACACACACTGCTTGTCTTGTGCACACTACAGCTATCAGAAAACCCAGTTATTCTTGGACATACTTGATACTGCAAGCAGGACACGGGCTCTAGGCAGAGTTCTGCAGATTCATATCAGTTCTGACCAAGCAGTCATGCCTCGAATTCCTCACATTTGTCTTTGACTATATTTTTCAATCACATTCCTGGTATTATTGTTTGTGAATTAAATGTATGCATACCAAAAACAGTCACTGTATAAGCCCTTTAGTGAAAACCTCACCATTAAAAGAATATTTCTTCAAAGATTTTACCTTTTATGTTCCACAGGAGTCATTCTGGTTTGGAACAGTATGAAGGTGTGTAAATTATGATAGATTTTTTTTTTTTTTTTTTTTTTAATATTCCCATTTTGAGTCAATGTCATGGTAGTATTCTTTAAAATCGATTGGTCGAGGTCGATTGTTAAGTCTTTTGGCTCTTATAGGAAAAAAACAAAACAAAACAAAAAACATTAGACATCAAACATTGTGGGAATTGGGAAAAAGAAAATAAGAACAGAGAGGTTGTGAGCTGGGGATCAGAACAAAGCTATTTTCTTCTCATTCTAAATGCATGCACATGTATTTAATATATTTGATTGCATTAGCATTTTCTCCTACACTTGTTTTTGTGGGCCAGAGCCCACAAGCCAGATCTTTACCCCTGGCAATTGTAATGTGTAAAGCAGAACTTGGAACATTGCTGGTAATCTTCTATATGTTCAGAAGACAATCTCTCTCTCTCTCTCTCTCTCTCTCTCTATAACACATGCTGAGGTGAATTGTCTATATGCTTTCTTTAAAAAAAGCAAAAACAACAACAAATAATACTAATAATAATTTGCTAGTAAGGTAAGAAAAATAAACGGTAGAAGTTATTTTAAAGTTTGTCTTGCTTTAAGGAAAATTAGACATTTTTAATTTTATATTTTAAATTATTATTATTATTATTATTATTATATTATTATTATAATAATAATAATAATAAATCCTTTTTGCAGTCTATTGTGATTTATACTGCTTTTGCCTAATTTGTAGGCTAAATACCAAACAACAAAAAAGAGAAAAAAAAAATGAAAATAGTTCAGCATTTTTAAAGTGTTCTTATTTGCACCTTGACATTATGTTTAAAATAATAATAATAATAATAATAATAATAATAATAATATATGCAGAGATCAACTGTTTACAATCAGATCAGTAATTGGAAAATAGAATTTGGAAAACCATTTGCCAGTGGGAAACTTCATTATTATTTGTATTATTGATGATGATGTTTTGTGATTTATGTTGCTTTTGCTTAATACCAAAATGTCAATTGAAAATAGTTCGGGATAGTTATAAAAAATGGCTTAGCAACATGCTAATATCAAACTCTATTGAAATCAGTAGTATGCCACATTCCAAATTCCATGAAAATTCCAAATTCCATTTGTCTGAGATGTTGCCTTGTAGAATCTTTCAACTCAGTCACTTATGAGGTTCCACGACAGTTTCTGGCTTAAAATGTTGCTTTCTTTGAATGTATATGGTAATAGACAGTAAAAAAGTGAAGGAACAGAGCCATAAAGAGCTTTAGACCACGGTTGTCCACGGAAAATGAATCCTTTCTAAGTATCTATTAAATTTCTCATTTGTCACCAGACTTCCCAAACTAAATTTAGCTTATAATTGCAAGTGACATAAACATGCAGTTTGGTGCAAATTATGCAAAATAACAAGTACGGCTGAACATAAGATAAGTTGCCCAACAGGATTTTCTAACCCAAACGAATCTTTGGAGGAAATGGCCTAAGTGATGTTTAATATGTTTGAAAAACACATCATCTTGCCAAATGCGCTCTGAGTCCAATCCCTGTCCTCTGAGAAAGCCTAACTTTTCTCACAGTTGCACATATTCACACTGCTAAAGTCTTTAACATGCTGTCAAAGTCGGAAAATGACAGGGAAAGTTTCTGGCCAATCTGTGAAATTACTTATTGGTCATTTTAATGTTTGTTATCAATGTGTAATACTATTTAAAATCATATTTTGCTTAGCACTGTACACATTTTCTTTGTAAGAAAAAACTACCTGGAACTGGGTGAACGACAGGAATCAAAGGAAGGAAGGAAGGAATTTGACATAGTCCAGAGAATATGTTATCCTGAACATGATCCCTGGTCTCTTTGAGGTGAAAATATGTTTGAAACTCGTAGACGCTCACGAGAGGGGAAATACTTTTCAGTGCAGCATTGGAAACATCTCAAACTAGCGTTGACGGATTGCTACGATTTAGCAATGCAAACTTTACGTGTTGCTCAGCTAAGGCGCTGACTTAAATGTGTAAACGAACCCGAGTGTCTTGTTGACGTCCGCAGCATATATGCACTATAGCGATGCGCTGAAATAAAGTTTCCACGGCCTCACAACATTAGCATTAGCATCATTTGTCGACATCCACTAGAAAGTAAAACTCAGCCATTTGTCTTCGAGACGGCGAGAGTTCATTCATATGCGTTTCGCCCCTTCAGAGTTAAACGCGGAAAAGACAATATACAGCTGCTGGGAAGCTGCGAGGTGAATATATCATTGCTCTCCCAGAATCGTTCGGTGCTTGTGGACTGTTTGATCTTTCAATGAGCAAGCAGGGACGAAAAAAAGATCCCAAAGCCCAACGTCATTAAATCTTTGCCGGTTTATTTGTGTAAGCATTGGAGCTCTGGGGTTGTAGGGGTGGTCTACAGCCCATTTGTTCCTGCTCAGCATTACCGGTGCTGGAATCCATTTCTAGTCTAGGGCGGTGAATGAGGGGGGTCGGAGGGGCCCTCTGAAGGCTTTGGAGGCAGTGGCTCAGGACCCCTCTGGGTTACTGTGAGGGAACATTTGGATGCAGCTGTTTTTCAGTGGTCTAAATGGAGACGTTGTGCTGCCGCCTGTGTCCCGGGATTCTTTCACTTTGCCGGAGAGCGGTGTTTCAATAACACCAGTGATATCCCTGCAAGCTGCCTGAGCCCTCGACTGGAATTCATCTTACACTTGGGCACAAGTCAATCTGAAGTGTCAAAACTGGTCTTAATTTAAGACCCAGGAGCCGTCTGCTAATGATTCAGCTATGCTTACCACTCAATTATCTTCCTGATGATTTTTCAACACCTAAATCTCCCGTGAGAAAAACTCAGGGAATCGTTTTCCCAAACATTCACTTTTGAACCATTGCTCCCAAATATTGGCTTAAAAAGTGTTGCACTGGAAAAAGTCAATAAAAATGAAATCTTAATCATTGTTTTCGATTGAAAAAAATCTTAAAATAACATAAAACATGTATTAAGAGGATAATTAAACTTTTGTTAAGCTTCAAACTGCATTTTGCTAGATTTGTGCTTGGAGCAAGAAAAAAAAAAAAAAAAAACGAATGAAGTCTCAAAGTATTTCAAGTGAAAATAAATCTGTAAATACTCCCAAAAGTAAAGCTCAAGCAATATTTTTATTATATTTTCATGAAATATATCTTAATGATTATTTCGTCTTGCTTTAACTATCTGCAAATTATCTCAAAAATATAAATCTTATTATTAACACATAATTACACTTTTATTTTATTTTGTTTCATTTATGTGATATATGTAAGTCTCCTTCAAAAGTTGCTTTTCCTTCACAACCAAATTTCAGGTCAGGTCAACTGGTCAAGGAAGGCAAGCGCTGCCAAGAGGAAATTGTTGGGAATGTGAGTCCATACGAATTCAAATAGCCTTGAAATAGTTTTAGACAGCTTTGACCTCAGCAAATATGATGGAAACAAGTTCCTTCTGTAGTGTGTGTAATAGGCATAGATGGAGTTCCAAGAACACTCTTACAAAATCATAGATTGTATTCAAGTTGTACCGTATGAGCAGTACTGAACAGTCAATAATCCAAAACACCATATCAAAAACCATTCATTTCCAATGAACAACCTCCAGCAAGGTATTCATCTACTCTAACAAGCTACGATCTATAAATTATGGAGCACTTTCATGTTTTGAATTTTCCCGAAGGTTCTGAGCCAAAAATGTCTGAAGAAAGAATCTGCAAATACTTTTAAACAGCTGAAATATTAGGCTACTTGGACTGCAGGGAATATGTTACAAATAATTATACACCCAATGCCTACTGGACAATATCATCAGTGAATTAGGACGTACATTCTCTTTCTGACAAATAATGACATTCAGCTGCTTTCTGTTATTAATTACATTCAGTTCTTTACCTTTGAGCTTACTTCTCAAGATTTCTCCATCAACAGAAATGTTCTTTCTTGTGAAAAGAAATAACTCCAGTTAAACTGTAAACAAATATCTATCTTAATTCTATGTGGTGGGAGCAGTGTGTTTGTCAGGGGCGAAATATTTTACTGTTCTGTATTTTAAGTATCATACATTTTTAATTAGCTATACTTTATTAGAGTATTTTGTTCATGCTTCTAAGATCTTATCTTCATATGTGACAGCATTTCAATAAAAAAACTATGAAAAACAAAAAACAAACAAAAAAGTAAATTGTTATTATTTCGAAATGAAGAAATCCCCTCCATGAAGTGATAATGATGTCTGTTTTGTGAACGAATCTTTCTTTTGGACTGAACCCATTGAATCAGTTCACAATCACATTGAACATTTCATTCACAGACTGGACTGATCTGATTGCATCTCTTCTCAATATACTGATTCACTGATCCGGTCGCAGGGAATCTCCTGTTAACAATTTACTGAATCGAAATGAGCCACGAACCCAGAATAATGTGGTCCTAAGCATGTGCTGAGGATTCAGCGATAAAAAATAAGTTACAAATGCTTAAAGGGTTTGTTCACCCAAAATTACATTTCTGTCATTAATTACTCATCCTCGTTTCGTTCTACATCCGTAAGAGCTTCGTTCATCTTCAGAACCCAAATTAAGAAATTTGTGATGAAATCTGAGAGATTTTTTATCGTCCATAGAAGCCAATGTAATTACCACTTTCAAGGTCCATAAAAATAGTAAAAACATTGTTAAAATAATCAATGTGACTGCAGTGGTTCAACCTTAATGTTATAAAGCGACAAGAAAACTTTTTGTGGAAACAAAACAAAAACATCAACATTATTCAACAATCTCTTCTCTCCCCTGTCATTCTCCAATGCTGTTTATGTTGTAGAGAAGGTGCAGGCTTCCAGGTTTTACTTCAGAACACCAACTCATTATATAGCCCATACTGAGTCAGTGTTCTGACGCAGACCTTGAAGTGCTGCACTGTAGCACTTCAGGGCATATCGTTTCCTCATGGAGGGATCTCTGGAGTGAAGGATGGTCCCATCAACCTCTGTTGAGTGACCAGAGTCTATGAACTGGACCCTCTCAGAGGCCAAGCCCACAGGTTCCATAGTTCTAGGCAGGATGAAATATTAAGCCCCCTGCCTGAGACAAAATGTCCCTCCTGATCAGAATCTCCCAGGAAGAGCAGTCGAGGAGAGACACTGGACCCAAAATCCACACTCTGCCCGGCCATCGTGGAGCGATCAAGGTGAGCAGGATCTGATCCAGAACTCCAGGAGCAGAGCGATCTGGGGAAATGCATAAGGACAAAGCATCATAGCATCCAGTCTGAGAGAAGCTGGATGCATGAGGGAAAACCGGAGTGGACAGTGAGATATCTTGTGAGACGCAAACAGATCCACTTGTGCCCGGCCAAACACCCTCAGCCCCTGCCTCGACAGGACGTCTGCTCCCTGATTCTGGCACCCAGGGATCCAAGCTTCCCGGAGTGAAAGCAGTTTTCCCTGAGACCCCAGGAGGATTTGGTGTGCCAGCTTGCAAAGTGCACGCGAGCATAATCCTACTGGTGATTTATGTAGTCGACCACTGATGTGCTGTGTGACTGTAAAAGGACATGGTGGCCTCTGAGATCTTGGAGGAAATTCTTGAGAGCAAGAAAGACAGCCAGCATTTCCAGGCGATTGATGTGCCAGGATAGTTGGTGCCCTGATAAAAGTACACTCTTTTTGGGTTTAACCTAAACCCGAACATTCTCATGTGAGCAAGAATGACATCGCGATGCCAAATTGCTAACTGATGCGACTGAGAGCAAAAATCAACCAATCTTTGATGTTGTTCAGAATTCAGATGCCCTGTAGACACAATGTGGCCAGTGCTGCATCCACACATTTGGTGAAAGTGCAGAGTGATAAAGCTAGGCTGAGTGGAAGGTCCCGATATTGGTACAGTTCACCCCTGAAAGCGAACCTCAGGAACTTCCTGTGTTGTGGAAGAATGAAAACATGGAAATAGGCGTCATTGAGATTTTAGTCCTCTGACTTGATCTGTGACACGATTTGCCTCAAGGTTAACATTTTGAATCAGAGCTGCATGACTGACTGGTTCAGATGACGCAGATCCAAAATGGGACACAACCCAATGTCCTTCTTTGGAAAGATAAAATAGTGGCTGTAGAAACCGCTTTCTCTGTTGAAAGGAAGTATTCCTTTGACATGATTCTGTGGCTCCCTTCTTCAACAAAGTTTTTACCTCTTGTTCCATAACCAGAGTTCACTACTGTGGGCAGAACCTCCATAAATCTGGCCGGGCAAGACCCAAACTGAATAGCGTATCCCTTTTTGACTGAGTGCAGGACCCAAAGAGAAATATTTAACAGTAGCTTCCGTGCTGTCAAATATTCTACTACGGGAAGCAGTCTCTCGAGACTGGCCTCTGATATTTTTCAAACAACCAATTCGATGGCCTGAAGTGGTGAAGTGGCAGGGAACAACTAAACTGGTCGCTCTGAGACCCTCCTCAGAGGAGGCAGGCAAGGCAGTGAGATATGTACCTGGTGGAGACCGCTCCACCCTGAAGCACGCAAGGTGGCTGGGTTGGCAGAACAGTCCCCTGAGGGCACTGGAGGGAGTTGGGCACCATAAAATGAGGTGTCAACCACTTCCCTTCGGAGGGGATTACCCTCAGATACCTGGCACCACTGGCATCAGGACCTCTCTCCTGCAGCCTTCTTGGTAATAATGACAGTCCTAAGATCCATCTTACCCCTCGAAGGCTGTGGTTGAAGGCACCTCGGGGGGTGACGCTCTGTTGTTGTGTGGCATGGTGTGAGGACCTGGCATTGGAAGTTTGGGTTGCTCCCACTCAGCAGCCCCTGAGACCTGAGGGCAGCAGGGGAGGAGCTTTTGGAACGCAGCCCCTTGCTTATTGGCCTCCTGAAATCTCTCTACGACAGTATTAGGCGAAGAGGCCAGGAGGTGAAAACAGTTTGTTCTGGAGAAAGTTCTTCTCCTTTTCCTTAATAGCGCTCAGATTTAACCACAGACGTCTGGTGTGTGGCCTTACACAACTCGTTAACAGTGTCTGAGCCAATACCCCTGCCCTCATCCAGGTCTCCTAACAAATCAGACTGGCTGCAGTCTGACCAGATGCTACATAAGCCTTGCCCATCAAAGCTGACTGGAAGGCGCTCACAAGGGCTGGAAGCTTTAATCCAACTTGCTTTTAGGATGAACGTCCAGCCCCAGTATTCAGCTTGGCAACTACTCGAGTGACATCCTCCACCAGCCTGAGCAGCCCCCCATCCCCCCCCCCCCCCCCCCCCCTCTTCGAAGAGCGCCATGCGGGAGCGGAGCGTCCATAATGGACGCTGTTCACAATGTACACAGCCAACACCCTCGAGCGCTGCATTCTTCACTCCCAAACAAACAACACATAGATCGTGTGTATCCCCACTCATGATGTAGCGCGGGTAGGGAGGAACACACAATCTAAACTGCTGCTTGCTCGCCCTAGTAATGAAATATGCTTGAGACAAACATCACAAAATAAGACAAATGATTCACAGACAAGTCCTTAGATCAGTACTTTTATATTTGACACTGAAGTACATAAAAAATAAAATACTTTTGTATGTTTTAAGTGAAATAAAAGGAGTACTTACTCTTACTGTAGTAAAATTTCATCAAGGTATCCGTACTATAAGTAGATTCCATAAGTCCATGATTTGTGTATTTCCATCAGTGATTCCTTTTCATAGCAAGGGATAGGATGGCAATAAATAACCACGAGGAATTTTTATTGAAGCTATCAATTTCACTATAAACTTACTGTATGTGACCTTATATTTTTGTGTTAAAGGGAATGTAAGCTAGAAGATCATGACAAACCCTTTGTGAACAGCAGATAGTTTTGCTATGAGACAAGGGTGAGTAAATAATGCCATTATAATGACTTAATTTCCATTTTTGGGTGAACTATTCCTTTAAGGCTCTCTGTGTTCATCATATCCCACAGTCCTCCAGCTCCCCCTCTCTCTTTCGCACTGTACTTTCGTTCTACCTCACATTTCTTCTCCTCTTGCTCCACATTCACATATGTTGCTGATTAATGAAATTAATACAGTGCTGCACTCAGTTTTGAAAATTTCTGGCAAGGCCACTGTCTGTTTGTTTCCAGACGTCAATCCCCCAGTGACCACTTTAAACTCAAGTTGTAGAGCAGAACTCAATGTGCTGGTGAAATATATCTCAGAAAATTTGACTGGAGCCCTGAGCTCGATTCAGGCACTGGAGAGCCAGATGCAGTTAAAACAAGTTGACCTTTGAGTGTCAGCAACATTTGTTAGTTATTTTTTAGTTAGCAGATGCTTTTTTATCCAAAGGGAATTTCAGTACACTTGTTACATGAACAGTTTGCCTGGAGCGAGCTGGGGTTAACGGCCTCGCTCAAGGGAACAGCGGTGCAGACACAATTCGGAAGCTATTCCAGCGTCATTGACAAGTTAAACTGGGCTCTATATCTGTTTTAAAGGAAAATTCTGTCATTACTCGCTTTCACTTTCATATCGTTCAAAACCAATATGATTTTCTTTCTTCCATTGAAAATAAAGATACGTTTTTGACATTTTGATTGATTTTTTTTTTAGGTTTTAATTGATTTGTTGCCTTTCAGTTTTTTGTACTTACAAAAGAGTTCAATATCAACATGAAATCAAAACTGACCCTGTTAAAGAAGAAACTAATTTTAACTAATAGTCAAATATGTTTCAAGAGTGCTTAGTCTTCTATAATTGACTGCAAACTCTTGTAATGCTCTATTTTCACAGGCAATCAAGTTTGGCTGTCCATTTTTTTTTTCTGTGTGAACATTCTGTTTCCCTCTGAAATATACCTTATTACAGAAATAAAAATTAATTGTGAATATAATTTAAAATGCTATAAAATGTTATCTACAAATGTGCAAAACCCATGGTGGAAAATGTATATATATATATATATATATATATATATATATATATATACATTAATAAGTCATAACTGAAACTATTTTTATTTCACATATTTTTAGCGAAACATTAAAAACTGTTATATACCTAGTAATACAATAACTAGAATAACTAGTCTTAAAGTCATCAATTTGCATTATTTCAACGTATTTTTTAAAGAATACTTATATTATTAATATACTTACATTTATTCCAATTATATTTGACGTATTAAATTTATTATATTATAGGCCTAATTTAAAAAAATACAGCATAATTTGCAAACGGTCTTACTCGACTCAAACCCCACACAACAGTTTTTATGGGTGCTCGTGAAGGCATCAACAGGTAAATGTAGGCTACTTTCAATAAAAGGTCAAGCAAGAAATACGTTCAGCTCTGTTGTTATGTGTCATGAGAGTAACCACTATAAACACTGTCCATCAAAAGTATTTGCACCAGGTGCATTTTGACCTAACATGTCACCTAGCATAGCCAGTTAAAAAAAGTCACCACTCACCACTGATGATCATTTTGGCTACGAGTGTGATATTGCATTTATACAACAGTTCGATGGCACAAGTGTGTAAATAAATAAGAAACAACAACTGAGTGTCTTTAAAAACCCTCTTTTGTGCAAAACAACTTCCTTCCACCATGGACACAAATCTCAAGTTGACAGTTTAACAGCTGAGTCCAACCCTCTGTTACTAATTCCAAAATGTCACTTTACAACTAGTAAATAGAGATCGACAAAAAGAGTGTATTACCTGCATCTGATATAGCATTCATTCTTCAGATCGATGTCCATATTATATCCATTATAAAAAAAAAAAAAATTGTTTGAAAGTGTCATCTTTGTCTTTGTCCTTTTAAAAGTTAAGGGGATTTCCCACAGTGCTAAAACAACTTCCTTGTTCTGACTCACTCATAAAGAGCCTTTGACGCCATCTAAAGGCGTAACAATGAAATGCAACAATCGCTGATACTTTTGATGACCCTTGCTCAATACCAAATACAGCATATTATTTAGGCCTATACAAAATAATACTTATTAAACAACAATATTTAAAGTATGAACACAAGCAACCAATAAACACAAATAAATAAAAAATTTGAGCAAACAGTTCAAACGTACAAAAGTAGCGCTCTAGTACAGGATTTAAGTGAAATATAGCCTAAATGTAAAATTGTGAAACTTACTTGTTTCCTTAACCCAAATCGTTTTGATCTAGATCAAGTAGTAGATTAATAAGACCAAATATTGTCAGTTTGATTTCATCTAATCGCTTTCTACATAAGAACCAACGGCTGAGATTAAGCTGTTCTCTGTGAGTACATGAGTGGCGAACGGCTAAAAAAATTGTAAACAACTACACGAGGGAATATTCATATTTAATCAGACTTATGTTATTTATGTTTTGTTGCAAAGTTTGCGTTAGACTAATGACATTTATTTAGTGTGATTGTGTTCATTAAATTCAAATTGATGAACTGAAAGGAAACCATTTTTTGAAATATGAATGTTATACGATGCCACAAATATCAATAATGCTTCGTCGTTGCTACTGTTATTTAGTCTTGATTCCTCACAATATCCTTGCTTTGTGCACCGTTTTGAAAGTGCAGATACAAACACTATAAAGCTGCTTAATAAAACATTTGCAACACTAAAAGAAGAACATGAATCTGAACTGAATTTCAGAAAGATAGCAGGAAGGGCTGGACCGTCATCACACGAATTTGAAACTAATTAGCGTAAGCCTCAACCCCCTCTAAATATTAGGATCTAAGCAATCAATCACGAAACACTTATTAGCCTAGAGCCCATCCTGCCTTTATTCTTTTGCAATTGCATGGAATTTCTGCTGGAAGAGTTTGCCGCAACATTCATGTCCTGGACAGAATTGTTTGCAGTAAGTTTCCCACACCACAAAATGCTGCAAGATGTTGGAAATGTCATCACCTTTTCAAGTAACTCTCCCACAACCTACTTTTTAAGCAACCTCCCATGTGTAACTAATTAGCTGCAAAAGATGGGCTAATTTTATTTTACCCAATTGGTGTCCAAAGCTTCTTTTTTCATCATGCCATAAAGTTGCCATGTTCTGTGTAGAAGTTTTTTCTAATGAGCATCGCTAACTGCGAACTGCACATACACTCCAACAACTCTCGAAAATCTGCTGTAAAAGACAGAAAATTGATTTTTATTTTTATTTACTTCTATAATCAACAATTTATTTACTCAGTCTCAGTAGAGGAAACTATTCAGACTTTTTTTCCACAATATATATACATATATACACGCAAAACTGAAATTTAAAGATGTCAATTCACAATTTGAAATGTCTGAATTGTAAGATTAAAAAGTTTCTGTTACCTTTAATTTATTTTAATTTTATTTTTTTTATTCCATGGCAGAAACCAGCAAACATTCAAACATCTACACTTCAACCCGATCAAACTACGTGGTTCTTTGAGAAAAAGAGGAAGGTAAGCTGTTGAGGGCCTCAGGTGAAGCATTTACTGTACTTCCATTAGTGCTGATCTTGCACTAACACCTTATTCTTCTTTATCTGTCAGAATAGCCAGATGTTGGATGCCATGCACAGCGTGTACGGAGAGCTCACTTTGCGTCTGTTCAGCAACATGCTTGACAGGGTGAATACATCCTGCCAAGTGTCCTGAAACCGCCTAGTAATTGGTAATGCTCCAACACTGTATGGAGCCGTCAATTAAAACATCATCTCATATTTCCCTTTGTAACTATTTCTGAACTAAAATGGCCCTGAGGATGAAGAACATTCACTGATTTCTAAAAAAAGTGACTGCAACAAGTCAGTCAACATTCTAGGAAGGTTTTGGAATTTTGTTTCGTTGTCAAACCTAATTAACCTAAGCAGAAGATACTATTAATGTAATCTTTGTATTAACTAGTTTCATATGATTTTGAAAAAAGTTTATACTTCTCTTGTAGAAGTTTAAAGTTAGAGACTCTAAAAATGTCATATGGTGTAACTATTGAAAAGTAAAATCATATTTTCCTTTTTTCAATATACAATTGATTTTGCCTTTCAAGGTAATATTTTAAATTATTATTTTTTCTCTGCATATTGGTTGCACCACATATCTTTTATTTGACAAACAAATATTCAAATAGTTTTTCATAAGCGCCAAAGTGGATTTCTTATAATAATGATGATGATAATGATAATAATAATAATAATCTAAGAAATCTAAAAAAAAAGAAAATCAAAAAATTTAAAATGTAAACAACAGGATGGTATCACAGATTTTTGTGAACATTTATTTCTTCATTGTAGTATCAGGACAGTTATACCATCCTGTCGTTTTAGATTATACGCTCCCATATATAAATGAATTGCATTCAGAAATGGAAAAACATGCTCATCATAGAAGAGGTATGTTCAAGCCATTGAATATGAACTGTATTGCTAGTGTATTTTGAATAAATTAATAAATACTGTTGGCCAGGGGATAGAGACGGAGCAAGAGTTCTTTCTGGAGAAAGAAGAATGCCTAAAAGCTGCTGTATGACAGGGTGTACAGCAAACAAGCTAAAAAAAAAAAAAAAACCCATAACAAAGTTTTTATAAGCTACCGAACTGTAAAAGCCTTTAAGGAGATATAAAATGGATACAGCAATGAGACGTGAAGCAATGGGTAAATGGGTAAATTGTGGGATCCTGACAGTATAAATATGTCTACATGTGCAGTAAACATTTTGTTACTGGTAAGTCAAATATCCAAATGTCAGTTTTATATATTACATTTCCTGACGTCGATTACGTTCCCCTCTAGTGGGCATAGTTCTCAATACATTACAGTCTCAATTACATGTATCCACTTTTGGGTCGACAGCTTATAAAAATTTTAACTTTAGGGTTTTTTTTTTTTTTTTAGCTTGTTTGCAATACACCTTGTCACATAGCAGCTTTTAGACATTGTTCTGTTTTTTTTTTCTATAAGTCAGAAATGACAAGAAGATGGTTGGATTGTTTTCCCCCTCAGTGGGCGTGGTTTTCAGATTATGATGCATGTTGCCCTGTCTCTATAAAAAGAATGGATTCCATGTCATTGACACTTTGGTGCTGTTCACCAGGCGACAAAAAACAAACAAACTAAAAACTGTTGGTTAGCCAGGTCTGGTCAAGCTGGTTGGCCAAGTCTTGCTGGATAAGGTAGTTAATGAGTCTGGAGGAAATCATTCTGGAGGCTAGCATCCAAAACACAACATATCCCTCCTGAAAAAGAAAGTGAAAATTAAAGTGGTTTAGTGCTGGGCTACGTTTCTCAAAAGCATTGTCAGCTAAGTTTATTGTAGAGAACACTGGTCCAAATGGTTCAGTGATCTACAAAGGCTTACAATGCTTAGCAAGTGCACTAAACCCCTCTAAAAAACCCTGGTAAATAGTAACTAAGGCTGGTTTAAAGGTCACATTTAATGTTCACATTTAAAATCCAGTCATTTCAGAAGTCACATTGACGAAAAGAAAGCTACTTGGTTTGAAAGTGACTTCGGTGTCCGCTGTGCATCTCTATGCTATTGACAGTAGACAGTGGACTATTTTTTTGCTGAAATATCACTAATGTTGACAAAACCTTAACTAGTGTTTTGCCCTTGTGACCATCATTGCTACAGGGCAGTGGAAAGGCAGACAAATCAATTCTAGAGAACCTTTCAGTCGCACAGATGACTAATTGGAACACGCATCATAATTGGGATCGCTAACACACATCAATCATAACCGGCCCACCAAATTTTGGAGGTCTGGCAACATGATGATGTATTGTGAAATCAACTGAACATGATGAAACCATTTCTCAAAGCCTGCAGATGCTGTCATTGTTTAAGTCTTTGGCCTTTGGCTAATGCTATAGCGAAGACTACGAAAGCGTTCAGTTTCCAAGGCTTCAATTATTATCCCGTTTATCTGGATGTTTACCCCTGCGTTTAGCTGTTTTCACGAGTTTGGAGTCCCACTGGATGTTTTCGCGAAGGTGGCTTGGCTTCCCTTGAGCTCTGGCTCCAGTCGCACTCAACATGTGTCTCCCACATTGACCGGCGGCCATCACGATCTGCTCGCCATAACTGTCCCTTTAGCAGTTAGCTCATCTCAACAAGACGTGCTGGCAAGAGTTGAGAGAGAACGCCTGATATGCGGCTCAAGCACATCACATCCGCGTGAAGGCGAAAAGAAAAAAAATAGCAAAACAACATAATTATCAAAAGATGTTCGTTGAGTCTTCTTTAAAGCCTTTGGCTTTGAGTTCCACGCCTGTGGTAAGTTCACTTCAGCTCAAAAAAAAATCAGGTTTGAAATGAAAGCATGCTGAGCGCTGGACTGCGTTTCATGTACCCGGGCTGTTTGACTGGCGTGGAGCGCTAGACGTGGCTCGTAAGACAGGAGCCAATGGGAAATGGGATTGATTACAGCATTGCATCAGATAGACTTACCGATAATCTGATGGTCTATCTGCACTCATACATCTTCATCTATCATCCTCCCACACTGCCGTCAGCACAGGCTCACAGATATCCCGTGTGCAACGTGCGGGGGCCCCAGGGGGCCATGTCCACGCATATGTGCTCCTTAGGCTGTTTACACAAGGGTCAGACATTCATCAATCCATCAGCCACGCCATCCACTCCCCTTTTAGAAGAATTGTCTCTGGACGCTCATCAAAAACTCATTAATAGTTTAAATCATTTACAACAAATCACTCATTGGGCTTTTTCTACCCATGGAGCACATACACCATATGGAAAACAGCACAAATAGATTGAATCTTACCAATACCATTATGAAAGAGAAGTACACTTTTACAAATAAAATACAATATACTATGTAATAAAATATCATAAAAAGAATATACTAAGGTGCAATGAGTTTAAAATGATATTAAATGCAATTAGTTGAACTTTAGAATGTTTTTTACCTAATTAAGTAGGAAGACTTTAAATGCAGTTTCATTGTAAACTATATTTAAATATATTTTGAATTATATAATTTTATATAAATATGTATATTACACATTTAATCAAATAAATAAATCAATTATAAAAAATAAAGTAAACAATCAGTAAAATGCAAACAATGCAAAATGCATCTATTTACTTTATGAGCTAAACATGCACTGGCTCTTTTTAAAGCTAGAAAACGTTATTTAGTGAGAGATTTTCTCTCTGTTGTCAACAGCAGGTTTATTTGACTGCGGTTACCTTAAGACAGAAAGCACAGATCTATCATGAGATATACTAATATGAATATGATACATTTTCCCAAATGTTTGCATTCGCTTAAGACATAACCGACTTTTGTGTATTTTACCATTCAAACACCACAAAACAGAAACACATTTCGGTAATGTTACTCCCACCATGTATCCCACCAATGTTCATCTATCTGTGCTTACTGTAAAGTTTCAATAAAAGCAGAGCATCCATCCATCATTTACTGATATTAAGCAGTAAAGCTCTGATGTGTCTGACTAGCCTTTAAAAAAAGAAAAAAGAAATACTAAGTATCCATTAACACCGACTTTAATATCATATAAATATACATTATATGGAGTAACAATAAAATCAAACTTATTTGTAGAAATCACTGATTTTATAGAACGGTCTTGGTCACAACAAGATGGCTGTCGATCCTAAAATTCCCAAACAAAGTTTTGATGATGTCAGCGGTCACGTGGCTTGCACGGAAATTTGGTTTGAAGCGGAACTCTGAATTACACCAACAAAACTTCATTTTAATTCTAGTCAAGTAAACTGATTTACATTAGACCAATGACAAGACAGAAAAGTACATTTATTGAGTCAGATCGAATATAAATTTTTTTTTAGAGTAATGCAGTGTAGTGCTAGCCTTTCCAAAAAATAATCTTGCGTTTAAGTGTTTTGAGGAAACCGAGGTTCTTTATACTTTCTAAGTGATTTTAAATGATTAATGGAAAACATAGGTTCTCTTTACATACTCTTTTTGGAAATCAATATTTTAAAATGTATGCTTCTTTGACATAAATCGTTTCTTTTTTCAGAGATGTTTGACATAAAGTGCCCCAAAGACACATTATGAAAATACTAATAGTTAGGGTCTTGGGCTACTTTCAATCACCAGCACATTTTCCAAAGTTAGGAGGGAAAAAAATAAATCTTTTTAAAAAGCAACCAGTAAATCAGATTAATAGTAACAAATGTCAGGACGGTTACACATTCATTTTGAAATTTGAGTTATTCATTAATTCAATGTTATGCAAGCAAGGTTTGACTCGTTAATATAATATAAAATAAAACTACGAAAAAGAGCAACATGAACATTTTATATATTTTACATTTCATATTAATTATCAATAGCAATAACATTTATTTATTTAAACCAAAATATGGGGATCATTTTGACAATGTTTTCAGCTGTACATGAAAAACATTCTCAAAAGAACATTTTTTTCCCCCATTTTTAGTACATGTAAATGTATCCTAGTCTACCTCTGATAGATCGACCAAACATGATAGCAGAATGAATCACTAAATTCCAGTGATAGATTAAAGTTAAAATAATCATAAATATATGTAAATAAACAATCACTGACATCTAATGCCACTTTCCATCTATTCAATGTTTTCTACAAGATTATGTAAATAATTTGTGATTTGTTCATGGCAAATCACAGTCTTCTGTTTGTACAGAGCACTCATATGTCCACAAGTTTCCATTAAAAATAAGAGCGGAGTGTCTGCTCAGTCAGTCCTGGGGTTCACCATCAGACGCTGAGCTTTGATCTACATCCCCGCTGCTCTTCAGCCACGGACAGCACCTGTTCACTCCCTGACTCGGCATCATCTCACCCTGCAGTGACCTGCCTGCACGAGTGTCGCACTGCAAGCCCCTTTTTCAGGACTTTAACAGTTGTAGTCAGAATACCCAGACCGAGAACACAGCAGCTGCTCCAATGACTGGTGATCTGGTGATACCTATGCCAGTCAATCAGAGATTTTGTAAAACACAGTACAAGGGGGCAGATTTACAGTGAGCAACACTGGTCTTTTAAAAAAAAAAAACAGGAAAAAATATTGTTTTTCAAAAACAAAAATGACTAAGAATAACTGAATAATTAGAATAATAATTAAAAATAAAATTATATTAAAAAATATGTAAGTAATATGAAGTTTTCTTTAATGTTAATTTGAGAGATTTTCTCTTAAGAAAAGAACCTGATCTTAGAATATAATAACACTTCATCAATATGTGCAATAAAATAAAACACAGATTAAAAAAGTCACATTTCTTTTATGATTACTAACAATGTCAAGATGTAAGCAAATTTAAATTGCATTTGATTTTACTCATTTTAAGCACCTCTGGACAAAGCAATCAGCTCAATTATATATTGATTTTGTTTTTTTATTTAGCATCGTTACGTGCCAAGATTTGGCGAAAATACTGACAGACGATCAGATTAAGGTGGGGATACAAAATTTCAAGTTTCAAAGAGAGGAGTGTGCAAAAGAAAAAGAAAAAGGAAAGAGCAGCCAATAAAACGCCACCAGTGATCTGCTGTAACTCGATCTCAGTGTTGTCCCAAAACTTGTTGGCTCACTGCACTCGTTTCATTCATTATATACCGCTCTACTTTTTTTTTTTTTTTAAACAAAAAAAGGTAGGTCTCATTGCCTTAAATAAATCTTGCAAAAGCAAAGAAAATCAGAATACAGCAGTTCTCCTTGCCAAGGGGGTTGAAGAATAGCCCAAACTCAAGTCAAATTAAGTCAAGCATTAGTCTGTGGTGAAGTTAATTCCCTCTCAAAATATTTCCCGGTAATCCTTCCCTTGGTCTTCATGAAAAAATTAACCTGGTAGTATTCTTTTGTGCATGAGATCAGCCCCAGTAACCAGGTTATTTATAGGTCTGGATATTTAGTTGTTGTTATTTACCCATTTATGGTCGGAAGGAGCCAGTGGAACTAGAAATGTGCTTTTGGAGCCTAAGCAGCGGTTTGATATCTTTAGAGAGTTGTACAGTATGTGTAATTGCTGCCCCATTATTTTGATTGTTCATAGCTCAAACCAACACGACTGAAACATCCTTAAGACTATTAAAGGCTAAATTTAACTTTATAAACACCTTATCGGTGTTTCCCGCTTTGATAAGTGCACACCGATTTACCTGGAACTCCTCATTAAGTTCAATTCTGCAAAAGAAGACAAAACTCATTTTGCTTACTTGGACTTCATTATTTGGCATAATCGGGAAGAGGTGAAGCCTGTTAGTCTGCACGGCGGCCAACATTGATTGGGATCTAAGAGGGCAAGAGTTGAGCTGCTCAGACGGGACAGAATTCAGGAATGCCATGCCTGGACTCCGTTTCTACTTTCCTCAACAGCTGTGTGAGCTGAGCGACCTATCACCCCACCCGAAGGCCATCCCGTTTGCCCCAACGTACTGTCAGTTAATATGACATAAGTTGGCGTTAATATGGCAACATTGTCTTTGCTCAGTACTTCTGAAGAGTCCTTCAATGGCAATAACTTTTCTTAATGTTGTTGAGGTGTTGAAATAAATTGCATGTTTAAAAAAAAAATATTTTTTTAAATTATATATTAAATTTAAAATAATATTAATAATATTTAAAATAAAAATAATAATAATAATTATAAAAAGCATATACAAATGATCCCACTTTATATTAGGTCACCTTAACTACTATGCATTTACATCCATTTATTGCTTTCATATTTATTGAAATAGGATACAGGTAAGGTTAGGGACGGGTTTGGTGGTATGGTTTGGTTTAAGGAATGTGTCAACAGTGTAATTATAAATGTAATTACAGAAATTAATTGCAGCTGTAACTACATGCAGGTATTTTGAAAATATAAGAACAATGTAAAAACATGTATATAAGCGCATTGTATCAAATGATTAATATTAATGTAAGTACAGAGTAGTTAAGGCCATCTAATATAAAGTGGGACCAGAACATTTTACCGTTACATTGTTTAATATTCATTCAATATTTTTATAATAAAAAAATGATTCAAACTCACTCTTCTTAATGAATGATTAATTTTTAAGCACATATAGATCAAGATCAATCATATGTTTCAGCTAACAGCTGTCTTTAGTGAATTATTTATTGCAGTGATTTTATCTTTTTTATTATTATTTGTTGAAAGATTTTCATAAAAAAAATGATTTGATGATGGAATTACACCCACCCTTTTTATGGGTGGCTTTTGCTCATTAATTTACACAACAACAGCATTTTGGGGGCCTGAAAAGGCAAACGTTTTGAAAATGATACTGTTATCGTCTCTGTGTGAACTACAAAAATGTGATTTTGTGAAAAAGGTTAAATCAAGTGTGTGCGTATTACGTGTTCAGTCTATAGACACGTAGTGTTTCTTTACAAAGTGACATCACAAACGACTGGCCTGGCATGAATAATACAGTGTTTTTAGTCGCTTTCACGGATCCGTGTGTACGGGTACAAAAACTCACTTGTTGTGTAAACATACCCTTAATGGGAGGAAATGAATTGAACTCAAAACAAGAAAAAGACCCACTGATGTAAGCGCAGCCAAAAGCCACCCCGTTTGTCCTGCCATAAGCTCTTGTTACAGTCAGTTGACGGTATTGGCATCAATATGGCAATATTGTCTTCGCTCATTCATTCTACCAGGTCTTTCAATTGCAATCACTTTTCCTGATGTTGTTGTTGAGGTGTTGAAAACCGTTGTGCATTTGGTAGTTCCTCAATCAGCAAGTCAGCAGTTCTCTTAAAACAATTACTTGGGTGAAGTACCCATTAGACGGGCAATCTATCAATGAGGAAGTGGGCGTACAGGACCTCATTGACATGTGCAGGGTACCCTAGGGACGGCCCTCAAGACTCAAACCCCTTCCTCCGGCTCCTGCCTCTGACCTGGCCTGACCCCAACCCTAGATGCTTTGCAGGTCACATTATTCTCATGAAGTCCCGATTTACCTTTTATTTATTTTTTATTTTTTTGGTTGCTTATGCAGGGTTAGGCGATTCAGTCTGATTCAACTTCTTTTATTTAATTGGATCAAACAAAAACAACCATTGGCTATAGAGAAAGTTACTTTGAGTATGTGTGTGTGTGCAGAGATGGGAAGATTACTTACAAATTGTAATATTTTACTGTTTCCAAATTACATGACAAAAATTACAGTTAGTACCATAATCCATTACATTACACATTTAAATGCAATCTGCCTACTTTTTGATTATTTTTAGACTACTCTTGACTCTCATTTATTCCTCATTGATTCCACATTTGAATTTATTTATTACATTTATTTGAGTAGGATAATCTTGTACCATGTTGATATAATATATACATCATATTATTTTCCACTTATCAACAACATGACATGTATTAAATATTAAGTCAAGGTTTCCCAGAATGGATTTTGTGAAGGACCTGCAGGGGGTTTGAAGAAAAGCTATTAAGGAATTAAATTATAAAAATATAACACTCAAGATAAATCATTTTAAAATAAAGAAAATCAAAATAAACAATTAGTAAAAAGGCTAAAAAAATATAAATTAATTGTTCTGCATGTCATTTGCATTTGTACATTTTAATGTGTTTGAAAGACAAAAGCCTTCAAAAGACAGTAATACATGGTTAAATTACTCTGTGAATGACAATTTAATTAATAATTAATGTGTTCATCAGGAGTTGATTAGATATGCAATGCTGTAATTTTGAGAAAACACTTTAAAAGTGAAATGATTTCTGTAAATCCAGTGATCAAATGCTATCTCATTTTTCAGTTATAGTGGCTGGCCAATGTATGCAATTCTACATACCTGGGCGACTTTCTACGACATATATAAACAGACTTTTTTTTTTAGAAATTTTTAGAAAACCATTGAGTTGGTGATCAATTTGGTTGAAAACAAAGTTGTCACTGAAAATGTCTTTGAACCAGTGTTATTGTTTTCTACTCCATCTATTAAGGTTATTGCATCAAACTTTCATAAAAAAAATGAGATGCTTGCTCAAATGTTGGAGCGATATGGCAAGTTGATTCCTCCAATCAAGATGATCCAAATCGGTTGTAAATTACTATTACTGAAAAACTTGTCGTTCAGACGTTTTGTGTACATGGTGTTAAAGGATAACAAAGAAGAATTGGATTTGATTTTTAATTTTAACCATGATGCTTTCAACTATGTAGTTTTTGCCACAACGAATACCTAAGTTGTGGTGAAACAGGACGTCTCGTGAGGGCTTGTCCGAGAAAGGAAGAAAAATCCAAGAAAAAAAGTTCATCGGTTTCAGTTGAAAACGTAGGCGAGGGTGAGGTGGTAGGAATGTTAGGAATGAGGTGCCTGCAACAGGGTACGTAGTTGAGGAAAACATTGCACAAACTTCGAAGCGAATGGAGAAAGAACGAGTGAAAGTGCTGAGATGGAAGACAATTCTGTATCTGAAAGGCATCAGTCAACCAGTTGTTTGAAAAAAAAAAAAAAACAGAGTTCTGAAAAGAGCCAAGACTTGGAGCTGGAAGGAGATCAGTATTAAATATGTAAAATATTGAGTTGAGTCTAACTGACACTGAGAATGAAACTGATATTTCAAAATGTTACGTTTCCTGTGATCAACCTCAAAATGAGATTTTAAAACAATCTTACAGTGTTGACAACATTAAGCTCTTTATAAGAGTAACAAAGAATGCAAGAAATATGTGCATAACAGAGTAGAGTATTTTCCTGATTTAAAACAATTTGTAGAGAAAGCAAAACATTTTAAGAGAGAAGATCTTTTTTCTGATCAAGAGGTTTACTCACCAAAGTAAATTCCCAATTAGGTATTAATGTTGGCAATGACACCAGTGCAGTTGATAGAATGGGTTTCCTTAATATATTATGTAAAGCATTAAGTGATTGCAATACTGAAGATTTGTTTTTAGTAGGAGGGGATTTTAACTGTACTGAATTCACCTCAGATAGGAATAATGAGCCTCTTATTGTCAGAGATTGGCCAGGCTCCATCACCACCCAACCACAGAGATCCCTGTCACCTGAGTACTAATCACCTGCACCCGATTGTCATCTCCTCATCACCACAGCAGCACAAAAACACAGCCTTCACTCGGGCACTTCGTCTGGTCTTATTCATGAGTAAGGAATCACTTAACTGCTCCACTTACCTCCATTGTGTTGTTGCTCCATCATCTCTGCTGATCCTCCTTGTCTCCAGCGTCTCTATTATCACTCTGCTGAAGGGGTGAGTGCTTCACTGGGCCCAAACCATCTAGAAACAGAATGGAATTGTCACTGAAACACTGGATAATTTTACCACTCATTTCTGTGAAGTTTTGGGGTATCCTGACGGCGATTCTTCTGTTAGTGAGCAGTTAACCATCTGCTCGGCAGGGATTGAATCCCCAGTTGCGACTGCCTCTTGCTGCACACGACGACACCATCGGTCTAGAACAGTTCATTCATCTCTCCATCCGCACCAATCGTTTTACGCAGCCCTGCCTGGAAGACCTACAGGGTCAGCCATCACCAACACGTTCTCGCCAACCAGAGTACACCAGCTCTCCAGAACCAGAAGTTGACCCTGGGTCTTTGTTAGTATTGCGGTTCCGGGGGACATGTTAGCACTGCTTGTCCCATTCGTCCACCAAGACCTATGGTGAGTGTCATCCATTCAGTGTCCATAAATGCCAAGCCACTTTCTACTGAAGTTATTCTTACTACCTCATACATTTCCCTCCCTCCTAGTTCACACCCTCCTCGACTCTGTGTTAGCTGGAAAATTCATCTTTGAATCCCTCCGCTGTCTGTTCAACCTCAAGAAGAGGGCCATTGAGACTCATTACCATGTCCAATCGATCATTGGTAAACCCTTAAACAAGAGGTATGCACAACATGCTGTAGGAACCCTCCAGTTGAAAATAGGACAGTTACACACCAAATCCATCACCTTCCTGGTTCTGGAGAATTCCACCACTGCTATAATTCTAGTGCACCCATGGCTAGAGCAACACGATCCCGTTCTCTCCAGGAACATCAGTGAAGTCCTTAAGTGGGGTGACTGCTGTTTTCCCAGATGCCTCCCAAGTCTTCCTCATCCAGTGAAATCACTTCCAGTCAACACCAATTCCATCGAGAGTCTGGTTGAACAGCAGTCCACAGAGATTCCACCCTGCTACGCTCCCTTCAGTGACGTATTCTGCCCCAAACGGGCGTCGTCATTGGCTCCTTACCGGCCATGGGACGGTGCCATCAACCTCCTTCCGGATGAGTCAGTGCCCCACGGTAAAATTTATCCGTTGTCTTTTCCTGAACAGAAGGCCATGCAGGAAATTGTAGAAAAGCCTCTCCAACAGGGTTACATCCACCCTTCTACTTCGCCTGCTGCTTCAAGATTTTTCTTCGTGGCAAAGAAGGATGGAGGCTTGCAGTCCTGCATAGAGTACAGAGCACTCAATAAGATCACAATCAAGTTCTGGAATCCTCTTCTCCTCATCCTGTAACAACTTTGTGAAGGGGACTTTGTGAAGGGGACAAGTGAAAGACCGCCTTTGTGACCCCTATTGGACACTACAAATATCTCATCATGCCGTATAGATTGGTCAGTGCCCCCTCCGGATTCCAGGACTTTATGCACAAGGTACTCCAGGAGTTTCTCCATCGATTTGTGATCGTTTACAATGACATTTGATGAACATCACCAACACATTGCAGAGGTCTTCCTCAAAGCTGAAAAGCGTCCCTTCCATAAGTCTCCCACCCAGTTCCTCAGCTAAAACATTAGAGAACACGGCATCCAAATAGATGAGGGGAAGGTCGACGCTGTACGAAACTGTCCAATATGATCCACCATTAAAGAACTTTTCCTTGGATTCTCTAACTTCTACCATCACTTCATTCATAACTACAGCTCCATCACCACTCCATGAACAAATTTCCTCAAAAATAAGCCCAAGTATCTCTCCTGGACTACAGCTGCCACCCAAGCTTTCCAAAGACTTGTTCACCAATTCACCGCTCCTGATCCATCTTGACCCCAACAAACAATTCGTCATCGAGGTAAATGTATCCACCTCCAGGGGTGGAGCGGTGCTCTCTCAGCAGCAGGGGAATCCAACACGTCTCCGTCCATGTGCCTTCTTCTTCAATATCGGAAACTGAGAGTTACTGGCCATCAAGCTCGCTTTGGAGTGGAGAAATTGTTTGGAAGATGCAAATGAGAAATTCACAGTACTCACTGACCACAAGAATCTCCAGTATCTCCGTGAAAAAAATGGCCAAAAAATATGTACAACGTTTTAAGGATGGTGCTCTCTTCTCGAATAACACAGAAATTCATAAGAGAGTGGTATAATTGTATAAAGAACTATACAGCAGTGAACGTATGTACAGGTGAAACACTAATAATGTGTTTATTGAAGATCCTCCACTGGTAACTGAAGAGGCATAGAGGAATAGATGGCCTACCTATAGATTTTTTAAGTCTTTTTGGCCTGAGATTGGTGCAGATTTTCTTGCAGTCATCAATGAAAGTCTTAATAGTAGAACTGAGCAGCTATAGAGCAGTGCTCACTCTGCTGCCAAAGAAAGGAGACCTGAGTGATATTAAAAAAAAAAATGGAGGTCTGTTTTACCGTTTCATTGCAGTGATTATAAAATTTTATCTAAAGCATAATTTACACTGTGTTGCACTAAGTGTTTTATATTTGTCTAAAAATTAAGGGGGACAAGATTCATTTATTTTGATTCATTTACAGAGCAGAGTGGCAGCTTTTCGGTTAAAATTTGAACAAATGTTTCTAGATAGTTCTGTAAATGGGAATTGGAGCTTAGCTGCTTCCTTTATTTTAAAGAATTTTAATAGTTTGGGCTTAAACAAGACTTTGTTTTGGATGAACCCTAAGAAGTTGTCTGTAAAAATGGCAATCTATATAAGTAGAAAAAGTAAAATTCACAAAAAATCTGATACAGATGTTACAATGTGTTTTATTTTATTTTAATTTTGGTGAATTTTAATTGATTTCCATTATTACAATGCAACAAAAAATCTAATATTTTTTGAACAAAGTGTGTATAATATAAAAAATGTATCAATGACAATGTTTTGACCTTTGACAGTCTGTTGTGAACTACTAAGTTATGTACTCTCGTGGGTTTTTTTTTTTGTGAATTACTATGTGCTCTCGTGTTTTTTTTCTTTCTGAAAATTGTAATGAAAAAAACTGTAATGAAATCTGTTTCAAAATTCTGTTTCTCTCTCTCTCTCTCTCTGACTGTGTGTGAGTATATATATTTATAATATGTTATTGTTTTTATTTATATTTTTATTAAAGTGCACTTATCAATTATATTATAGTATAATTTTATTATTATTTTGTTTCTATAATTTTTATATAAATTCATTATTTTTATTTATTTAAAAAATATTTTTTATGTATTTTAAATATTCACCTCAATGCTAACAGCATTATCACAATCATATAAAATTACAATGAATATTTACAAAAACTTCACACACACAAACACACACTGCATTCATTAAGTTAATATGCTGACAGCATAAAACAACAATAACTAAATAATAAATAAAAAAAAGTCAAAAATAGTATTGAATCTTATTTTATTAAATATTCTGCTAAAATTATTATTTCACTTGGCTCAGCTGTAAAGCTGTTGTGGTGATAGAATGTGACATTAAAATTACCAAGTAGTATCTCAAACGTCATGTTTTACCAGGAAATCTACACTATTTTGAAAACAACTGCAGTTTTTCTTTTGAAAACGACTACTGTCGCACTTCTGACAAATGTAGTTCAATAACATTGTCTCCTCAGCCACTGGAACCAAAACAAAACCGCTGTACACATTAATCACTGGAGTGTTCATAATGAGGAAATCTCTACACAGCCTTATCAGCCAATATAAACATAGATAGCAAAGACAAATCTTCCCAGAAAGCATAATTTCATCTATTGTCTGTTTCTTGGAGGTAACTTGTGGGAGCAAATGCAGATGCAGTTTTGACAGTGACAGTTCAGGAGACACAATTCTGACGGGATGGACAAGGTTAATGTAGGAATCTGTCAGGATGACCCTGAATGACACTGGATGTTTCCAAGAATAGGAAGTTGTCACAGCTGAAGCATTTGACTTGCGGTTTTATTATGTTTTACTCTTTCAGTGAGCCATAGTGGAGAAAGATGAGGTTACAAGGCCGTTAAACACTTTCCCTCCACTGTAAAACAAGCCTGTTTTGATTTTCATTTGAGAGAATGTTTATAACATCCTGCTTGGAAGTCATTTAAAGCAACACGTTTTTCAGTCAAATAAAAGAAACAGGAATGAATCCATTTTAGGATTAAAACACATGAACATGCAAGACACCAATATACTCAATGTGCCAATAAATATGTAGAAGAGAAAGAAAACTAAACAACTGGCTATCACATATGGCTATGTAGTTTTCGATACGAACTTAGCAATTGTGATCATGCAATGATAAATTACACTGTGAGCAAAAAGAATGTTAAATACTATGTGCAAATATCCGGACTTTAACAACTCTGTTGAACTATTGCTCCTCAATGAAATTCAGTCGCCATATGTCTATAAAAGACTTGGCAAATGAGAGTACAATACATTATTTTTTTCTATGGAGGTGTACAGTTACTTTACTACATGTAGAGCAGGCGTTCCTCAAAGTTATTAAACGTAAATAACGAGGACAAGAGGACAAATCATGGCCCGATCTAAGAATCCTATGAGTACAGCTTAAGTTCAAGCACAAAAAATAAATAAGTATATGAATTACTCAACACAAAAGTCATAATAATCAAACGATTAACTAGCTAAACAAATGTTGTTGATCCTGTTTTGTGCTACGATAAGAAATGGCTTATTATTATTATGGCTTTATAACATGATTATCAAAAAAAAGTTGTTGTTTTTTTTCAGTTAACACCACTTGACATTTTAAATCACAAGGATTTCTCTATTTTAAGCCCTTTTCTACATGTTTCTTGGTTGCACCATATGATTTTTCTGGCCAAACTTCTTGATGAAATTGCAATTTCATTGAGATTATGCCAAAACCTACAGTGTCTTATTTTATATGCTCATTCTTTAATATATCATTTCTTAATACTCCGCTCCAAAAAAAAAAAAAAAACATGTAGTGTGAAATATACTTCTGTTATGACAACTCTCTGAGTGTTTGGCATGGTAATGGATCTGACCATGTTCTTGGCAGAATTGATCTACTTTGCTACTGCTGTTATTGTTGCTGCAGAGCAAGTACAGGACTTGTAAATAAATGACACACTGCTATGAGCAGCTAAGATGCTGCTGCTGCTGCTGTAAAATATAGCACACATGAATTAACTGTGGCAGATCTATACAGGGGGAGCTGGGGAATGTAGAGGGTTTCTGAAAGCATTCTGAAACTGCTACAGAATATCCTGACCAGTACTTAAAGGTTGAGCATTGAGCTCTTTGGCTGATACAGCATGAACCAATCAGCTGTGCTGTATAGAGAACGATGCGATTGCATGCAGATTGAGTTAAGGACCTGTCAGCCTTCACTATCTAGAGTTCCATGACATAACTTTGTTTGAGAATGTTTTAAAGATCAAAGTGCACAAAATGGAGTTATTTTATCTCAAAAAGAAAGAACCGATTCTGAACTGCCTGAAACGAGTCGTCAGCAAGTCCAGTCTTACTTCCTCCATAAACATATGTAGGTTTGTTACAAATTTACATAATGCCAGCCTATGGTTTTCTGACACATGCTGTAAGCAGTGGACAACAACAAACTTGGCCATCTGACAAATCAGCGCAGCCATTCAGACACTGTGAGAAAAGAGATGATGCTGCATTGTGTATTATGAGAAAATGAAAGTGTTTTTTGACCTTTGATGCAGTGTAGACCTTCAAAACTAAATCAGGAATCTTTAATCTGGCACAATAGGGGCACTTTAAAACATTCTCATTATGAATCTCTCATATATCCTGCAGGTAAACGTAGTGGACTTGAGTACAGCTATAACGTGTCTCTATACTTGATCGTGACTGGATGGATGCTGAACGAGGCAAATGGGCTGGTTCACATTCATTCTCATCCCAACTTCCAACAAACTTTCAATGCATTACTACTACAGACTTTCCATTCTGTTTTTGGCATTCACAGAGCAAAATTTATCATGTGGGAAAGAGTTTCCTGTTTCACATTGTTCACTTTCTTTCTTCCACATCTTATTAAATGTAATATTTCACATTGAGCACCACAATACATTAATATTGCAATACTAAAGGCTGGTAATGTTTGAAATAGGTTAAACCAAATGTTAATGTTTTATTTGTCTCTCAGTTTATCTCATTTGAGATCCTGCTCTTATTACAAACTGGAAAACCTGTAATATGTATAAAAAAATAAAAACGTTATTTTACTTAGAAAACCAATGGATAAATGAGGAAACTAAATATGGACAAAACTAGATGGTGCCATTTATCATTAGTGATTTGAATGACCTGGGAGCACAACTTCAGAAAAAGACCCCTCGTAACCAATAGCCCCACATTCTTAGAGAGGGCTACAACAAGGTCAGGGTTCAAAGGTCAAAGTAGGTAGATCATAGCCACAGCTGTGCACAATGAGGAGTAAATATGCTGGCCGTTTGTGACCTGTTGAGGTGGCACTTCCTTGAGAGCCTTTCCCCCCACAAACATCTGGGCTTGATTCCTGAAACACCAGGTATCAGAGGAGAAAAGATTTCCTGGCTGATTGTTTGTTGGTCCTTCATTAACCTAGCTCCACCCTCACCCTTTATGCCCCTTCATTAGACTCGTGATTGACAGCTCAAAGACTCCTGTGATGAGAAGCTTGCATAGGCCGGCAGAATCAATTAAATTACGTATCTCAAAGTTGTAGCAAAGTCTCAAATCTTTGCTCAGGTAAACAATTAGCAAATGAAACGTAACAAGAATTAAAATATATTCATTTTACAAAATGATGAACATCTCCATTGGAGAACCATTTTATGTCCAACCCAATCTCATGAGAAAACGTCGAATCGAATGAATATGTTTATAGAAAAACAAGAAGGTTCAGCCCTAAAGCCCACAGTGAGGCATAAGCAGATCATTCAAAAACATGTGAATGAGCCTATTCGAATTTGACTCCAATTCAACAAGGCATTTTAAATTTATCTAAAGAACATTTTATTTCCTAGTTTTGAAACACTGTTCATAAACCACTGCATTAAAGGACACCGATTTACACCGATCAGGCATAACATTAGGACCACTGACAGGTGAAGTGAATAAAACTGATTATCTCTTCATCATTGCACCTGTAGATGGATGGGATATATTAGGACATATCAGGAAAAATGGGCAAGCGTGAAGATTTGAGAGAGTCTGATAAGGGCCAAATTGTGATGGCTAGACGACTGGCAGCCAAAACTGCAACTCTTGTGGGGTGTTCCCGGTCTGGAGTGGTCATTATCTACCAAAAGTGCTTTAAGGAAAGAAGAGTGGTGAACCAGCAACAGGGTCACAGACAGCTGAGGCTCATTGTTGCATGTGGGGAGCGAAGGCTGGCCCATGCGCTCCGATCCAACAGACGAGCTACTGTAGCTCAAATTGCTCAAAAAGTTAATGCTGATTCTGATAGAAAGGTGTCAGAATACACAGAGCATAGCTGTTTGTTGTGTATGGGGCTGCATAGCCACAGACCAGTCAGGGTGCCCATGCTGACCCCTGTCCACTGCCGAAAGTGCCAACAGTGAGCATCAGAACTGGACCACAGAGAAATGGAAGGAGGTGACCTGGTCTGATGAATCACATTTTCTTTGCGTCGCTTACCTGGGGAACACATGGGATCAGGATACACTATGGGGAAAAGGCAAGCCACCGGAGGCAGTGTGATGCTTTGGGCAATGTTCTGCTGGGAAACCTAGGATCATCCATGTGGATGTTACTTTGACACCTAACACCTACCTAAGCGTTGTTGCAGACCATTTACACCCTTTCATGGAAACGGTATTCTGCTGTGGCCTCTTTCAGCAGGATAATGCGCCCTGCCACAAAGCAAAAAATGTTTCAGGAATGGTTTGAGGAGCACAACAATGAGTTTGAGGTGTTGACTTGGCCTACAAATTCCCCAGATCTAAATCCAATCAAGCATATGTGGGATGTGCTGAGCAAACAAGTCCAACTCATAACTAACAGGATTTGCAGCTAACATCTTGGTATTAGATACCACAGCACACCTTCAGAGGTCTAGTGCGGTCCATGCCTCGGACCGGGCTGTTTTGGCAGCAAAAGGGGGACCAACACAATATTAGGAAGTTGGTCATAATGTTTTGCCAGATTGGTATATAATGAAACCCCAAGAAACAAAAAAATCCCTTAAAAGCCATTTTAAAATTTTGCAATTAGTTGACAATGTGCAATAATTATAAATTATTAAAAAATTACAAAACTACAAAAACCTTTACATCATGACTAATTTTCGTTGAATATTACTGGATGTACATGAAGGGAAATGACCTTGTAGAAGTACTTGATGGATTTTTTTTTTAATCTAACATCATCCGTCCATTTAATTATGTACTTTAATTTACTCTGCTAATTTAAAATATGTGTAATGTAGCGTTGCTGAAGCTGAGCGGGGGTGGAGTTCCAGGTCCCAGCGTATTTTAAAAAAGCAAAAAGCCATGTCTGAGTCTACTACAAGCTGCCTTGTTAAGATGTTTACTAAGATGCCGTCATTTGGTTGGATTTTGAAGATAGCATAGATGTGTCCTTGGTGTAAAGAATAAAAATGGCATTTAATGGAGCAAACTCAATGCATAGACAAAAAACTGCAATCACATAGTATTTGCTTGGCTATCTCTAAAGCTCACTTGAAGTTTTTCTAGATCATTAAACATGACATCATGGTGCTCAGAACTCTGAACAGTAGTGTAGTCAGGCCATATGCATGTATTCGCTGTATATAACTTTTTGTCCAGGGCTGTTAGCGTATTACGACGTCCATCATTGACTGACATTTTATGATCATCAACAATCATAAGCATTATCATTAGAAATATGATTGAGAGGTTTATCACAGTCGACCAATAGGTGTCACCGTGACCAAACTGATGTGGTGTGGTCAGAGTATGGTGACAACAAAACATTTGGTGTCAATAGGGCAAAGCAGAGCAGAGATACAGCCTCAAAGTCGTTTTTGTGTCATGCCTCAAATTTGTTGCCGCACTATATGAAAACTGCTTTATCTATCGACACGAAATCCATAAACTTTTTGCCGGCATGGTCTGAAGGCGATCCAATTTATCTCATTTAGTTAGTCATTTAGAACTATAATGCTGTCAAAAATAATCTGAAAAGTAATCGGTCAACCAATTTTAGAATGCACTGTGAAAAGAGTGAAATAAGGTAAGCTGCAAAGAATCTTTGTTGAACTTTTATTTTGAAGAACGTAGAAGTAATTGAGCTGAAATAAGATCAAAAACTTGATAGATGACCTCGACCTCCACCTCCTGAGCAGGAGCCACATTGTCTCATAACTCCCGTTGGATCCTGAACCGCTGACCAGTCACGTGACCGTGGAGACCGTTTTTCTATGTGTGAATGAGCTGGCATCCATCTGACTTCCTCTCTCTAAAGCTGTGGATACAGAGGACGAAAACTTATCTCCAGTCAGATCTTCCATTTCTGAAAGCGTCATTATCATAATATATTTTATTTATCAAACAGCGCAGCTTGCGTACATTCTCTCCACCACCTGTTAGCGATGCACTTTCCATGCCACCGAATGCAAATAAGGCCACAGCCCTGTTAATAATTGAGCCAAGAGGGGCATCTTCAAAGTGTGCGCAGCAGATGTCTCCAGTCCCCAGGGAGCTTAACATGAAGAAATTGATAAATAAAGAAAGCTTGTGGAAATACAGATGGATGCGTCCAAGAAGAAACAGGGGGCAGAGATGCCGATTAATTCCTGCTGGCATGACTGTACACATGACTACAGTAGGAAGGAAGTCCCAGGCATAAAGGAACTGTAGCGATATCTTTTGAGATGCCTTGATCACCACAAGGGCTTGTTACTGTAATTAAGCATTTCACAAAGCCGACAGGGATCAGGAAACACTTGCTAATGACTCCTAGAAAGGCTGAGTTGTTAACATACATTCATAAAGGTTGTAAAATTGAATCATTTAATGTGTGAACACAAAATGTACAATATCAAGGCATCAAGGCGCGTTGCATTGACACCATTGTGTGTGAACAATGACATCACTGTTTTCTCCAGAGCTGCTGTATGGATAAATGAGCTAAATTAATAACTAATGATTTTTACAATGGAAATGAATCAATACTGACAAACTTACTTAGAGTAATGCAAAAATGGAAAATATCCCATGATAAACTCACCCTTTTACACGTCTTCTTTCAGACGAACACAATCAGATATATTTAAAAAAAAAATATCCTTAGTCCTTCAAGGTTTAGGCACCTCTTGCAATCGTTGCCGTTCTTTCTATTATTATTATTATTATTATTATTCACCTCTGGAAGTCTATGTGAGCCCATAAAACCAATTGTGGGAAAGTTATAAAATTTGGCAGTCTGAAATGTCCCCATAGCAAATTGGGAGTCTCTAACTCAAGGCTTCTGGCAGACGATCTTATGCATACTGTGCAAGTCGATTTGGGCAGAAGAGCTACCTTTGGCCCCACGCAATGACGTAATGACAAAGGACTGAGCAAAAAAAAATAAAACACCGGTCAACAATTAGAAGTCTAAAATGAGAAATTTTAAAGAGAAATGTTGCCGGATTTTCGATAGGGGCTTGAGTTTGTTGCTGCCCTATTTATTTGAACCGTGAGAGGCATCTAGGCTTACCCTACTCCTACATCCTGCGTCAAACATCACGTCACGGGTTACTCATTTGGTGCAAGTTAACTTGCGCAACTTGCACATTCTGCGCATGGTCGTCTGCCGGAAGCTCGTTATTTTACTTTATCAAGTTTTAAATAAATGATATTTGTTTAACACAAACACATCAATTCAGAAGGCCTTTATTAACACCCTGGATTCCTTTTTTTTTTTTTTTTGGTCTTCAAAATTTGACCAGCCATTCACAACCATTATAAACCTTGAAGGACTAAGGATATTTTAAAATATACCTCTGATTGCACCTAGGATGGCTTGAGGGTGAGTAAATCGTGGGATAATTTTCATTTTTTGGGTGAACTATCCCTTTAAAGCTGGACAATGAGACTTTTTTCTTTTAGACCTGCTATACATCCAAAGTTATATTTCTTGCTATCACTGTAAAGCTGCTTTGAAACAATCTGTATCGTAAAAAGTGCTATATTACTAAAGGTGACTTGACTTAAGATAGCCCTTGCTGGTAGATACTGTAACTGCACCTTGTCATTCTAAAAAAGCCGCTTTAAATACTAGTAAATAACTTTTTTTGCAAGCAACAGATACTATATTTAAAGTGAAAGTGCTAGCATTGAGCTAGTCTTAAAACATGTTTGTTAATTCCTGTCTAAAACTGCCTCAGTACAGCAGAAGCCCAAACAAGCACATAGTCAATAGGCCTCATTTCTCATCCACACTCATTTGTCGAAAAGAAAAAAATAGCTAGCGCTCGCTTGTTAGCTTGCTAACATTACCCAGGCTGGGTAGCTACAGAAAACAAGGGGAAAATGAAAACAACTGCGATAGTATTTGAAAGCCCAGAACATGAAAAATCTTCAACAAATATGGTGACCAGTGTTTTTACATTGTTGCCACACCCACAGAATGTAATTTTTACACCCAAAACAAGATTTTTAACCCCCAACCAAGTTTTTTTTACAGAGTAGCCTGATGCTAACAGCATGCTACTTATCAAACTTAAATGCTTCTAGCAGATCACTATCCCAAAAAATACTGTAAACTTGACATGATACCCCCCAACTCACAATTGACCATCTCTGCAGATCTGCTTCAATGATTCGGTCTCTATTCCAAAGAATGTTGTCAAAAGTCCAGAGTCAACTTGGCTAAGCAATCAAAGCCTAATTTCCTTTCCCCACATCCTGACATGGTCAGCCACCCATAAAATATAAGAACAGTACTGTATGCACTGAATATTACAGAGAATATCTTGTTGAATGTAGACTCTTGTTGGATCATCAATGCAGGTTTTTCCTCTTTTTTAAGTTATGCCTTTAATGCTTTTTTCAAAAGCAAACAGTTAAATTCACAGTGACATGCCACAACAGTACCTTTGTTGATCACAAAGCACTGAAACAGAAAATTGGCAATTAGTGACAGTCTCATTATAAATACGAAGCATGAGAGAGTCAATGAAATTGGCACCGCTGAGTTCTCATTAAAAAGAACTGGGAAGGAAAATCAGAGGCCAGAACGACACTCTTGGACAATTAGATCAATATCCAGCATGTCTGCCTGATGCCAACAGAGTGTTAATGAGCCTCAAAACAGCAAAAAAAAAAAAAAAAAAAATACTCATTAAGATCGAGGCACAGTATGCAGCCATCTTCAAATAGATTTGTGAATGAACAAACATCAACTCAAATGGATCAATAATCACAGCAGGGAGTCGCAGTCAGTCATAATAAGCCTATTCAGCAAGAATTGAATGTGCAACTAACCCAGAATTAATTTCATAAATTACATATTTAATCAAGGAAGCAGAAGCTTGAATAGCTGGAACATTATGGAGTACACATCCATGTCACAGCAGTGTTCATAAGAAGTTGCTATGTTGGATTATTTTGTTAAGCAAATAAAATGAACCAAAGAAGAGATATAAACGGTAAGTGTGTAACATAATTTTTTCTAAAGGTAAGCATATTAAGTATTTATTGGTGATGTAACTCTCAAGATATCAAATAATAGGTAGTGTGCTCTGGAAACCCTTTAAAGATTTCTGCCAGGAAAAACCACAATGCCTTCTCAGGAGAAGTATTTAATGCTTGTACAACTGGACTGGCCACATGAAATGTGGCTTTACCGCCTGCCTTTGTCAAAGTGCCAGTGCGTGTTTGAGGTCACATCGTGTGTTGTGTGCAAAAAAAAAAAAAAAAAAAAAAAAACAGCTAACAACTTTTGTTTTTTTATTTCGGTTAAAAATCATCAGGCAAGATTAAAAAGAGGACATGGAAGAAGTCATTATGTATGGAACAAAACCACAGACCGAATAAGAAATTAGCAATGGAAAGCTGTGATAATTATACTGGATTGACCCCAACTATGTGTCTCAGAACAGGAACTAATTATCACCTCCAGAGAGTGAGAACATGGGGTCAGTTATGTTTAAAATACATGGATACAACATCAAGATAAAAGAAAGTAGTAATTCTTTATAACGATATGGTTTTTTCATGCTAAACCAATGCAAAAATTGTGATGTTGCAGAAACATAAAGGAATACTGATGGTGTCTACTTTGCCCTTGGAATACAGAAGAAAATAAAGACATTATCACAATCACAATTAAGCCTAAGACAAACGCTATTTAATGTAAACAGTCTAAGTTCTAATAAATATGTAAAATAGAATGACAATTATTGCAAACCATTTTACTGTAGGACTGTAAATTTTAACTGCATATCTGTGTCAATGATATATACAGTGGGTACGGAAAGTATTCAGACCCCCTTAATTTTTTCACTCTTTGTTATATTGCAGCCATTTGCTAAAATCATTTGAGTTCATTTTTCCCCCTCATTAATGTACACACAGCACCCGATATTGGCAGAAAAACACAGAATTCTTGACATTTTTGCAGATGTATTAAAAAAGAAAACGTCTCGGTTATGTATGTAACCCTCGTTCCCTGAAGGAGGGAATGGAGACATATGTCAGAACTGAACCAACGAATTGGGATATCGTATGAGAGCCCTATCACCTTCGAGTGTAAACTAAACGAGCCAATGAAGATTGGCGTGCAAGCTTTGCGTGATGTGCCCCGCCCCCATGAGCAGGTATAAATGCGGAAGCGGGGAGCGGTCGCTCTTTTTTTTCACTGAGGAGACGAGCAGTGGTCCGCTCTCAGCAGGGGAACAGGAACTGTAGCGACGGGACGTTTGTTACATACGTAACTGAGACGTTCCCTTTCAGTCGGTCACGTTCGACGTACGTACGTCCGAACTGAACCGACAAATTGGGATCCCTAATAAAACGTTACTCACTTCATTACTTCAGAGCCAAGTGGTTGTACAGCGATCGCTCATTCCAATGTGCCTGCAAGAAAGAGTACATTTCTGACTGCAGAAACGAGCAAACAGTAATCTTAATTGCTTCTGCAGCTCATCTTGGGATCTCTCTGCTGGTGTCATGGTACAACCAGCGGTGTTGCACAATCCAGCTTGCTGTGCACGGAGATGGATGCAGTCGTTTCTTGACTTCATCTGACAGTCATGATCGCTGACCCTGGGCAAACAGTGTTTATGGATGGTGCATGCTCTCACTGTGAGAGCATGTCTATGTTGGCATTGCGGTCGCGACTCTCCTCCTTTAACAGGGAGTCACGAGTCCCCTCTGCTGTTACCCAGCCCGCCACGTCTCAGAGCAGAGCCGCAGGTCTGGTTAACACTTAGGAGACCTAAGCATTACAGTGGGAGCTTCTCCACCGGGCCAGCCCCCACAGACCTCCCACCCCTCTAGCATGCCATGTGCCGTCGAGTTACCAAATAATGGTGTGATGTCCACTCTGGAGGTCCAGGAACGCCATCTCTGGTTGGACCTGGCTGAGATGAAGGACGCAAACAAAGTTTGTTTTCTCTACGCCCCCATCTCCCAGGCCGGCCTCTTCGGCAATACTGTCGAGGACTTCAGCCAGCAGTTCTTGGCATTCTTAAAGCAGACTAAGGCCATACAACATCCTGCCCTAGCGTGACACTGCCACCAAGCCACTGTGGGCTGGCCCTCAGCATGATATTCGCCAAGGGCGTCTCCCCTGCACCGGCTCTGGAGTGACCAGAGTCATCCCATCCACCCCGTCGAGCCTCCCGCAGGAAGGCAACGCAGCCTGTCCTGACCGCTAAACCCTCATAGCACACATTGAAGCACCCTTGAGATGGGTGGCCCAGAGATGGAGGGAGGTGCTCTGAAGCAGGAAATACTGAACACACCACTCCTTCCCCCAGAGGAGGGTCGGATGGAGTATCTTCAGTTTGATTTTATTTCTTTGGGTACTCACTTTCTCAGTGAAAGAGCCTTTTGCTCAACCTCTAGGCCATAGTGGGTCTGTGCTGACAGTGAGAGACCCTCCATTTCCTCACTCTCAATCACCCTTAAATTCACCATGGGGGGGAGTTTGCATATCAAGGACGCGCTGTTTCCTTTTGACTCCCTAGCCAGTCCCTCAGAGGAACCATGGAGCCATTGAAGTGCACCACACTCACTGCCTCTACTTCGGGACGCCATCCCTCTAGGGTAAGGCTCCAGCGCTCCTTGTTGTACCCCCTACTGGTACGTCTGTTGTCCCTTTGGTTCCAGTTCACCATGCATCACCCCAGGGTCAGAGGTGTCCTGTTTACATCTGTGGCAGGCAAGGACACCCCTGAATGGCCAGGATCCTTTTTTGGCTCCTCAGCAAAACATGAATGAAGTGAGTAATGCCAGTCATATTTATAAGACTCGGCATGTAAATCTCACTGGCCAATGTCCATTGTCTTGTTTAGTTACCACTTGGAAGTGATTGGGCTCCCAGACGAGACCCCATGAGGTAGATCCAAAGTAATGTCTCTGTTCCCTCCTTCAGGGAACATGGGATACATTAGTAACCTAGACAATATTTATAAATGAATAATTCATTATATACAGTCATGTGAAAAAGAAAGGACACCTTATTGAATTCCATGGTTTTCCATATCAGGACATAATAAAAAAGCATCTGGTCCTTGCCAGGTTTTAAATTCGGAAAATGAAACCTCATGTGAACAACAACACATGACATATCACACCGTTTCATTATTTATTTAGCAAAAATATAGCCAAAATGGAAAAGCCATGGGTAACAAACTAAGAACACCCTTACGGTTAAATCATCAGCAAGTGTTATCATCTCTATAAAAGATGAAGTTCTGGCAGTTTGCTGGTCTGGAGCATTCAGGTGTGTGTTAACACAATTACAAGGAGGAAAGACATCATCAATGATCTTAGAGAAGCAATTGTTGCTGCCATCAGTCTGGGAAGGGTGCTATGGCCATTTCCAAGCATTTTGAAGTCCATCATTCTACAGTGAGAAAAATTATTCACTAGTGGAGTGAGTTGACAATCTTCCCAGGAGTGGAGCTGTCTGTTGTGCCTCTTTGAGGGAGTTGTTCCTTCCTTACTCCCACAGTCTTATTTCCTTTATGAAAAGGTAAGGAAGGCTATCAATGTTGTATCGATGTTATGAAGTATACAAATGCGTATGTAAGATTATTTTTGATAGATTGTTTTGCATTTCTGATATTATTGCACGTTTCCTATATTTCCCATGTGGCTGAGTATATATTTTGTATTTTATATTGTGTTTAAGGTTTATTTGTGTATTTTATGATTTTATACTTCTAATTTTTAATACATCTTGCATTTATTTTTGTCTGTCACATTTTTCTGAGTTTGTGAGCGATGAGCTCACTATTGAGTTACCTGCAGTCTTAACTTTGTTGTTTCCCATGATCTATTTTTATGTATTGTAATTTTGAAGTGAATTTGAAATGAACAATCTTATTTCCTTAATGAAAAGGCTGTCGTTATCCTGTTTTCCTTTGAGAGTGGCTGAATTGGAAAAGAAGCCCAATAAAAGAAAGCTATTTTTCTATTTACCACACTGACAAAGAGGGTTACATATATATAAAAGCACAACTTAATTTTTTTAAATAATGATCAAGATGTGTACATTAATGAAAATGTGTTACTTTTTACTTAATGCTTACACCACTTGACATTTTCAGTCGTTAAATTAAAGTGTTTCATAACCACATAAAACCAACAATAAAGCAAAGATTACATTCATGAGAACTTGATCCATGTTTTAAAATACTCTTACTCTTCAGGCCTAGGCCTACTAGTCATTGACCCATCTACCAAAAGTAAAAGTTGTCCTCTTTTTGGAGTGCACTAGCATAAATATGACCTCAAAGCTTACAGACATGCACTAAAAGCCACAAAACTCTCATTTTGATTTCATGGAGTCTTTAAACGTCTGTGCTGGAGATTGGCACATTGTTCCATGAGTGAGTCATTCATGAACATCAGCCCTGTTTCAGCAAGCAACTCATTGCATTTGCAGCTTGGGACATATCCAGTTTCTCAAGACACAGCAAACTCAAGCATTCTGATGTTTCAATCTTTCTTGCCCACATGCATGGCTAGACAATTTATTCAGCAGTCTAGATCTTTCTAAAAGGACGTTGTGACACAGCAGCACATACGTTTATATATATATATATATATATTTCCACAGATGCTTATTGATATATCCATTCATCATAATATGGCACTAGTTTAACCACACTCCTTGCCTGTAAAACCGTTAGACGACAGACATCGGTACAAGTGTTTCAAATGATTAGTCTGGAATGGTAACCATTCTTTCTTCTTTTAATGGCTCGGAATGTAGCTCCAAAAACATGAACTTTTGCCAAACACATGTTCATTGCCATGCCTATCATCGCAGACATTAGCCCCTGTAGACTGTATGTGAACATCTTCCAAGAAAATGTACTAACATAAGCAAGAAATGCATTATGATGCATGCATATTTGTGTGTGTGTGTGTGTGTCTGTGTGTGTGTGTGTATGCTTGCATGCATACTTGTTTTGACTATACTTGTAAGGACCAAATGCCCCTACTTATATTGTGAAATACTTTGTGTGTGTGTGATTGTGTGTATATGTGGGTGGGTATTCCGTACGTTATGGGGACCAAATGTCCCCACAGCTATAGTAATGCTAGTAAATTTTGATCTTGTGGGGACTTTTTTTTTTTTTGGTCCTCATGAGGAAACAAGCTTATAAATCATTCAGAATTATCTTTTTTGAAACTCTAAAATAGCAGATCATTTTCTGTGATGGGTAGGTTTAGGGGTAGTGTAGGGGGGCAGAATATACAGTTTGTACAGTATAAAAACCATTACGCCTATAGAATGTCCCCATAAAAATGAAAACACAACATTTGTGTGTGTGTGTGTGTGTGTGTGTGTGTGTGTGTAATTAAAAGTTTTATTATTTTATTATTACATTCAAAAGTTGTGTGGTCTAAAGTTTCATTTTTGATCGATGTGTGTATGTGGTTGTATGTGTATTATGTTGTTGAATGGTATAATCTTGGCATTAAAAAAATGCATTGTTGAATCTTGTAAAATGTTTGGGTAAGAAATAAAGTAATAATATAATTTGTGTAAGGAAAATAAAGCCTGTTTTAAGGTCATTAAGATTTATTTCCATTGTAATTACATGGCAATCTAAACCATATTCTCAAAACTATTGTTTTCAACATCTTCAAATATCAATATTTTTATCGCTGACAGCTTCTTCACCAGATCCATCAAGTGACAGTGACACATATTTGACACAGAACTTGCTCTGCAGTAAATCATTTCAAGTCATTTTGAGTTTTGCTGATGATACTTGTGTATTCTTTTGTTTTATGAAAGTGGTAATATGAGTAAAACATCACGTCATCATTGTATAACAGACCTTGAGGAAAAAAGGTGAACTGCACTTATTAAGTCATCAGAGATTCAATTATTGTTGCGCACAAAAAATATACTTACACTATTACATACCTTGGGTTGCTAGAGACCCAAAAATATATTAAAAAACAGATATTCTTTCATGTTTTTTGTCTTATATTGTTTATATTGAATGCATAGAGGGATACTAAGAAGGTTGATGTGTAACTTTAAAAATATATGAGAGAGGGTACTGTGAATGATGTCTCGGGTCGAAAAGAGGTGTGCGTTTAAGGGTTAAACACATTTTCCCCAAAATTGTCATTGCTGTAATACAAAAAAGTATCAAAGACAGATATATTGTAATTGATGCATTGTTTTTTGTATTGCATATTTTAATGGTATTGCAAATAAAGTAAAATATTTAATAATAAAATAATAATCAATATAAATCTTTATTATATTTAAGTTAAAGGATATTTCAATTTAAAAATTAAATTTAAAAATTGTGCTGTCAAGTAATTAATGTATGTGTGTACTGTGTATATGTCACGAATGAGGCTCCCTCTTCGCATCCTCCAGAGTATTGACATTTATCCGACCTACATTTCCCATAAGCCCTCATACCTGGGACTGATTACTTGACACCTGCTCTCAATCATCTCTCATATTTAAACCCCGTTCACCCACTGTTCCATGCGAAGTCCTGATCAGTTTCCGGCTATCATTTCTGAGCGTTACTATTGTGGATTGTCTATTCTGTTCCGACTTTGGACTGTTACCTGGACTACGAACCTTTGCTGCCTGCCTGACCCACGCCTGTTATTGAACTCTGTATGTTTGCCGCCTGCCTCGACTCTCGCCTGTCCCAGTTCATGTTTATGGTTTGCCTAGGCTTTTGCTATTGCCGTGTATTTACCCTTGCCTGTTTGACACTGATCTATTTCAATAAACTGCATATGGATCTCAACTCAGCAGACTCCTCGTTACAGTATATTTATTATTTGTATATAAATACACACACATGCATGTATATATTTAACAATAATATATGATTTTTACATAAAAAAATATTTATGTATAATATGTATTATAAATAGTTCTTAAATAAATACATGTGTATGTGTATATTTATATATATCTAATAATAATTACAATAAAATTACAATAAAAAAACAAATATAGGTACAAATAGGTAGACAGTTTGTAATGCATATAGTTGTAAAGTAATAAGAAACAAAAGTACGAGGTATTTATCAAATAATAAAAACCTAAACTCTGGAACGAACTTCCTATCATTGTTCGGGAAGCAGACACACTCTGTCAGTTTAAACCTGGACTAAAAACGCATCTATTTTACCTGGCATACACATGACACATAATCAATTTATGTCTTCATATCCGTTAAAGGATTATTAGGCTGCATAGATCAGGTCAGCCGGAACCGGAAACACTTCATATAACACTGGATGTACTCGTTAAATCAGAAAAAGAATGGCGTCTACGCTAATTTTGGTGTCTCTGCTTATCCCGAGGTTTACCTTTTAACGTGATTGGCTGGATTCGGGCCGTGTCCGTGTCCGGCCCGTGGGGAACCTGTGCCTGTGTGCGGCAGCAATGTGGCCTGTGGTGTCAGCGGAGACTGTGTCAACTAGCTCATCCCTGTGAGGGCCTTACCGACTCATCAGCCAGTGGCACATATCCCAACAAACCGTCCCATTAGATCCCAAAAGATCTTAAACTAGATGGAACTGGATTAAATATTTTGACTGTTGCGATTCCAAAACGGTTGAATGACCTGTAACTCTGCCTGAGTATCGGACAAGTGTTCACTGTTGGCCAGAGGAGAACTGGCCCCCCGACTAAGCCTGGTTTCTCCTGAGGTTTTTTTCTCCATTTGTTGGAGTTTTGGTTCCTTGCTGCTGTTGCCTTTGGCTTGCTTAAGTTGGGGACACTTGCTTGATATTCAGCAGTGTTTTTGATATGCCTGCATTGGCGCCGTTGTATGTGAACTGAGCTGAGCCGGACGATTACGTCACTGTTTTCTGCAGTGCTGATATACATAAATTAACTAGACTAATAACTATTGACATTTGCAATGGAATGAATCAATAACATATAGAATAAAAGGACAATGACTCCATTTTCTTTAGGAGCTGCTGTGCAGCCAAAAATTATTTTCCAGTATTAATGTAAAGCTGCTTTGCCACAATTTGCATTGTAAAAAGCTCTATATAAGTAAAGGTGACTTGACTTGACTTAAATAAAAATAAATAAATAAATAAAAACTCATGATTAAACTAAATAGAAAATATCACATTATTTTTCATCATTTTGCTGCAACATGTTTCTGTTAAAATATAATTTACATAATGAAAACCAGATAATATATATTTTGAATAAGAAATGTGCAAATCTACAGAAATTGAGCCCAAGCTGTGATGAGACTTTTCTACAAGACGCCTTTCTTTAATGAATATAAACTGCCTTAAAAAACAGCCCTTAACTGTAATTGTCCCAATTCTAATGATTGCACGCCTTGCTTTTTAAGCATTCGAGAGAGCCATTAGCACATTGAAAAAAAAAAAAAAAACATAGATGTAATTTTCCAAAGCATACATCAATGACGTGTTATTTAAGACTAAAGTTTTGTACCTTTTTGCCCATGATGTAATGATTGATTAATCTGATGGTCCTGCTGCTGTGGGTGTCTCCTAGACTACAATTTTCTCTAGCTGGTTCTGATTAGCAATCAGAGGGCCCATTAGACACACTAATGTATTGTTTCCAGGGCCCCCCATTTATCACATGGGCTGGTTTTGTCCTGCTTCTGGACTCTAGTCAAGGATTAGAATGTTGAATTATAATTTACATTATCTGGGAGGAAAATCATATACATTTAAATTCAACAATTTAAAGAATATTTTTGTATTCATATATATATATATATATATATATATATATATATATATATTATTTTAAGTAACTGTAATGCACATTTCATTTCATCATATGTTTGCTGCTGCTGCAAAGCAAGTACCAAGACTTGCTACTGCCAATATATTACCACACATTGCTGTGAGTATGTGAGAAATGCTGCTGCACATGTAACATAATGGATTAACCCCTGTAGCAGATCTATACAGGTGGAGCTGGGGAAGGTGGAGGGTTTCTGAAAGCGCACTGCAGATGCAACAACAACCGATCAACTGTGCTATGCAGATGATGTGATCACTGTCAATGGAGTTAAAGACCTGTATGGATATGGAGATGTATCTAATCACTCTAATTGCAGACAAATGCTACCTTATTTATAATAATTCAGATACATCAACATCACAATGTACATGCTTGCACACCTGTTGTTCAGTGAAAAGTTTGCTTTCCTGCACACATACTGCATATAAGCCACTGATACAAACTGGTATGCATAGTGTACTCTGATTCTGCAACTTATTCAATAAACTTCCAAATTATTCACTAAATTTTCTTCCATTCTGGTAAACTGTTTTTGGTTTGCAAGCCCTACTGCTGCCTACCTCCTAACAATCACCCATTTGCACATCTGCCTTAAGCATGACCTGCAGACACAGCTCACATAACCATGAAACCGCGCAATCAGACAGCAATTCGGGATATCTTTAATGGCTGTGTTTTATGAGAGAGACTTTGACTTTGCTTTGTGTATTCAGCTGCATCAAGTCACACCAACACCACGGATCTGAAATCTTTAAGGAACAAATGAGAAACCTGGGTCAACTGGTCCTGGTGGGATTCAATTACCAGAATTAAGGTCTATCTATATGCTCTCCAACGGATTCTGTTTCAACTTGAAGTGTATCCATGCTTAATCAGTGAGAAATGAGATTGAACTGCTATTTCAGAGAATATGAGATTGAACTGCTAATTTGGAAAATCTCTTCAAGCATATTCGTGAAAAAGAAGTGCACTTAATTGTATTGAAGAATGTACACTTGGATAAAAAATGGTTCTTGCTGATAATCTAATATTAATTAAATAAAATGCCACTTAAGTGTACTTGTGTTTAATTAATTAATTTATTATATATATATATATATATATATATATATATATATATATATATATATATATACTACAGAAGTCAATTGTGCCCCACAACTTCTTCAAAATATCTTCTTTTGTGTTCAGCAAAAGAATGAAAATCATAAAAGTTGAGAGTGAGTACATGATGTCAATATTTTAATTTTTGGCTGAACTATCCCTTTAAGTAGGTCAAAATGCACTCTAACGTTCAGCTAATTGCATTTAATATAAATTTAAACTACAATACATTTTCAATTAATTATAAATATCATGCAATTAAGTGTCTTAAAACTATATTCCATATTTTAACTTTTAAATTATATTACTTGCATAGTAAGTACTCTTTAAAATGTATGTTAAAGTGCATTTTTCTTTTTCTTTTTTTTACAAGGCAGGAAGAAGACATTGAGGCTTTCTACCCTTATTAACAACATTCCCCATGCTTTTGGACTGCAAATAGTCCATCTACCTCAATGTTATCTGTGTCAGTCAAGCACAGAGAGATGTTTAAAAGAACCTGAAGCAAATGTAAACATTTACTGGTAGAGAGAGGGGAAAACAAGTTTGAAACGCCGCAATTGCTGCGTCATGCCAGAACTGCTTTAGGGCGCCAAGAGCTAAATTGGTTTACGAGTTGATGCGAACCACTGCTGATGAACACATAATTACAAACACAAATGCAGAAACATGAAATACAACCTAGAATGGAGACAAAGACAAATAAATAGCCTGTTCTACAAGGATAGAGTTTAAGAAATGGATTAAAGCTTTGTTTATGCTTGACACATTTACTCTGGCACGAACCAGCGCAGACGGCGCATACACCTCAGAGACGCTGAGAGACGTAACTATTCCACACCAGTGGCCTACTGGGTAACGACTGGACTTCAGAAGCTTTAGATCTGCTCCCTAAACATGTAGACACATATACCTCTGTGGAAAAAACGAAATGTGCTTCATTTTATTGAATGTGTACTTGTAGTGTATCATGCTTTCAATGTACACTTATTTTGATGTGTTGACTAACATACTTGTATTCAACAGTATACTTCCAACCATATTTCAAAGACAATTTAAGTAATATAATATTGTATATAAACCTTGTACTTAGATCGGTCTGAAAATCACTAGTTCGACTAATTGCATTTAATATAAATTTAAACTATAATATAGTTTCATTTCATTGTAAATAACAAGCAATTAAAAGTCTGAAAACATTATAATCATGTAATTCTGAAGTATTCTTTTAAAATATATTTTTTCAATAATAATTATCCTTTTTTAAAAAATATGCTAAAGTCAACTAAGTGTATAGGCCTATATTTAATCGTGCACTACTACACTTTAGTATAGATTATTATCATTATCATGTAGATTATTGGTATCATTTTACAACAACAATAAAAAAACTATTTCAGTCCTTGTATTTAAAAATTCAGACTTAATTCAATGTTGTTGTTTTTTATTGTTTGTGAAATGTAAAAGCTTTTAAGTTCAGAATGGAAAGTCCAAAACAAAAGCAACAAACATTAGACCATTTAAGAAAGCATAAAAACACACTGACAATATACCACTATCAAAAACAAGAAAGAGACATACAAATGCATCCATGAAGGGTAATCATTTACATGATTTATATATATTTATATAGAGACAAGGTCAAGACGAGTACTGAATACATAGGACAAGAACAGGAAAAAGTTCAGTGTATCCATTCAAATGGATGTATTAAAAATTTTACTTGATAGTTTCTGTAGTTAACCTTTTAAGGAAAACAAACAGGCAAACACAACAGGCTTTTTTTTTTTTTTTTTTTTTTTTCTTAGGTTTGTCAATTAGTTTGAAAGATATTTGACAGAAACTCCTGAATGTGCAAAAATAAATAAATAAATAAAATCTGTGTTTCAAACCACTAATGCGATCCAAATCTGCATTAATTCAATAAAAACAACTTTCCACGCACTTTATGGATCTAATCTTGCACATGTCGTCATGGCAACTGTCATTGCTCTCCTGTGTACCACCCAAAGCAACACACTGAAAATGGGGGCGGGAATGATGTAAATACCAATTTCGTATTTCACCAAAAACCAATATGAGGGTGTGCAAAAAAATAACAATTTTAATTTTGTGCATGAACTATTTTGTCAGCATGCTAAACTTAAAACAAAAAAATGTGAAAAATCAGGACTGCCGTACTTTTGTAGATGCGTGAAGCATAGCATAATCTTGCCATGAGGTCAATTACGGCATTAGAGTGCAAACGCCTGGAGCTTTGAGTGAGTTTCTAAAATGTTTTGGCTGCTATGGGGAGTGTTTGGTCTGGGTGGACCTTGTAATGTTATGTCTACAAACACACTTGAGGTTATTTGTCTGATTAATTTATTAGTGTTCATTTAGTTGTTCCTGTTATCAAAATATAGATTGATTTAAAGACCCCCTAGCGTCCAGCTGGGAAATGGCTGGACTTAAGTTTGCTTACTCTAGGTAGTGTCTGTTTTCGAAACTAATTTAAGTTCCAGGCAACTTTTCTATTTTGGATCCTACATTCAGATAGCTGACCCAAAAATCCCTGCTGTAAATGAACATTATTCACTGCTGTGATCGAGTGCTTTAGACCTCAATTAACTGCACTTGCCACCTGTTTTGTAGAGGCTAAATTGATTCAGAGTTTTCAACAAATTGCTTCTTGTGCTACATGTAAGTGGAAAAAATATTGGTAATATTTTGAGTCTCACAAAACCTACAGGGCAATATTAGACACAAGTTGTTAGAGTATAAACACATGGAAATCATTATGGAATTAAATTTATCTCCGCTCCAAATCTGGAGAGAGATCAATTATTGCAACATTCCCTTCAAAGCCTCCTTTACTCCCACACAAATATGCACACATTTTGACAGATAAAAAATATACGTATAATGTTTTTTTTTTTTTTTTTTTTCATGACATTTAGAAATTATTAATGCAATTTCCTTGTTATGCAAAACATCTAAAACGGCATGTATAATGTTAATCAGTTGTAAAAAAAAAAAAAAAGAAAAAAGAACATTCCCTCAACTCTAGGCTTAACACAAGACATGAATATGAAAAAAATCTTTTGAAAAATGTTCTCAAAAAATTAATTCTTGAGTGAATACTTATTTGTATTCTATTTAGCCATTTCGATTTAGCTTTTAGTTTTAATATTTTAGTTCTTTGTACATCTGTTATTTACACATTTATAGTATATAATTGCAGTTTCTGATATTTCGGTTTAGGAGATGAATCTGTTCTATTTCTTGTTTGTGGATAGATTTTGTCTTGAGAATTTCTGCCAGTCTCTCAAACTCTGAATCTGTTCCCACAATCCTCCTACCCATCTGCAATTCCAATTGTTCCAGACTAGCCAAGCATATCCATGCAGCATCTGACAGGCTTATCTTATACGGGCAGGTGAGAGGAAGTGTGCAAAAGAGGAGAAAGTGAGCTGGACGTTCAACATCCTTGCAAGTCTGGAGTTCATTATGAATTCTGTCCAAGGCCTTTTCCCTCTGAACTTCCACCTGCTGGCCCTCGGGAACCTCGATGTGTGCTGCGTTCCGGTGCTGCCTGTGTCCATCACAATCCAGATTTGCCTCAGTGGAACATTCAATTTCTTTTATAGGAGCACTCCAGTAGATTGGGCTGACCCGTGCGATTTAGCTGAGAATCACTGCCGATGTTAACTTCAAGGTTGATTCTCTGTGTGTGTGTGTGTGTGTGTGTGTGTTCTTCTGGAGGACATTACAAAGTCTCCTATGTTCTACACACTGATGCATTATATAGGCACTAATATCATTTAGAGAATATTACGATGTTGGACAGGTTTAGGAAATATGAGATCACGTTTGGAATGGTCTTTACTTCCATTCCTCAGGAAATGAGATCTTCTCTCTGGCTTTTTCTCAGATTATCTGTAAGAATACTGCCTTGCAGTGGTAAAAGGCGGAACTACAATGAATGCAGTTAAGTCCATGACACCAAAAGCCTCCGAATGAAAGAAAAAAAATCATCAGAGTTTACGTTAAAAGACATATTTCAAGAGAAATGTTCGCAACCTTGTGAAAAAGTGCACTTAATTGCACTTGGTGTACAGGTGCAGTGTATACTTTTAGTCATTATAACACACTTAAAAGGCTAGTTCACCCAAAAAATGAAAAGTATGTAATTTATTACTCACCCTCATGTCATTTTACACGCGTAAGGCCTCATCTTGTTTTAAGTTTAGCATGTTGACAAAATAGTTAATGCACAAATTAAAATATGTTTGATGAAATATGATGGCTCAGTGAGGCCTGTATTTTGCCAGCAAGACTATTAACATTGTCAATGTCTAGAAAGCAACTAAAAAGCTATTTAAAACAATTCATTCGAGTACAGTGGTTTAACCTTAATATTATAAAGCAATGAGAATACTATATTCGCATAATACTTCTCATAATGCTCAAAACACTGCTTCAAAGAATTACGAATCTTTTGTTTAGAATAAGTGGTTCGGAGTGTGATTTCACATGATTTCAGTACTTTGGCAGCTTGATACAAATTCCAAACCACTGATTCGAAACAAATGATTCTTAAAAAAAGGCTTTGAAGCAGTGTTTTGAAAACGGCCAATGCAAAAAAAAAAAAAACAGTACATTACATACATTAAAGCCAGTGTAAGATTTGTGTATAAAAATGCATGTGTGTGTGCATTTTATTGTTTTGTAAAAGTAACATTCAATATGGTTGCTGTATAGATATGTATATAGATATAGATAGTTTAGAGCAAGCAATTTTAGTATACTTAGTTATACTTACTTATAACGTATACTTAGTGTTTTTAACGTGTGTGTACAGTTGAAGCACAGCCAACACATCTTTTGTTGCAAAGTATACTGTTGCCATGATCTCCGGTATTTTTTTCTGTTGTTGTAATTCTATCTCTCTAGTTTAGTTTTCTACTGTGAAACAACATTCTATTCTGGTGACAAAATTTACATTACGCACAGTACGTGGACCCTCACGTAAATGAGCTTTGTTCGTAGCATGCTTCTCTTAATTTATGTTTGTAATCTGTATGGATTGTTGTGAATGTTGAAAAGTATTTTATTATTATATTTTTTTAAGAAATGTTTTTGCTTATTGCCGTACCGGATTAAAAAAAAAAAAAGCATATAATATATATAAATATAAATAATATATAAAGTCAGCTTATAGTTTTCCAGACTATGAAATGTGATTGTATCTGGGATTAATTTTATAAGGTTTTATCATAGTTTTTAATCAGGATTATTTCATTATGATTTAATTATTGAAACCCCACTGCATATACTGGATACAGCTTTCATTTAGACAAAAGTCATGTTAAATTAACATGAACTTTGTCAGCATAAGTACAACATATAAAAATCATGTTCATTTGACATACATAAATTAGGCAACAAGAACACAGATAAATTATGTTGAGAAAACACAAAATAAAAGTGCAACCGATGTACATATTCTTTTTTTTATGTTAATCCAACTTTTTTTTTTTGTTTTTGTTTTCAGTGTACACTGTTCAGAGAAAAATTGGTTAAACAACATACTTGTCGATTATAATGCTTAAAGTAACAAGCACTTTTATCTTTCTGTGGTAATAACATACAGCATAATAATCTAATAGGAGTCTCTGTAAATAAACCAGATCAATGTGTTCCTCAAAAAAAAAAAAAAAAAAAATGCCCTTGTGCTTTTTAGACTTTGATCACTTTAAAAAGCATTTCATTGTTCCATGGGGTTTTGATTTACAGTAGATATTTTTAACTTCACTTGCTTTATTGTGAGGTCTGAGAGCTGTCAAAGTGACAGCTGAGTCCACTACTACACGAAACGAAATAAAAGTCTGGTGTGATGGACACAGACCTGACAGGATGTTCTACAAATTATAGACTTGAGCTTCAAGAAAAGACGTGCTGGAATTATAGTAAACAAAATACTAACACAAAAACGCTTTGCTGAAGTTCTGCTTGTCAGTGATGAAGAAATAAAAAATACTGCTCGCAGCCTCTTTCTTGTTCTGCCCCACATTTTCATCATCAAAGCGCCTCTTCAGTCCCATTGCTGGCTTTTCCTCACAGTCTGCTAACCATACTGTCCTCTGGCACACTGGGACGCTGTTCGTTTGTGGTAACGTTTTAATTAGCCATCAGCAGGGAAGCACTTGCGCAAACACAGAAGGAGCATGTCAACAACAATATTACACTGTCTGTCAGCAAATCATGGCCTTTTGATCAATAAATGATTTAATTGGGGCAGGTATGCACTTGGAAGCACATTGAAAGGGTGGAAATCTAATACAATGCATTACTAAAACAACATGAATCATTGCTATCATTTATGCATTGCTATGATATTACACTAATTTATCTATTAACCCTTTAAGCCCTGAAGGCATTTTTAGAGTAGTTGTTTTTTTTTTTTTTTCCTGAGTGACATACACACTAGTAAAGACTCATAACTCCAAAACTCTGGCAAGGAGAGTAAAAAGATTGGTATCGTTTGACACAAAACTTATAACTTTTTTTGAGAAATTTTTACATTTGGACATTCTCATGCTGAGAAACTGCTGATAAAACACAAATTATATATATATAGTTATGACTTCCAAGTTTTAGTCTAGGGTCAGAAGAAGCAACATTGAGTTGGGCAGGGGAGTCCAGGGGAGGACACAAATGGCACCAAATGAAAGAAAAGAACAAAACCAAACCAAGCTAACTCTCTAACCTAACTGATGAAAAGAAAAGTAAGAAAACAAGTCTTCGGCGTTGCACGCCCTGACTTACCTGTCCTAACTAACAAACCAAAAATACACAAGTGGCGCTCATTTCTATACTAATGTAGCAAGAAATTTAATTCCCTAGGTGTTGCAATATGTAAGTCACGTGACATAATACCTGTCCTCTCCAAATGAGGTTGTTTACAATCTCCATGATCTCTACTGATGTAGAGCAATAAACAAAACAAAAAGAACAGATCAAAAACAATAACAACAGAAACAAGAAACAAGAGCTCTGCTTCACAGTCAACTGTGTATTAATTCAAATGGGTCTTATGGGGCTTCACACGCAAAAACTCGCTCAAGTTTAGTCAAAACAGTAATGCTTGTTGTATTCTACTCCATGAGACCTTTCAAATGACATTAGACACATGACTATCTGAGCTGTATCTGAGCAAAACCAAAATAAAAATCTGAGCTGTATCTGAGCAAAAAAATAAATAAAGGGTTTGCTTGGCTTAACTTGGCACAAAAGCAAGAAACACAGAGTTACTAACAGTGGCACAGGGACACTACTTAACACAGGACATGGCAAACATGAGGGTTATAATACACAAGGACTCATGACATAACAAGACACACCTGAAAGCAATGATAAAACCAATGAACCAATGAAAACATAACATGAAACAAGGAGGCACATGACAAGGAACACATGACAGGATCACAAGAAACAAACAAGGGAATTACATGAAATAAGGGAGCACGTTGCAAACATGTAAACAAAGCAATGACAAACAGGAAAATGAAACATGATTAAACTACAAAATAAAGACATGAAACATGAACATGAAAACAAAACCAAAACTAGACATGACAGAACCCCTGCCATCAATAGCCCGCTCCTGACGCCCAACACAAAACCAAAACTAGACAATGTCCAGAAGGGCGGTGGAGCGAATGCGGTCTTGGGGGAAGAATGGTGGGCCAGGCCAACAATACGGTTCACTTATTTATTTCACTTATAACTTGCCAGTTATTTGAAAACTCCTTTTTTCTCGGAATCCTGAAGCCTGATTGGTTTACGTCTGTGCAAGTGTACAGAGCGTTAAAAATAGCAAATAGCACAGACAAATGGTGTCAGCCCGCCAAAAGGAGCGACTGCCTATATCGTCTCACAGTCAGATCAGAATCTTTCTCCTTCGACGCAAAGATCATGACGCTGTCCGAAGAAGACTGAAGCTGCTCCACTAGCCTCTTCTCACCGCTGAAACAAGCCTCTCAGCAGACTGACGACTCTTCAGCAAGCAAGCTGATTCAGCTTCCAGGTTTATCAGGCTAAGCTTTTCCACGACATGAGCAGGCCTGGACCTGACCCTGCGATGTTTGAAGAGCTGTGCAGCACCAAAAATTCAGCCCTAAGTGATGCTAAAGCCATTGGCTGCAGCTGCGACGGATGCCACTCTTCCGCTCCAGCGCGAGACACAGCCTTTAACGCTTCAAAACAAAATGCTTACATTTTCATGAGAAGAGCTTTCCTCCTCTTCTTGATGCTATAACAGGTGCCGCTCACCAGCTCCAGTGCGAGATGCAGCCTGTAGGACTTCAATCATTCGCCACTCAACTCCGGGCATGTCAGGCCATTCCCGGGGTGTTGAGCTGGATATTGGGGGTAATAGATAGAGGCTAATCTCTCTCCAATGTGCTCGCAGACCATAACACTTCATAGGCATTTTAGTAAACAGCAGACATGAAGGCACCGGAGCTTCACAACAGAAGTTCACACATCAAAACAAGAATCCTTTTGTCCCACTGTACTTATGACAAAAGGGTGTGATTAGGACTGCCAAAGGTGGAGGGCAGGAAAGTCAACATCAACGACCCATTGATCACAGGCTAATTTCATCACGAGTTACCTACAATCATGGATTCTCAGGACCACCTAACCAGTTCTGGCTAGAGCACAGCAAGAACAAAGAATGTCCACAAGAGAAAGACAATCTCTAAACATATTGGCTTGAAACCACCAAAAATGGACAGGAACATATTCGATTTGTTTTTTACTCATCCAGGAAACCTGGAAATAAAGGCACCTGGAATAAAAGCCAATGCAATTGCGCCCACTGAGACAGAAATGTGATACCTCAACCAATTCACATCAACTTTGGACTCTATGAGTTCAGAACACTGCCACAAGGACTTTGAAAAAGGTTTGGAAAATAAATAAAGCATGTTCAAGGTCCTAAGGTCTTATTTAACTGTGTATTTTGGAACAATACAACAAATTCCACAGGATGAAAAGGTGGGACGTGATGGGCAAACACCTGGAATGCTATAACCCAATGCCATATCCACATCAGGAAAGGTGGGGTTAGAAATCTACTCCCCAACAGGAAGGAATAAAAGCTTTCCCAGCTGAACGAACACTTGTTTTGAGTTTCTGACCTCTGAGCAATCCAGACTCTCCTCTTATTAGAGGAGAAAAATTAAATGAGGAACATACCAATGAAGGAACACATTGCAAACAAGAAGAGTTGGAGCATCAGTGGCGAAGGTAAGAAGAACAGAAGAATGAGTTTGCTGTCAATGAACGAGATCTGCAGCCCTTGTTTTCTTGTAGTAAAGTACTTGGAATATGCAAAACCTACAATGTGAAAAGACATCTAAATTTGATGTGTTTGTTTGATGAACTTGTATATTAAATCGATTGAGCAATAAACGCATCGAAGCACCCATGGCAGCTCAATCCCCTATGCTGCACGAGGGATTTGTGACATGACTTGAATGCTTGATATCGTCAGTTTGTAACAATGTGCTCATTGTGTAGTGTGAGTTTATTGAACAGGAGAGTTTCACTTTGATATGAAGAAGTCATACTGCCAACTATTTCAACACACTGTGAAATGAAAACTAATTTCTTATAGTATTTGTTGATTATTTTCAGTGTGACAGAAATAACAATGTATGTGCCACCAGAAAACACCTCCTCTTCTGTGTGTGCTACATGTAGGTATACTATTGATATTATCTGCAACATTGATATTATCTATAACATTCAATTTTATTTGGTGACGTCATATGTAAATGACACGTGGCCTGTGAGACTTGCACTTGGACCATGGTGTGGCCCACTGGGAAAAAAGGTTGAGAACCACTGCTCTACAAGCTCGCCTGAATCTCTCTAAATCCTTCAGATTGGTCAAATTTCCTCCAATTTATAAAATTATTATTCAGTCAACAATATTCCATCATTGTTCTCTTTTGTCAATTCTCTTTTGACTCACTCCTCGGTCTCATGCCACAGTTCTCATATCCTCCGAGCCTAAGTTCAGTCTCTGCTAGAAAAAGGCGCCATGGAGAGAGTTCCCACGGAACACAGTGAGTCAGGCTTTTACAGCCGCCACTTCCATAGATGGCCGCCTCATGCCCATTCTTAATTTGAGATGTCTGAACCGTGCCATCATGAGATGACCATTCAGAATGTTAACTATGAAACAAATCCTTGAGGAGATTCGCCCTTGGGATTGATTTATCTGAAAGACTTTCATATACAGATAGCCCCCCACCATAGACCAATCTTGAGATTCACGTTAGAGGGGGTGGCATACATACAGTATAGACGTACAGTCCTTCCATTCAGATTCTCTCCAGCTCCGCCTCTGAGGTAGATGGGGATTTGCATACTAAATTACCTTGATGATTGGCTGCTTTTAGCTCAATCGGGACAGAAGCTTTGTGCTCACAGTTCCCTGCTACTCAGATATCTGGGCGACTTGGCATTCAGAGTCAAATTTGGCAAGAGCTCGCTGCTCCCCAGCTATGGAACTTTGTTCCTGGGGGCACTATTCGATTCAGCTCACATGCAGGCTCAACTCTCCCAGGTGCTCACGCACAAAATAAAGAACTTGGTAGCCTCTTTCTGCTTGGGTCTCTTTTCCCCCTGAAGAGGTTTCAAGAGCTGCTAGTGGCAGCAGCTTCCTCAGTAGTTCCGCTAAGGCTGCTCCACATGCAAGCACTTCAGCTTTGGCTGAGAGGCTGTTCTCCACCCCACAAATGCCACCAAGCCAGTACCTCCTCAGAGTTGTCAGGTCTTGAATGTGCCAGGCTCCTTGAATATAGGAGCGGACATGCTGTCCCAAGGTGGGTCACTGGTGGGGGACTCCACCCCCAGACAGAAAACATGAAAGGGCGCCGTACCAATGTGGATCTCTTCGCAATAGAAGAGAACTCCCGTTGCCAGACAAATTTCTCTAAGGAAATTAATATGCTGGCCCAGGAGTGGCCTCTCTGCGCCTTTACACCTTCCCTCTGTAGGCTTCCTCCTGCAGCTCCCCAGATAGATCAGGGAAGAGAAACATTCAGTCCTTCTGGTGGCATCACACTGGCAAAACCAGTCTGGGTTCCCAGAATTGATGGCCCATGCCCCTGAGGTGAGACCTCCTCTCTCAGGCAAGGGTAGCAATTTGGCACTGAAAACAATCTCAGAGGTGAGAGCAACTTCTATGAGGTGCCTTTACGCTGTTAGAGTCTGTTTACCTGTCAGTCTGTCTGCCCTGTCTTGTGATCCTCGTGTGACCCAGTTTTCCTTCCCTGTCTTCTTTTGTTCATTGTCGTCAGCTGTTTGTCATTATCAGTTATGTCTTTCACCTGTGTCCATGTCATTAGTGTCTGTATATATATGTGACGAGCAGGGCGGGCGAGAGCCGTGAGGGAACGACGCGAGGCCGGTGACGCGAGGGTTAACGAGCTTCAGGTGCTCGGCGCACCGGTCTCGAGTCCCCCACGGAGGAGCTCCGGAAGCATAAAGGAGGAGCGACGACAGTGAAGGACGAGAGAGGACCAGGCCTGGATTTTATGTTGTGTTTTATTTGGTTTGTGTGGGCGGCAGTCGCCGTGAGGAACTGCCGCCCTTATACTTTTTGGTTTATTGTTGGTTTGTTTATTATTAAAGTTGTTGATTGTTCGCCGGTTCCCGCCTCCTTCTTCCCATATTTACGAACTTTGTTACAATATACCCTTGTGTTTCCTTCACTCTTATTTTGACTGTTGCGATTCCAAATCGGTTTAATGACCTGTAACTCTGCCTGAGTATCGGACAAGTGTTCACTGTTGGCCAGAGGAGAACTGGCCCCCCGACTAAGCCTGGTTTCTCCCGAGGTTTTTTTCTCCATTTGTTGGAGTTTTGGTTCCT